>SDUX01000007.1:0-445396 GCA_008729055.1 Pyropia haitanensis | reverse complement strand
TGGAGGCTGCACTTCATCTACATAACGAGGCTCGCGTTTGGCGGTCATGCCGCGATGAATCACACACGGAGCTGCAACTCCCGAAGACAAGGTACCAGGCATCCTCTTTGCTGGCCAGGGTCGCTATATGCGCCGGAACAAGGACATTGGCAAGCGACACGCAGCCAAGGGAGGAAGTGGTGCGCAGCGGTTTGACCCGTTGTCTCTGATGGGGTGCTTCAACTGCGATGATCGCTCGCACTCCCTTGGCGACTGCCCTCATCCCGTCAATGCCATCAAGGCTGCCAAGCGCAAGTTGGAGTACTACGCCAAGAAGCGTGCGGCGCAACCTGTGGCCAGCGCCGTTCTATACCAGCTTTGCTCGCAGCTCGATGCCGCCGGAGTAACCGGCGATGGCGGCGACGATGTCAAGGCCGATGAGAGCGACGAGTCATGCGGTGGGGCGAAGGAGGACGTCGACATCTTTGAGGCCTTAGTGGAGGATTCGGAGCAGGCCAACAAGGACGGCGAAGGGACGCAGAGTGACGACCCGGATTTTGTGTAGAGGGCAAGAATCGTCGACTTGCCCTCGCACACAGACGACGGGGTCGACCCCCGCGTGTCGAGGAGGACCCCGGGTTCTTGACGCTGTTGCAGGGGGTGGAAGACTTCCAAGGTGCGTGCGTCGACACTGGAGCCCAGCGAACGGTCATCGGCAAGCAGCAGGCTTATGCGTACCTGAAGTGGGGCCGGGTTACAGCGCCGACTGGAGCAAGACAAGACGCCGGAGGTGTACCGGTTTGGTGGAAGCCGGCATGCAAGCATCGGTACGCTGACTATACGCATCCCGCTCGCGGACGACTACTTCTTAGAGCTGACGGTGGACGTTGTGGACGTGAACGTGCCGCTTCTGTTCGGGCTTGACACCCTCGACAAGTTTCACATGTACGCCAACACCGTGCTCAACCGACTCGTGTGCGAAGCTTACTCAGTGACGATGCCGCTCGTGCGAAAGCTTGGACATGTCTACTACGTCTGGGAGCACAACGTGCTGTACACCATGCCGGAACTACGCAAGATGCACCGACACTTCTTCCATCCGCAGCCGGACCGCCTGTATGCCGTCATCAACAAGGCCGGAGGTGAACACGCCAAGCCAAGCACCCTGAAGCAGCTGCAGGAGGTTTCCAGCACGTGCGACTTATGTCAGCGACTCTCGAAGGAGCCAAGCAGGTTCCGAGTGGCTCTGCCTCCTGAGGATATTATCTTCAACCGGACGGTGCTTCTAGACATCATGTACCTCGATGGGAAGCCGCTCCTGCATGTGGTCGACAAGGACACGCTCTTCAGTGCAGCCGCGTTCCTCTCGAGCGGCGAGTCTACGGAGGACGTCTGGCGGGCATACGTACGTTGCTGGGTGACCCCGTACATCGGCTACTCAGACTTCATGCACACCGACCAAGGGCCGCAGCTGGCGTCTGAAGAATGGAAGGCGCTACAGCAATCAGTGGGCATCAAGCGATTGGAATCAGGCGTGGAGTCGCACAACTCCCTTGGTGTCGGCGAGCGCTACCATGCCTTCCTTCGGCGCATCTACTGGCGCGTACGGGCTTCTCACCCTGACTTGCCTGCAGAGGATGCTTTGGCGCTCTCCGTGTGGGGGATGAACCAGACGGCTGGACCAAGCGGGCTCGTTCCGACTTTGCTGGTGTTTGGAGTTCTTCCTCGGATGCCCGTAGCCCCGATCAACCTTCCTGCTCAACGAGACCGCGTCATGGCGATGCACGCCGCCCGCCAAGAGATGGCAAAGCACGTAGCCAAGTCGCGTCTGGAGCGCGCCGTGCGCAGCCGCGTCCCAGGCGCTGCTGATGCTGTCATCCGAGCGGGCATGTCCGTGCTTGTCTACCGCGAGAAACCCGTCGACAAGTGGACGGGGCCGTACCAAGTCCTGTCTACCGATGGTAAGCAGGTGTGGCTCAAAGTCGGCAACTCCGTGAAGCTCTTCTCCGTGGACAAGGTAAAGGAGTACCGGCAGGAAGAGGCTGGCACGACGGCTGCCACACTGGAAGATGCTACGACACCGACACCGGACCCACCTCGTGTTCGCGACGTCGTTGAAGTCGCTGAGGACGGACAAGTGGCGCCGACGGCAACGGAAGCTGCTGCAGAGCACCCGGCAAGGGCGATTCCGCGGGCAACAGAAGTCTTCGTGACGGAAGTGCTCAAGCCTGGCGACGTGCGTATATCTTCGCAGATCATCCAAGGCGCACGCCAAGCGGAAGCAGAGGGACTCCTGAAGCGGAAAGTGTGGGTTGCTGTCAAGCGCAATGACCTTCCTCGTGAAGCCAACATCCTGAGTGGACGCTTTGTCCACGCCCTGAAGCACGTCGGCACACCGAAGGAGAAGGGCAAGAGTCGCTACGTGGTGCAGGGACACCGGGACAAGGCCAAGTCGTTCGTGGTGCACAACCTGTCTACACTACGACAGCGGTCGACCAAGATTATTGTGTCCACCAGTGCTGTTCGCGGCTTCAGGATCTTCTCGCACGACGTCAACCAGTCGTACCTTCAGAGCAAGGACAAGCTGAGTCGACCGGTGTACCTCGCCCCACGCGAGGAGGACCGAGCCATATTGGGCGATGCCGAGGGTGAAGTGCTGCGCATCCTCAAGCCCTTGTACGGTCTCTGTGACGCGGGCGACTACTGGAGCGCGACAATGACTTCCCATGTCGAGGACGACCTCTCCATGTCGCCGCTTACGAGAGACCCGGCTCTGTACGTCAAGGATGGAGAAGACGATGTCGACGGACTTCTTGGCTCGTACGTGGACGACATGCTGCTTGGTGGAAATGAGGAGTTCCAGCGGCTGACCGAGAAGACGCTGACCCACTTTGACTCCAAGCCGCGTGAATGGGACAACACGGAGTTTCTGGGCGTCCAGGTGCGCACACTCACTACGCCCTGGCGGCACTTCACGCTGAGTCAGCCGGAGTACATCAAGCTGGTGCGCATCATGCCGACGGACATCACCTATGACGAGTTCGTCTCCGTCCGAGCTTCCTTTGCATGGCTGGCGCATAGCCGCCCGGATCTGTGCGCTGCCATCAACCGTGCGGCTCAAGTATCATCTAAGACCTTTTCCAGACGTCACGTGCAGGAGCTGAACAAGGCTATCAAGTACGCTAGGTCAACGGCAGACCTAGTGCTGTCATACCGGCCGCTGGACCGAACCACGCTGCATCTGCGCGTGTATGCCGACGCTTCCTTTGCGTCGAACGACGACAACTCTTCACAGCTAGGCTTTGTCATCCTGCTGTGTGACGCTGTGGACCGCTGTCACGTGCTAGCCTACTCAAGCAAGAAGTCCCGTCGCGTCGTGCGCTCCATCATGGCGGGTGAGGTCTACGCCTTTGCCAACGCGTTCGACGAAGCATTCATCATTAAGTATGACCTGGAGCGTCTGTACAAGCAACCGGTACCGTTGACGATGCTAACGGACTCCAAGCAGTTGTTTGACGTCATCACACGTGCTTCACATACGACGGAGAAGCGGCTCATGATCGACATTGCTGCTGCACGGGAGGCCTACAACCGCAAGGAGATCTCCAACGTCGGCCTGGTCAAGTCGGCGAACAACCTTGCGGACGGGCTGACGAAGCCGGGCTTCTGCATGAGTCTTGACGACGTCTTGCGGACGTCGGTGGACCGGCACCCTGTGGAGCAGTGGATCATCCGGACGCCGGAGAAGGCGGAGCCGCAGCGCTCGGATAAGGAAAAGGTGGGAGTGTGAATCCCTTCCTGACGCTGCTGTCGTCAATTTCGTGCGGCCACGCGCGGCCTCGCTGTCTAACACGGTGGCGTCATCCCCGCTGTGTACCCTGTCACCACTGTAGCGTTATTGGCCGTTCTGCGGCCCTTGTCCGCCCGCGTCGCCACCGCCAGAGAACAGAGGGCTACCAGAAGGAACGGGCCAGGGAGTCCCACACACACTTGCCCACCTCAACAGCCAGAGGTAAGGGAAAAGGCTAAAGCCCAAGGGGAAGGAGAACCCAAAGCAACGTTGTTTTACAAGAAGGATCTCGCGTGGCCCGCGGGCCAAGCCCTTAAGAGCTCTCCACACCACCCCCCGAGGGGCCGCCAGGGCGCCCCCTCTCAGGGGCGCCTCCAGCGGGCCAAGTGCCAGCGTGCACCTGCCCCGCCGGGGCACCCCGCTCCACGCTAAAATCCCTCCACTCAGATGCAAGCGAAAAACCCTCACACAGATGCAATCCGCCCAAAAACCCAATGGGAAAAAAGGGCGAAAAGCACGAAATCACGCAGTGAAAATCGATGAGAACAAATGCAAGAGAAACCGTAAGTAGCAGGCCACCAAGTCCAACCAGGGGGAAGGGCCGCCACAACCGCCACCCGGATCGAGTCCGCCACCATGCCACCGCGGGCCGCCAGGTAACGCGGGACCGCCGCAACGTAGGCCTCGTCAGGCCGCCACCAGAGGCCCCAAACGCTACATGGCCCCTTCACCGAGGCCGAGCGTCCCCGCCGGCCGCACTCAAGGGTGGCACGCGTGAGAGGTCTCCCGGGAGGGAGCATGCATACGGGCCGGATCGGGTACGTGTGCAGCGTGGGCCAGCGGAGAGGGGGAGAGAGGGGGAGGGCGGAGGAGGGTTGGCCACCGAGGGGTATATAACGGCCTCGTTCGCGCGCTGGCCTCGTCAGGCCGCCTGCTCGCCCCGTCTCGGCCGCCACACGTCCTGCCTCCGCCCGCCCCTCTCCGTCGCGTTGGCCGTCCCGTTCCGCGCTGGCCGGCGCGTCCGCTTCCTCTTGTCCGCCCCGCTTTGCCCCACCTTGTCGGCGTGTCCGCCTTGGCCGACCGGGTCGAGTCGTTGGCACCGGCGGGCCTCGAGGCGCTGCCGTACCGGCAAGTGGTGGGCCCGCTCCTGAACACCCACGACGGCGTCCACCTCCACGGTCTCCTCCGCGCCGACCGGCAGCCAAGGTAAGTGTCGCCGACGGTGGGGGAGGGAAAGAGGGACAAGAGGGGAGAAAGGGCACCGACGGCCGCCACCACCGCGGCCACCAGGCACACTAACCGCCGACCTTGGCCTTCTTGTCTCGCCTCCGCGGCCGTTGTTGTCTCCCGCGTCTGGTCCTTGCGGCCGTCTTGTTCCATCAACCCGTACGGCCCACTTCCCCGCGAGGGCCCTCGACCAGGTGTCCACCTCCATGTCGGGGGCCAAGACGGGTGCCAAGGTCGACAAGGTCAAGGCCCACGAGAAGATCAAGAAGATGGTCAGGAGGGTCGAAGGGAGAGGAGGAGCGGGAGGAGGACGGGGGGGGGGGGGCCGCCGGCGTCGCCTGCGTCGCCGCGGGCCAAGTGGGACCGTGCCGGCCGTCCTCGTGCCCCGGAGCTTGGGGTCGTCGCGTTCGGCCCGACGGTGGCCGACGTCATGAGCACGTAGGGCACCGTCAGGTTGGCCAACATCGGCAGGAAGAGTGGACGTCGTGGGCGAGGGGAGAGAGGAGGCCGCCATGGAAAGGGACGACTGTAAGCAATCGATCCCGCCAGGTGCGTTGCAGCCCCAAATAAAGTTGCCCCTTGATTTGACAGTGTTGCAACGGCCCGAATCCGGTCGGACCGCATCGGAAGAAGGCGGGACTTGGTCGAAATGGAAGCCGGGGAGCAAGATGGGCGTGACGACGGCCACGTGGCAAAAGTAGCCCCCCTTTTCGAACAGTCTTGGCTTCGACCATGGCACGTCGCCTCTCCGACATAACCCCAGTGGCCCCATAGTACCCTTGACTCAGCGGTGCAGCCGGGCGGTCCGGCAGGAAGGTCGCCATGTCGCGGCCGCCTCAGGCCCACGAAAAGCCCGGGTCTATCGTGAGGGCCTCCACCAAACTCATGGGGTCGCTCGGGTCTGCGGCCACGTCCAACTCTTCGCCCGGATGGCAGAGCTCATAGAGGGGGCCCCAAAGGGCCCTTATCTCGCCGGCCGTAGGAGGAACCGCGACGCCCATCCGCCGGCAGTATTCGGCCACCTTGCGCTCGTCGAGCCTGTCGTGGGGCTCCCAGGTATCCTCGTCGGCCGCGTAACCCCACCAGCGCACGAGTAGCCAAAGCTTGCCCTCCTCGTCGTGCGTGTAGTCCACGAAGCGCTCCCAAACAAATTGTTGGCCCGTCTCGGTGTGGTCCCATGGCACGGCTAGGCCTTGTGGTCCGCGGAGAATGGTCGAGGAGTCCACTTGGTCCTTCGGGGTGGGGGCGCGCGCCACGTTGTCCCCACTGACCCGCTCAGGATGGCCATCCATCATAACCGTAAACGTGTGGGCGTCTCGGCCGACAATCTGGAAAGGCCCCAAGACAGTCTCGTCCAACTTCTTGGGGTGTTGGATGTTGGCGTCGACGTAGGCCCAGTCACCCACACGTAGGGTCTTGTTGACGGGCCTCACCCTCTTGTCGTAGGCCCGCTTGTACCTCCGCTGCGTTGCAGCCAAGGCCTTCCGCACCTGGTGGGTCAGGTTCCTCAGGCGGGCCCGATAATACTCCCGAGCGGCCCGCGGTGACTGGGGGACCTCCTTGGGGTACGGGCTGGCCGGCAAACGCTCGAGGGAGAGGTTGCGGACCCTCTCGGGGGCCGCGAATTCCAAGGGGGCGACGCCGGTGCTCTGCTGCGGCCGGGAGTTGTAGGCCAAAGAGAGAACAGAGACCAACTCGTCCCACGACTCCTGGTGCTCCGACACGTAGGCCTTCAGCTGCGCCACGATGGTCCGATTGTAGCGTTCCACTTGGCCTTGCGTCTGCGGATGGTAGGCCGTGGAGGTCAGGTGACGGATGCCCAACATACCGCAGAAGCCCCGGAAGAAGGTGGAGGCCAACTGGGGGCCATTATCCGTCAACAGCGTGTCGGGGGGCCCATAGGAGGCCACCCACGTGTCGCAAAACGCCGAGGCCACTGTCTCCGCGTTTTCCCGGGGGATGGGGGCCACCCGCGTAAGCTTGGAGAAGCGGTCCACGATGACCAACAGGAAACGGTTGCCGCTGGCCGTTGTGGGCAGTGGGCCCAACAAATCCAGGCACACGTCCGCAAGGGCCTCCGACGCGGGGAAGAGGCGTAGCGGGGCTGTCCGTCGACGGCCCCTAACCTTGCTCTTCGCGCACACATCGCAGTTGGCCACGTAGTCGTACACGTCGGCCGCCATGGCCTCCCAGTAGTAGGTCCGCCGCATGGAGGCGTACATCTTGTTGACCCCGGGGTGGCCGGCGTGGGCCGGCATGTGCTCCAGAGTGAGAACTTCTTGGCGTAGGCCCTCCGGCACATAAACTTGGACCGACTTGTCCAAAGGGCTCAGCCGGACGAGTAGGCCATCGGGGGTCTCCCCGAACCTTGAGTGGGCGTTCTTGTCCATCTCTGCCCTCACAGACTGGCAGCGGATGTCCGTCGATTGGGCCTTCACAAGCCTCTCGAGCGTCAGCGGGGGGTAGCCCTTGATAGTCTTGGGGTCGGGGGCCACCCACCCGCGAGCAAAGTTGGCCAGTGTGAGGCACGGGATCTCCTCCGGGATGGGGCTCAAGTCGGCCCCCGAGGTAGTCAGCCTCGACATCGTGTCCGCCGCATGGTGGGCCGCCCCGCTCCGGGTCTCCACCAGGTAGTCAAACTCGGCCAACCGTAACCTCCATTGGGCTAACCGGCCGTGAGCCCCGTCCATGTGGAGCATCCACTTGAGAGCCGTGTGGTCTGTCCGCACAATAAACCGAGTTCCCAACAGGTAGGGCCGAAGGAGGAAGAGGGCCCACACGACGGCGAGGCACTCCCGCTCCGTCGTGCTGTAGTTCCTCTCGGCCGACGACAGGGGCCTGCTCCAGTACCCGACGGGCTTGTGGCCGCCTCCGGGCTGCTCTTGAAGCAGGACGCAGCCCACTTGAGCCGCACTGGCGTCGGTGTCCACGGTGTATTGGCCCGTCCGTCGCGGCAAGGCCAAAATGGGCGTGTGAGTCAGCCGCCACTTAAGATCTTCGAAGGCCTTGACTTGCTCCTCATTGAACTTGGGCAGCGGGTCGGCCACCTTAGAACTTGTGAGGGCCGTCAACGGCCTGGCGACGCCGGCGTAGTCCTTCACAAACCTCCGATAGACATTACACATGCCAAGGAAACTTCGCAGGCTCTTCTTGGTCGTAGGGGGCTCGGCTTTCCGTAGCCCCACAAGGTTCTTCTCGTTCACCCTGACGTGGCCCTTGCCGACGATGTGGCCCAGATACTCGACCTCCTCCTGGAAGAGGAAGCACTTGCTGGCCTTGAGGGATATGCCGGCCTTCGCAATCAACGAGAAGACCTCCTCCAGGTGGCCCACGTGCTCTTGGGCCGATCTTGAGAAGACGATCACGTCGTCCAGGTAGACCAGCACGGACTTCCACTTGAGGCCCGCGAGGAGCATGTCGATGGCCCGCTGGAAGGTCGCGGGTGCATTGGTGAGGCCGAAGGGAAGGCGAACATATCTATAGGTCCCCTCGTGGCACGTAAACGTAGTCTTGTCCTGGTCCTCGACGGCCACCGGGATCTGCCAATAGCCCATGTTACAGTCCAACACGGAGAACACGGTGGCCTCGCCCAAGAAGTCAATACAATCGTCCATCCTGGGCAGAGGGTACGTGTCTTTGACCGTCATGTCGTTGAGCCTTCTGTAGTCCACGCAGAACCTCGGAGATCCGTCGGGCTTGGGGACGATGACCACCGGGAAGGACCACTCGGCCTGCGAGGGCTCGATGACGCCCAGCTTGAGTTGCTTGGCCACTTCGTCCGCGATGAGCCCTCGGTGGTAGAGGCCCGTCCGGTAAGGTTGTGAACGCACGGGTCGAGACCCCGGGGCCAACGTGATCCGGTGCGGCGTGATGTCCATGCGGCCCAGAGTCCCGTCCCATAATCCTTGGTAGCGGCCGACCAAATCTCGGACGGCCTCATGCAACTCGGGGGGGATCAACTCGTAGGCCACCCGTGGCAACTTGGGGCCGTCTTGACGTTGGGCCGCGGATTCGTCCGGCGGGGGAGGAGCGTCGGGGGCCTGTTCTGGGTTGAGAATGGGCCCATGCGATCCACCACCGTCAGCCTCCGGCCCTTGCGTCACCTCTGCTACCGTGTCGGCCCCTTCACCGAGGGGTGAGCACGTCCCATCGTCGGCCTCAAAAACGGGCCCGTGGTAGGGCTCAACAAGGCCCACGACAACGCCCTTGGGGAGGTTGACAGGCCTCGCGGTGATGTTGGTCAAGTAGAACCGGAAGTCTCGTCGGGCCTTGACGTCGGCCAACGCGTTGTGTAATAAAATCCCCTTCTCGGCCATCTTGGCTGGCCGTTCTCGTAGTAGGCACCGCCCCGTCGTCCCGCAATGGCCAAAGACAGCCTGGACAGAGTAGGGCTCCACGGTGACCGACCGGGAAAGGCTTAGGGCGGCCGGGTCAAGTCGTAAGGAAGGGGCCCTCTGCTGCGGGGCCGCTTGTTCCTTGCCCGTCCACGCCCTGACGGCGGAAGTGAGGGACCCGTCATACCACAGGACGGCCTCCGTCCCCGGGTAGATGGCCTTCACGTACTCCTTTTGGAAATCCATCCCGAGGATAACAGGGACGGAGAGGGCCTTGACAACCAAGAAAGAGAACACCATGGCCTTTCCCTCCACGAGGACGGTCGTCTCGAGCACCGCGCAGGCCCGTAGTAGTTGTCCCGAGGCGTCGCACACTCGGGTTGACTTCGGGGGCCGGTAAGCGTAGCGCCGCCAGCCCTCAGGAAGGAAGTCCTCACGGATAACGCTTGGGCCCGCGCCGGTGTCCAAGACTGCCCGGGTTGGTTGGGCCTTGTGCCGATGAGTCAACTGGATGGCCGTCTCAATCTCAAAGTTTCTCTTACGAAGAACAAGGAGGGTCCCCTTAAACGCATAGGGGGCCCCACGATGGTACTCCTCCGGCCCATAAGCAGGGGCCCGACGGCGGAGTACAGGAGGGCAACGGGAAGTCGTAGATGCAAACGTAGTAGGCGTGCAGGTTCTATCCCAGGGGCGGGGAGTAGGCGAAAACCCACTCCCCGCTAGGCTTCCCCCGACGACGGGGGAGGGCCGGCCGGCTTGGCCCGCGTCACGTGGGCCTCCCGACGGGCGTTCTCCTCCTCGTCGGACTGATCAATCCCGTCCACTAGGGCCTGCACCACGGCGATGCGGGTCCGTCGATTGACGTCCCGCTGCGCGCGGTAGCTGGCCTCGTCGGCCACCTTCTTGTGGCCCCGCGTAGAGTTGAGGAAGGCGTCGCGGGCCTTCACCACTTGGTCGCGCTGGACGGCCGACAACTTGGGGCACTGGTGGGCCATGTGACCGGCCTCCCAGCACACGTAGCAACGTAGAGGCCCACGGGCCTCCGGCGTCCGAGCCGCCAGGTGACGACGAGTGGCGGGCTCATACGCCCACTCGGACGAAGTCGCCCGTCCATCCCGTCGGCCCGACGTGCCTTGATCAATCTCTTGACGGCCTTCCATCGCATCCATGGCCATCATTGGAAGTCGTGGCCGGGGGGTCGCCGGGCGGGGGCCAAACGAAGACCGTCGGCCTCCATCCGACTCCTTGGATCCCCCCTTGGCCAACTCGATCACATCCTTGGCCGCCTTGAACTTGCCGGCCGTATAGGTGACAAGCCTCTGGTAGGTGCACGAGGGCTCGTTGTAGACAAACGCGTCCGTTCGAAGGAACTCCGGTAGGCCTTGAATAAGCTGCTGCTTCATGGTGCCCTCCGAGTGAATATTCCCGCAGGACTCCGAGAGGCCACGCAGCCGAAGGGAAAAGGCCTCGACGGACTCGTCGGCCTCCTTGGTCGCCCGACTAAACTTGTCCTGCGCCAGGGCCAACGTGTGGGGCTCCGCGTAGGTCTCCAAGAACCAGTTGATGGCCTCGGGGTAGGAAGTGATGGCCGCCCCGCTTGTGGCACCCGTAGAGTCCGGGAGTGCCCGCGTGTATCGGGCCTCCGCGTCCCCGGAAAGGAAGTGGGGAACCACGTAGAGGGCCATCCCCTCCGAAACACCGTTGTCGTCGCAGGCCTTGGTAAACTTGCGAAGCCATGAGAAGACCTTCAAAGGCTCCTTGCCCGAAAAGGGAGGAAAGCCCCCAAAAGAGTGTTTCATGTTCTTGGCCATCCGCCCCACCTTGCCGGCTTCCTTGGCCCCATAGGCCTCGATCCGGTTCCGGAGGCGGTAGGTGTTGTAGTCCAGCACCCGCGAAAAGCGATCGTCGGCCGCCGCGATAACTTGAGGGCCTGCGGAGGTCGGCGATTCACCTTGATCATGACGGCCCACGTCATCCTCGTTGGCCGACGAGGACGACGACTCCCCAGAAGAGCCCGACGAGGAGTGTCGGCGACGCCGCGAGCGGCGTCGGGCCTTGGGGCCACCCTCCTTCTTGCTTGTGCGGGACCCACCGGCTTCCGCCGGTTGGCCCACTTGATCCTCAGCAACCGACGGCGTGATGGCGGCTTGGCTGGCCGTCACCGCGCGGGACACCTCGGCCAAGATGTCCGTCCGAAAGTCATCGAGGACCGACCGTAGTTCAATTGGCCCCAAAGATGGAGAGCCACGGCGAGGCCCCCCGTAGGGCGGAGTAAGGGAGCGGCGGAGGGGAATCCCCGTTGGCCCACCACGACCACGACCGGCCGAGGGGCCTCCGCCACCCGCAGGAGTAACTCGGGACACGTCCGACGGCGCACCGCGGCCCCTGCCACCGGGAGGGAGATCCGCCATGTTGGCCGTCGACACTCGACTGGTAGGCCACTTGTAGCTCAAGAGAAGAACAGGAACCGAAGAACAAAGATGGCCCGCTACAAAAGAAAAAGGAGAAGGGCGTCCTGGTTCAGGAGATGATGTTGCCCCTCCCCTGCTGCTCCACCATTTATGTAGCGTTATTGGCCGTTCTGCGGCCCTTGTCCGCCCCGCGTCGCCACCGCCAGAGAACAGAGGGCTACCAGAAGGAACGGGCCAGGGAGTCCCACACACACTTGCCCACCTCAACAGCCAGAGGTAAGGGAAAAGGCTAAAGCCCAAGGGGAAGGAGAACCCAAAGCAACGTTGTTTTACAAGAAGGATCTCGCGTGGCCCGCGGGCCAAGCCCTTAAGAGCTCTCCACACCACCCCCCGAGGGGCCGCCAGGGCGCCCCCTCTCAGGGGCGCCTCCAGCGGGCCAAGTGCCAGCGTGCACCTGCCCCGCCGGGGCACCCCGCTCCACGCTAAAATCCCTCCACTCAGATGCAAGCGAAAAACCCTCACACAGATGCAATCCGCCCAAAAACCCAATGGGAAAAAAAGGCGAAAAGCACGAAATCACGCAGTGAAAATCGATGAGAACAAATGCAAGAGAAACCGTAAGTAGCAGGCCACCAAGTCCAACCAGGGGGAAGGGCCGCCACAACCGCCACCCGGATCGAGTCCGCCACCATGCCACCGCGGGCCGCCAGGTAACGCGGGACCGCCGCAACGTAGGCCTCGTCAGGCCGCCACCAGAGGCCCCAAACGCTACAACCACGCGACACTTCTAGACGGATCTGGATGTCGCTGGTGCTGCTGACACGATTGTCGTGCAATCGATTTGACGCCGACGTGTCATTGCTGTAAGCTGATGGAACGCGATGGAACTGTCCATACCATGCCATCAACTGATGTCATCCTCGATGGCACACGATGGCCGCGCTGGCGATTGCCGCTGAATCCTCGCGCTGCGCTGTCTGATTGATTTGCTTGTGTGCTTTGCTTTCCCTGGGGGGTGTGGAGTGCCTTGTCGCGCCTGTGGCGAGCTGCTCCGCGCCTATATAAGCGCTTCCTCGCATCGAGTAGCGAGGGGGGAGCGCAGAGAGACAAGGCGAAGTGGGATCATTGCATAGACTCGTGCTTGGGTGTGCTCGGACGACGGCTACCCTCTGCTCGATTGCCCGGTCGGTTCGAAGGCCGTTGACCCCGCTACGTTATTCTACATACTAGTTTGGTGATCCAACCACAGTGAGGGGGGGGTCTCCAAAAAAAAAAGTGGGTAGGGATCCGCCCATAAAAAGTAACCAAAATTTACGCACCCCCCTCCAGGGCCGCGGCAGCGGCCACCGCCGCCACCGCCGCCGCCGTGCCCGCCGCCGCCGGGTGGGTGGGGTGGGTGGGGTCGCGGGGGGGGTCTGGGGGGGCCTCCTTCCGTCGCCGTCGCCGCCGCAGCCGCAGACGCCGCCGGCTCCCCCCGCCGCCGCTGCCGCACCCGCCGCCGCCGCCGCCGCGCGGGCCACCGCCGCCGCCGGGTGGCGCGCCGTGAGTTGGTGTGGTGGGGTGGCGGGGGGGGTCCGGGGGGGCCTCCCCCCGGCGCGCCCTCCGCCGCCGGGTGTGTGGGTGTGGTGGGGTGGCGGGGGGGTCCGGGGGGGCCTCCCCCCGGCGCGCTCGCCGCCGCCGCACCCGCAGCCGCCGCCGGCTCCCCCCGCCGCCGCTGCCGCGCCCGCCGCTGCCGTGCGCGCCCAATGTGTCCGCCGTCGTCGCCGCCGCCATTGCCCGCCGCCGCCGACGCGTCCGCCGCCGCCGCGGTCCCCGTCCGATTGTCCGCCGCGGCCGCCGCGCTCACCGCTGCCGCCGTTGTCGCGCCCGCGCTCGCCGCCGCCGGGTGGCGCTGGGTGGGTGGGGTGAGTGGGGTGGGCGGGGTGGTGGTGGGGGTCCGGGGGGGCCGCCTCCCAGCCGCAGGGAGTGGGGTGGGGTGGGGGTGGTGTGGGGTGGAGTGGTGTGGGGTGTGGGGTGTTGGGTGCGGCGGGCGGGGCGCCGATAGGAGCGAGCATGTGGGTAAAACAGGGCAGGTGGGGGAGCGTGCGGTCCGTGTCGTGGATGTGCACGCTCGGTGTGCATGAAGGAACTGCTCCTTCTGCTTGGCTGCCAGCGAAGACGGATTTGGCGCGAGCCATCAGGCTGTCCGACAGACCCGCTCTCTTCGGGGTTTCTGGGCACCCCCTCCCCACAGGACCAGTCGGCCTTTTTCCATGTAAGGGCCGTCCTTCACCCGGCCAGATCTGCCCCGAACACCGAACACAGCCCGAACACTGTTCGGTCCACCTCCGCGCCCGTTCTTCACACACCGTTTTGCCCGAACACAGCATGCTACGAAGGGCTCAAGCCCAAGAAAAGTAGCATACAAGTATATTCATAAATGCATTAGAACTCCTGTTCCGCCTTGAGTGACACAGCAACTTCCGATCCATTGTGGCAGTGCGGATCCGTCAACGTCCTGTGTGGCAGGAGCTTCGAGGCAGTATTTGAGAATCTCAAACACACTGCAAAAAAACGCAGTGGGTGGTCGTGGGGGGGGGGGGCGGGGGCGCGCTCCGCGCGCGCCACGTGGGAGGGGGGGTTGGGGGTGTTGTTGGGGGGGGTCCAGGGAGAATTGGGTAATGGAAATTGTACAGTTACTCGCCACCGTCCACCGGGGCGCATGACCAGAAGGGCTGTGCAGCCACACGGCTTGCCGTCGGCTGCACAAGAGCAGGTTGCCCGCCTTCAGGAGGCACCGGCTTGAGGATGCTGTCGGCCCGCGCGCCCTCTGGCGGACTCCGCGTCTTGGCGCCTTGCAACGAGCAGCCCGTACCTCCGCCTCGCCAGCCATGGCGTTGTCCAACCCCCCTCGGCCACTCGTCTGGGCCTCCCCCGCGCAACCGGTGCCCCCCCCTCCGACCCCCATCGCACACCGCGCCGTCGGCCCACCTCTGTGGCTGTTTCCCGCACAGCGGATTCCCCCCCCCTCCCATCTTTCTCTCGCACCGCGCCCTCGGCCCACCCCGTTGGACCTCCACCGCGCAGCCGGTGGCGCCCCCCTCCCACCCCCTGTCGGCCGGTGGCCAAGATCGCGTGGTGACCACGCCCGACCCCTTGCCCGATACCGGACGTAGGAGCAGCCCGGTGCCACCGGACAGCCGGTTCCTCCGCCCACCTCCCCTCCGCTGTGCCGGAGCCCCCGAACGGCCCCCGCTTCACTTGGAAGCCGCGTGGCCGGCGAGGCCTCTCATTTCCCGCCCGCTCGTCCGGCACGCCTGTGCAGCTGTTGTCGCCGCCCAACTTCTCTCGTTGGCGTGCCTCTCTCCGGAAGGAGCGGATTCGGGCTATCTCCTGTCATGGAGCGCTTTGAGGAGGCGCTGAAGGGCCTGGCCATCACGGACGAGCGAACCAGGGAGAAGATCGCCCCCTTCCTCAACGACTTCTTGGCTGCAGCTCAACGCCTCCAGCGTGTGTTGACGCCGCTGGACGCGAGCGTTCATGGGGCGGTGAGTCGTGCCAACACCAAGCGGGACAGCCCTGTGACCAGCGTTTACTGGGTTTCTGTGTATGATCGTGTTGGGCTGTTTGACGTCGACGACTCCAACGTAGCCCGTCTCGTTGATGCGGCGCTGCGGTACGTGTGGCGGAAGGAGGCGGCGGACGCTCTTATTGCTGCGGTGGGCCGGGAGGGTGACCGCTTCATGGCCCACTCGCGTCGCTTGCAGGACGGAGTTGGGGAGTCGGAAGGTGGCACTGTCCATGGCGCTCGGATGGCTGGGGCTGCGCCGCTCCTTCCGTCGCTGATGATGACGCTGCCTGCTTTGCGCGCTCGCGTTGCATTTTCTGCGGTGCGCCCCCCCATCTGTGTTCCCAACTCGGCGGCGTTGTCATCCGCTAAGGCAGTGATTGCCGCAGTAGCCGCGTCCCCCAATCCTGCTTCCCTATGCCGTGTCATTGCCTTCCGCGCTTGTACCGCTCTCCAGGCGTTTCTTATTGCTCGTGCTGGCCTCACCGAGGCCACATTGGCGGGGGTGATCGATGTAGCCCCAGGCGCCGGGGGCTACGCAGCGGCTGTGGCCGTTGACCCAGTCGGCAATGCAGCCGGCACCCTTGCCGGCGGGACGGTCAACCATTCGGACGGCGGCTCGGATAACAATACGGCCGGCGATGTGGGTCACACGATGGCCGGCGACGCGGTGCGTGACGCGGCGGGCGGCCAGAATGAGGGAGCAGTTGGTGGCGCAGCCGGAGTGGCGGGCGACGATGCAGGGGGCGAGTCGGGTGACGAGCGGCGCGGCGAGGCGGGTAGCGACGCGGGCAGCGACGCGGGCCACCAGTCGGGCCGCGACGCGAGCTCCACGGCGGGCGGCGATGCTGGTGGCAATGCGAGTAGCGATGGCGGCGGCGAGGTTGGTGGCCTAGCGGGTGGCGACGCCGGCTGCGGGGCTCGCGGCCAGTCGGGCGGCGACGCCGGCAGCCAGGTGGGCGGCCAGTCGGGTGGCGTTGCCGGCGGTGAGGCTGCCGGCCCGTCGGGCGGCGATGCCGGCGGCGATGCAGGCGGCCAGGTGGGCGGCGAGTCGGGTGGCGATGCCGGCGGTGAGGCTGCCGGCCCGTCGGGCGGCGATGCCGGCGGCGATGCAGGCGGCCAGGTGGGCGGCGAGTCGGGTGGCGATGCCGGCGGTGAGGCTGCCGGCCCGTCGGGCGGCGATGCCGGCGGCGATGCAGGCGGACAAGTGGGCGGCGTGTCGGGAGGTGGGGAGGACGGCAAGGTGCGTGGCCAGGCGGGAGGCACAGCGGCCAATCCGTCGACCGCCGCGGCGGCCGGTGGCGCCGCGGGCGGGGCGGCCGGCGAGACGGCCGTCAGGACGGATGGGCTGGCGGCCAGCAATGCCATTGGCGCGGCCGCTATTAGAGCGCCGGCCAATGAGTCTGCTGGGCCACGTACCGAGACAGCCGGCGGGACACGGGACGGCGCCGCCGGCGAAAATTCAGCTGGTGCAACGACCGTAGTGGCCGCGGAAGCGGCCACCGTTACCGCTGGCGTGGTACCTGGGCGCGGCGGCGGTAGGTCCGTTGGCAACGCGCGCTCGTCCGCCGTAGCTACGCAGGAGGACGCTGCAGACGCGGCTGCGGTGTCCAGGGCCGACGCTGGTGCAGCCCCTACTGCTAGCGAGAGCAGCAACGCTAAAGATGCTGGTGAAGTCGAGGACACGCCCGCAGATGCGGCGTCGGGAGCTGGCATGAGCCGCTCAACCCTCGTACTTGGCTACCTCGTTGCGTACTTGCGGAGCTCGGCGCTGCCGACGTGGAAAAGCCCCAGGGCGGGCAAGGCGCCGGCACCGGCAGGCACGATGGCAAACCCCTTGGGCACTGTATCGGTCGACAAGAACCGCTCGCTTTGGTGCCCCCGTGTGCGAATGACGGGCATCAAGGCGGCTTTTGACGTGCCAGCGCTGGCGTCCAGGCGGCTGAAGCTTGGCAGCGTCGACGACTTTGTCATCATCACCGCCATCACCGTCTTCAAAAGTAAGGGTATCGCTGACGTCATTGCAGTACTCCTTTTGCTCTGCTCTATTGTAGAGGAAATGCCGAGGATTATCGCCGAGACGCTGGAGGCATCGTTTGAGGCTCGGCCGGCGCGCCATTCTTCTCTTGTTCTTTCCGGGCTGGACGTCCAACCCGAGAAGCCTGATAGCGTCCAGCGTACGGACGTGGGCGGCGGCGTGGGCCCTGCGGCGGCGACCGCAGAGGCGGCGACAGTGACCGACGCCGCGCCCGCTGCCAACCAAGAAAACGAAGCTCGTGATAGTGGCGCACCCGGAAACGGTGCGGTAGCGGCGCAAGGTGCCGCCGTTGTCAACAATGCCGACGCTGCACGTCGCCCTGCGGCCCCTAGCCCTCCAGTCGGCAGTGGTGACGACAGTCGTCAAGCCGACCGAGTGGGCACAGGCGGTGGTGCGGCGGGGACTGGAGGTGACGACGCAGGCGCTGGTAGTGGACCTCCTGGTGACGGCGACGGCTTCCAGGAGAATGCAAACGCTTCCGTGGAAGCAGCGTACATCATGCGCGCCATCCGCGCGGCGGCAGACAAGCGTGCCAGTCGGCTTGCTGTGAGGCGCGCCGTCCGCAGGCAGCACGCCGTCGCGCACGCGGTCGGCAGCACGGCTACGACCGGCAACCGCCCACCTGCTGGTGCTCGCAAGCGCTCCACACCTCCGGGCGGCTCAAGTGCTCGAGCACCCAAGAGGTCTAAGGCTGGCGCAAGCGCGCGCAAGGGTCTACAAGATCATGTGGCAGGCACCTCGGTAGCGGCTAGGGGTGGCGACACGCCTGGCAGTTCGGGCGCGGGCGGCACTGGGGTCGCAAGTGGCAGCGTCGGCTTGCCCGGGGGTGGGGGCACTCCTCGCCGTGAGGATGCGAGTAGGTCATCGGGCGCGGCTCCTAGTCGGGACGCGGCGCGTCGCCAGGAAACCGGTGCCAGCGGTAACACGGCCGGCGGTGCAGGCGGGACGGTAGATGGCGGCTCCGCTGGAACAGAAATCATCGAGAGCAATGGGGGTGAGGCTGGCCGTAAGGTTGTCGCTTCGGGTGGGAAGGCGGCTGGTACTTTGGAAGGGGTGGTCCCCACATCTACTACGGTGGCGCAGTGAGACGAGTGTTGGAAAACTGGCGGGCGTCGTGGTTGCGTGCAGGCGTTCTGTTTTTCGAGTGCGTCTCTTGCCGTCACGCCATGGAGAAAATACCTTATTGATGAGCCTTGCTTGGCATGCCTTGACGCTCGATCAGAGCACAGGACGGTGTCCTTAAGAGAATACAAGCCTCATAAGGGAGGCGTCTCTACGAGTCTGTGTACAAGAGAGCTACACGCACACTGTGCTGCGGTTCTCCATATGTTTGCCGACGAAGACCAGAGAGACAGCGCTGCTCAAAAGCAGCCAACAACATTATCAAAGACTATCAAAACGAGAACAACATACAATTGTACGCTTGCAGCCATCAAAGGAGGCAGAGGAACGAGTACGTCATGCAGATAGAGACTCCGACACCAAGTGCGAGACTACCTGCCATCAGCGCATCGTGTCCACGCAGGAAGAAAACTCGTTCTCGACGTCGCGCTGCTTCTCGTAAAACAACGCCACGCGCTGGTCGGCACGCACTCTGTTGCTGGCAAACGACAGGATGTGCACGCCCTCCATGAACCTCACGCGCGACAATGCAACGTACACCATCCCGTCCAGAAAGCAAGACGCCAAATCAAGCACCGCAGCGTCCATGGAGAGCCCCTGGCATCGATGAACAGTCACCGCCCACGCCAGCACGAGCGGCACCTGGTAGCGGCTGGCGTACGCGCCGTCGCGAGAGACGGACTGCAGCTTCATGTCGACTTGCTTAACCGTCATGACGACCGGACCCCGCACCGTATCAAAACGGACGACAGGAACCCTGGTAGCCTGGACGTTCAAGCTGTGCGCGGAAGAGCCCTGGTAGCCGATGACCGTACCAACGGTCCCGTTAGGAACCTCCACCTGGCCGTCGCCAACAGTAGCACAAGCCGCAACACGAGCGCCAACGCAAACTTCAAGCTTCTTGGGCGCCAGCACAGACGCGTCAAGCTGAGCAGTGACCTGATCTTCCGTCATGCTGACGCCGATCGGGTAGTCGATAGCTGTGTACACCACCCGTGCACACCCATTCAGCTTCTCCATGGATGCCAAACAATCCGCGTTGTGCGCCTTCACACGATGGCGGTGCGGGAAGATGCGGGTCACACCCATGTCCATCACGACGCCGGCCTCCACGCGTGCCTGGTACACGGCCGATCGCGACCGCAAAAAGTTTTCCAAATCGCTTGAGAGGTCGCCAACACGTAAGCGGGATAGCATCCCAATCAGCTTCTTGTCCTCTTGCCGCCAAACGTACCGCAACTGCAGCTGCTCGTTCCGGAACAACCGCCTCCAGTAGACAGACTTGAACGCGTATTGGCCGCTGCTGTCATAGTGGTCCTCATCCCCGCGGACAGGAGGAAGCTGGAAGAAGTCGCCAAAAGCTACAAGGCGCCACGGCAAGTAGTCGCTCACCTGGGTATGCGCCATCTCAATGGAGTACACCAGCATGGTGAACATCCGGCTGGACACCATTGATACCTCATCGAGCAACAAGACGGAGGTGTCCGCCAGTCGCCTCTTCGTCAGCCCGTCCATGCAGCTGAACAGGCGCGCAGCGTCATCCTCCTCTGACAAGGACTCGTCAAAGCACCCGGCCGCCAGGCGTAGGTACGAGTGGATGGTGACGCCGCCGGCGGCAGCCGCCGCCACGCCAGTCGGTGCGACTACGTGGAGCCCAGCGCGGCTGCCACTGCGAGCATCGCGGTATTCGTCCGCGCATTGGCGCAACACCCGCGTCTTGCCCACCCCCCCGCCACCAGTCACAAACAGCCCGCTCTTCCGCCCGAGGATGCTCTTGGCCAAGCGTCCCAAGTGGAACGGCACCGCCTCCGCTCGCCGCAGCTTCTTGGTTGGGGGACCGCCGTGGGGGGGGGGGGGGTCGGCAGAGGAGTGCACGTCTGGGGCGGTGGGGACGGTCGCTTGGAGAGGAGCTCCCCGCCAGCGGGCGTCCGCGACCTGCTGCCGCTCTCGTGCATGCCTCTCGAGGCTGACCACCGCCTCGAAGTGGTCGATCGCAACTCGCTTGCGCTCTTGAGCGACGCCAACAAGCCGGGCGGGGGAGAGGCACCAGTTGTAACCGACTGTGATGGACCCGAGTGGGGAGTGGAGCCCCGCACCGGAGCCTGACGCCCCGTGATAAGCGGCGTCTCACTTGCGACGGATGAGCGAGACGGCGCCGGCGAGGGGGGGGTGAGCAATGATGCACCAGTCGCCGACGACAAGCTTGAACGACTACTAGAGCGACCCATCCGGTCCGTCCGGACCACTCGTCCAGTCGCAGGGTTGCGCTGAAACACCACCGGCAGTGTCATCGAGTCACGGATGCTGGCCAGCGATAGGATGGTACGCTTCAGGGGCGGGGGGGGGGGTAGCGCCTGCGCTACGCGCCGAAACTCCACTCGAGCCGCTTGCTCTGCATCTTCCTCGATAGTGTCATCGTCACATAGGTTGATGACGCCGTCGGCAGTCTCTACCGCTACGACGGCGACCTCCTCCTTCTTGGACACCCAAGCGGTAGACGGCACCGTGTCAGGCGCCAATAGCCAGCTGGGAAGGCTCGGCGACAGTAACCACTGCTCAGCCTCAGCCACGGACGACAGCATACGGACCACCGCAATCTCCCCGTTGAGAGCCTTGACGGTGTTTATCAGCCGGGGGATGAGCGACGAGTTTTTCTCCGCCGCCAGCTGCCCTCCGGCCTCACGGAGCAGACCAAACACCGGTGAGGAGTCCGTCACCTCGTTGACGATGACGACTGCCGTGTCCTCCGCCACGACACACGTACGCGCCGCCCACGAAGGCAGCGGCGGCGGCGACGCGGACAACCAGGATGACGCCGCGCCGCTCGTCGCAAACGTAGACACCAGCCCAGCGTCCCGGTCCAACTGGGTCCATGCAATCATCAACCGTGCCAAGTCGACTGAGTCGGTGGCGCTCGCCAGCACGCCGCCCGTGTCCCACCGCAGTGCGACAAACGACATGTCGTACGCCACGAGATCCCGACGCCGCTCGGCGTGCACCCGGTGCGTCATGGTTGAACCAGATGATACAGCGGGGGGGGGGAGGGGGCAATGGGGGGAAGAACAGGCGCCGAAGGTCACGACTGGCCGCGCCAGAAGCGGCCTGGCGAGCGAAACCGCCGGTCGGACGAGGGGCTCCAACGAGGGGGACGCCGGAGGGTGCAGAGGTGCGAGATTGGCGAAGCCTCGGGGATGGAGACCTCGAAGATTGCGCCAGGCAGAGCCGCTCGCCGCGCGGAGAGGCGGCACAATGGAGGGCGCAGGTGGGACGGTCCCGGCGCGAGCACGCGCGGAGATGCCCCCTAGGCAAGACCTCGAGGGGGGGGCCAGGGAGGGTGCAGCGGCATTGGTGGCGAACAGAGCAGTCGAGCGTACAGTTCCACCCCCTCAAACTGCTGGGGCAGGGGAGTGAGGCGGGGAAGTGGCGCCCAGCGTGCGGGGTAAGGCGGGAAAAGGCGCCTACAGTGCGGGGAACGGTGGGGGAGTGGCGCCCAGAGTGGGGGGAGATGGCCGGCAAAAAAAAGGCGGCAACGCGTCTGGCGCCCTTGACGTGGCAGGCCGTTATTGAGCTGCAGCCAGTGGGGCCGGCGAACGCAGTGTGACAAAGTTCCCGAAATAGAAGGGGAATGTTCCTCAGAATCCGACAGAATTGCGGGGGCCGGTGCGGAATTCCCTGGCTGGTGACCATGCTCGGCTTGCTCTTCCAACCCTTCCTGTTGTCACATCCTACCGCAGCGGACGTCAACAGCGACAGATGAGCAACACCATTTATGCAGCCCAGTCCTACATTTTGTGCTCGTGTAACCATCTGGGAGCACCATCTCCCCACGACAATCCGGGCTGAGAGCTGACGCGGCTCTGACCAGGCTCACGCACTCATATGTGTGCACATGCCAGTACGCGGCCGCCAGAATGACCCAGTTGCTGCTGGAGATTCCCTCTTTTTTTGACGTCCCACTGATAAGGGAGTTTCAGAGCCATTCCTGTGTGACTCATGTGGTCTCACGCTAGTTCGGGCGCGCTCTAGCACCGGAAATGTCATTTTCCGCGGCCATCTACAGTGCACGCTGGCCTCTGGGCAGTTGTTGGAGACAATAGAAGACCCAATGACTGATGCTGCGGTTACCCAGCGACCTGTGGAAGCTTCTAGCAGAAAACGGTGTCGATTGAAGTGCTGGGAGCAAGGCAGTGACCCTGCCATGGACGGCCTCTGTTTGACACATGAGGCCCACTGCGCCTGTTGTACGACGCGGATGAGCGGAAGAAAATGGATTATGTTCTGATGAGGGGTCCTACCGAGCCTCTGATATCGCTTTTTGACACGTAGCGCAGCAACCGGTGTCATGCGCACGGCGGGAAGGTTTTGTGCAGCGCTACATGCGAAAAGCGTCGTAAAACTGTGGTACTCACTAGTTTCGCAGATGTTCTCGGTGAGGGTCCGAGCTCTATGAAGGTAGCAGCTCTGAAGTGCAAAAAACGGGAAGTCCGACGAGGTTCGGCGACCTGCGCGGCTGCCAAGCCTCTGGTGGTGCAGAATACGCGCCCGCCCAGAAAAACATGAAGGACGTCTTTGCGAGAGAAAAAAACGACACCACCATGCTCAGGGCACTTCATTTGTGCAATAGGGCGCCTCTTGTTGGAGGCGTCGATTGGTCCATTTTTGGTCGGAACGGGCGCCCTGCACCCTTGGCTTCGACAGGCTGGGTGGGGGAACCTCGGAGCAAGCACTTTGGTCGAACCACAGTCGTGAGTGTTGCAAACGGACGCAGTGCATCGCAAAAAACGTGCTGAGGTGTCTTTCTTTGACATAACCTGTGGGACGTGCTATAGGGGCGCACACACGCATCCCAAGAAGCGCAGGTGCGTGATCCAGTAAGTGGACCAGTGTCAGCAAGTGCCGCAATCCGATTGCACTGGATCAGTCACGCAGTACTGGGTCAGGGGCCATGCGTGCATGGCTCCTCCACGGCGGTGCCAAGGCATCTTCGACTGTGCTATTTTTTGTCCCGACCGCTAGCCTAAGTGTTCTCGCGCCCTTGAGAGCTGCTCGTCTCAGCTGGACGCAGCCAGGAAGAAGTGCGTCGCTGTTCGTACCCCGTAGATGGCGCTATCGCACAACAGAGCACAAAACCGCACAGCGGCCCATGGCGCGCGGCGGGACAATCCCGCCACCCCCCTCACCCGCTCACAAACCACTCAACACGCGGTTCCCACAACGGACAGCTGCGAACGCCACATCAACGTCGCCCAACTGTTCCCGCCTCTGGCCACAACACCTCCCCCATCAGCTCGACCTCCCCTTCCCGAACGATATTCCCCCATTCCACCCGCCTTGCCAAAGATCCCGACGCCGGCTGCGGCAGACAGATTCAGGGTCACATACCGGCGCCCGCCCCATCCTGCACACCAAAGGCTGGGACCGCCACCCTCATGAACAGCACCGGCGCGCTGGCGCGGCCGCCGCAACGCACAGAACGAGCGCATTTGAGCGACCGCCCCGATCAGAAGCTCAATCATGTCGTGGCGGCAGTCCCAACTCACAGTATCAGCACGCGAGCGCGGCTGCGCCCACCCACAGCACCTGCAGGTTGAAACGGCCGCCCCCGTCCACAAAACCAGCACGCGGGGGCGGCCGCCCCCACGGACAGCACCGACGCGCCGGGGCGGCCGCCCCAGTCCACAACACCAGCTCGCGGGGGCGGCCGCCCTCACTGACAGCCCCGACGCGCCGGGGCGGCCGCCCCAGTCCACAACGCCAGCACGCGGGGGCGGCCGCCCCCACTGACGGCATCGACGCGCCGGGGCGGCCGCCGCGGTGCACAACGCCAGCACGCGGGGGCGGCTGCCCCCACGGACAGCACCGACGCGCCGGAGCGGCCGCCCCAGTCCACAACGCCAGTACGCGGGGGCGGCCGCCCCCACTGACGGCACCGACGCGCCGGGGCGGCCGCCGCGGTGCACAACGCCAGCACGCGGGGGCGGCCGCCCCCACGGAGAGTACCGACGCGCCGGGGCGGCCGCCCCAGTCCACAACGCCAGCACGCGGGGGCGGCCGCCCCCACGGAGAGTACCGAAGCGCCGGGGCGGCCGCCCCAGTCCACAACGCCAGCACGCGGGGGCGGCCGCCCCCACGGAGAGTACCGACGCGCCGGGGCGGCCGCCGCAGTCCACAGCACCACCAGGCTTGCGGGTTCGCCCCTACCGGCAGAGTCGGCACGCTGGGGAGGTCGTCCCCACCCACAGTACTTGCACGCTGGGACGGACGCGCCCTTCCACAGCACCAGCACGCTGGGACGGCCGCCACCAGCAGTAGCACCGGCACGCTCGCGTTGTTGCCGCAACAAGCGGCACTAGCACATTGCCCTGGCCGCCTTAAATAGCACCGGCGCCCTGCGGCTGCCGCCCCGACTCGCAGGACCAGCACAGTTGAGCGACCGCACGTACCGGCAGGACCGGCGCGCTGGGACTACCGGCCCCTTGGACAGCGCCAGCACCTCACACGGCCGCGCCCACCAACAGCACCAGCACACTTGTGCGGCCACCCCCACGAACAGCACGAGCACGCTTGCGCCGCAGTCTCCATAAACAGCATCAGCTCCTTTGGGCGGCCACCTCCACCAAAATCAGCAGAACGGTTGGGCGGCCACACTTACCCCCAGCATCCGCAAGCTGATGCGGCCGCCCCCACCCACAGCACCAGCACTCTGCGGCGGCCTCCACCACCCGCAGTACCAGCTCGCCGCGACGTCGGCTCCACCCTTGGCTGCAACCCCTCCCACTCCGCGCCGACTGGCGTGGCCTCAGACTGCCGCTACGCCCGACTAGAGCGACGCCTCCCGGGCGCGGCGGGCGGGAACGCCCAGGCATGAGATCGCCATGCGCACCCGACCATGTGTAGCCGAAGTTGTCGACGACGTAAATCAGCACGTCGTACCTCTCCAAGTCAGCATCGGTGCCCAGGGATACGGGCGTCAGCGCCGTGTCTCCCAGCAAGGCCGGGGCCAAGGCTGCGCTGGGCGAAGCAGCACGGCTAGCCGAGCTGTGAGGTGGAGCGCCATGAGGAAGAGAGGTGGAATCAGAAGCGGGCTTGGGCCGGTGCTTACATGTCGGGGGGGGGCGCTGGCTTGCAGATGCTCATCAAAGGGTGTCCGATGAGTCCATCGACGCAGGGGGTGGCGCCGGGCGGGACGGCACGTGGAGTGGAAACGAAAGGAAGGACAACGAGACGGTCTCGGAACCGCCCTCACTCGCACGTAACGAGCGACTCGCCGGGCAGGCGGGCTGATTTTGCCCGAAGGCCTGTCGTCTAAGTGTCGGAAGTACATTAGTCCTTCTGCGTTGGGCCGCCCGGCAGTCGTGCCGGTCCGCACAACCAGAGGGGGCGTGATTGTAAAGTGGCCTGCGCAGGGGTCACGCTTGTGAGTGATGCACGGGCGGTGATTGGTGCACCCAAGCCAGATCCATAATCGGAAAGCTTTTTAGGACATCTGTCTGACAATCGCAGGGGTGCGACATGGCGCATTTGTTCTCGAGAAACGTAAATATTTCAAAGTACAACTGTTTCTTTCGCTGATCATGGCTTGGTGCCGCATTCGCGACGGACCGTGCCCCTGGCTGCACGGGCCGCCTGGCACGCAAGAGGTGCGCGCCCACCACCACCGCCGCCACCGCCGCCACTGCGCGCGTCCTGGACGTACACCCACCCCACCCCGCCGCTGTCGCCGCCCCCCGTATCGCGTACGAACGTCCAGCCGCTGCCATCTACTTTCGCGTCGCGGTGACACGGGCGATCCCCCCCCCCGTCGCCGCCGCCCCCGTCGTGGGGGGCCGCCGTGCTCCCCCTCCCCACCGCCGGCCGCGGCGCGGCTGCCCGTCCGGCCGTGTGCCGCACTACACGCCTCATCACCATGGACGACTACGCCTGCGATGCAGCCCACTCGACGTTGCGATCCCGGCGGACGCAGCTGGGAACGCTGGGGCTGCTCCGCCTCGCTACCTCGACGACACGGGCGGCGAGGTCGCTCGCTGCGCGGACTGTGCCCGTGGAGCCCGTCGTGCGCTCTCGCCTGCCCCCTGTCCCCTTCCTCTCCACCCAAACTATTCCCGCCTCTTATTCGTCCTCTGACGAGGACGAGGATGACTTGGGCTCGGACCCTCTGCCTTCACCCAGCGCCAGTGGCGATTCTGATGCACCTGAGGGTACTACATCCCCCGCTCCCAGGCCGACTGCTGGCCGTCGACCGGCTCGCCATCTTCGTCGGCCTGGTGGTCGCACTCGCGGCGAGTCGACCGTCGAGCGACTGCGCGTGCTTTCTAGCCTAATTTTGGCTGCATTGCGGAGACTGCTGGGGATGCGGACGCTGGTTGGCGCCACGGTTGGGAGCGGCATGATGGCCCAGGTTGTCGACGCTGCCTCTTCCCACTCGCGCTTCATTTTTTGTGTGACCGGGCCCCACGCGGTTGACATGGCTGCACTGTGGCTCTCCCCGGACGGTGCCACCCTCTGCTCATGCTGGGGCAACACTGAGAACGTGGCGCTGCTGTCGATGGCTGGGCAGGACAGTACGTGCTGGCACGCGGAGGCGTTCAAGGCAGCCGTCGCGGATCTCGCCGAGTACGACGCTGAGCTCTCGCGGTTCCTCCGCCTGGCGGCAGACACGCAGCCGTACGCCGTGGACATCTCGACGTTTCGAGGTGCAGCTGCCGCCGCGTTTGACGGCGTGATCTACAGCCCGGTCGTGGCTACGAGGCGGCGACTGATTAAGTGTATTGCGGTGGGGTGCAGATCCTCCCAGCGTCGCTGCCACCATGCGACTTTGGTGCGACAGCTCGATCGTCTGGCTGTGGCCGGCGGGGATGTCGGCGACCCGTCAGACAGCTCGTCAGATGAGGATGGTGGGAGATTGAAGCGAGAGGAGGATGAAGACGAGGTGTTCATCGAGGAGGAGCTGGTCAGTATCTCCCAGGAGCGGCAGAAGCGGAATTTGGTGGCTTGCGCCGACGAGGACAAGCAGGGGCTCATGTGGGGTCGAACCGCGGAGTTCTCGGCGATGTCTGTCCCCGCCGCCGCCACATTTTCTCCCGCAAGTCTGCGTGCAGACGACCAATCGGAGCTGCACGAGAAGCCGCAGACCTTTGTGGAGCGCATGGCGGAGCTCGGCCTCGCCTACGACCCGTCCGTCGTCGTCCGCGAGAAGAGATGTTTCAAGTGTGGCGCACTGCGGCCGGAAGGGGCAACGTCCGTTGAGGCCCCGGCGGTGCTGTATACCGACGGGAATGGCGCGGCGCCATTGGAGGTATGTTAGTTGTTTTGTATGTGTGTACATTGCTTGTGTGTTTCTGACATGAGCGGGCTTTTCTTGCAGTGTGTTCATGGACTGACGCCAGGTGACTCTTTCTCTTTCGTTGTGTCATGTGCTCTCGGTTGTTCTGCTTCGTCTCTGTGTCAGCTAACAACTGGGGAATGGACGTGCTCCGAAGGGCATGCGGTGCAGTACGACGGTGGGGACGATGGATTGTTCTCTCTTCGCAAGTTGGACGACTCGGGCCGCGTTATGCTCTTCACGAGGTCTTTTTGTGACACCCTGATGTCGTTTGTGTACAACTCTCGGTCTTCTTACTCTGCGGCCACCTGCTTTTTGGCGTCGTTGCGTTCAAGCTTCGGGCTGCGTCGGCAGCTTATCGTCCTGCTCGGTCGGTGCTTCGTGTCTCTCCTCCAGCCGACGCCCGAGCTCTTCGTGTGCCCCAAGTGTGGCCTCAACCCCGACTACATCGTAATCGACGGCCAGGCATTGGGCTTCCAGCTGCGCGATGGCATCCGCGTTTCCCGTCCCGCCCTCCACCTCCCAAGTATGAACCTGAACGTGGACGACTACGCGGTCATACGTGAGCCCAGTATGAGAGCGGCCATACGCAAGGTCATCAAGACGGGCAACACGTTGAGCAAGACCGACGCGGAAGCGCTCGGCAAGCTGCACGCCGCGATGTCGTCTGTGCGGCCGCGGTCGCAGAGAGCGGCTACGATTGAGAACTGGCAGTTGAAGCGTCAGGCCGCCACGCTTTTCTTTCGCTTTTTTCAGTGGACGTCAGCGGACGACCTCGTTGGCGCGCGGCCTGGGGCGGCCGGCAGTGGTGATATCGAGCCAAGCAATGGCCCCGCTGCGGCACGTCGAGCAGCGGCCGCTCCTGTTGAAAGAAACGGCTCGGCGCCCAGGGCTGAAGGCGTGCCTGTCGGCCAGCTTGGCGATGCCCCAGCGGTGGCACCCGTGTCTGTTCCGTGGAGCGCGCGAGTGGGCACTTGCCACCCCCGCTTTGACTCTTTTGTCGCGTCGGGCACGGAGTGGGCGACGATTCGCCCGTTTGTCTTGGCGCTGCTAGGGGATCCCGTCGTGAATCTGTTTGCCGGTCAGCCGCGGGGGCCGCCAAGGGAGCTAGCCCACGAGCTCAAGAAGGAGGACGGTGGGCGGTGGCGCGAGCTTTTGACCGCATCGAACGCCGTCGGCTTCGTGGCCAACTTTTTCGCGCGTATTGGCCCGCTCCTGGGCAAGGAGCCCGCCCTTCGCAAGTCTGTTGGAGCGCTGCTGTTGTTCGCGGTCGATGTTGACGCGGCAGTTGACAGAGACTTCCAAATCGCCGCCCAGAAGGCGTCTGACGCGGGGCAGACCGAGACGCTCGATTTCTGCAAGCGGTGGCTGGGCGTGACGACGCCCGAGCAGTACGAACGTTTTGCGGCCGAGCACCCGCTGTTCAAAGACCAAGACCTCACTTCGCCGTACAAGACGTTTGAGTACTTTGGTTACTTGAAGCGGGTGAGGCCGGCCATTTTCGCGCCACGGGCGAGGCCACGGGACGCGAGGAAGCGCCAGCAGGCGGGCGGGGCAGCACCACGGAAGGGGTCTCAGGCGGCGCTGGAGGACGCGGGGGATCGGTGCGCCAAGTCGTTTCCCAAGCACTCGCAGCTGACGGCCGGAGTGTTCAACATCGTTTGCCCTCACGTCGTCACCTTGGGCTTTCGGGTGATGTTCCAGGCAGAGAGCGTTGCGGACGCGCTATCCCTCATTTTGGAGCGCTTCCCCGCCCTGCCGAAGGTCGTATTTTACGACGTTGCATGCAAGATGGACCGCAACGGGATGCAGCGCGTGAGGTCAATCCTCTCGCACCACGGAGTACAATTTTGCCTGGACCGGGCGCATGCGAAGGGGCACACGTGCTCGTGCGTGTACAACCCGGACGAGGCGTTGGCGGTCACGAACTGCGTATCAACGCAGGCGGCCGAGGTGCAGCACTCAATGTCGGTGAAGTTTAGGGGCCACCTGACGTACATGTCCCCCGCGTCGTTCATGGCGCACCGCATCGCGCAGTTGTCCCTGATGAACCTCACCGCGGCATTCAAGTTGACGGGCGAGACGGCCAAGGCCGAGAATGACGGCGTGCGTCTGAACGCGTATTACTACAACGTGCGCGGGGTCACGTGCGTGCGGTCCGAGTGCACCTGCTCGGCGAGTGCAACTCGCCGAGTGGAGGCAGACCGGGGGACAGGTGGCGCAGCGGTGCAGTCGGCGGTTTGTGACGACAGTGCGCAGGTCAAGGAGGGCGATCCTTTTGGGAGGGGCCGTAGTGGCGAAGTGATGGTTGGCGCGCGGGCTATCGTAGAGGAAAGGAGTGGGAGTACCGGCGGGAGCGAGGCAGATTAAAGCCAAGTGCGTTCCAAGGTGCCTCATGACGACCATGTTGTGGGCAAGCTGGACACGCTTTAGGACACACACGGAGCGTGACTTGTATCATGAAGTCAAGCAGTCACGTCATGCAAGTGAGCAGGGATGTAAAATCAGTCAAAGCAACGGCAGGATTATTGGCTGCACCGGGCGCGGAGAAGCCTGGCGGTCGGGGGTCGCGGCAGCTTGCGGCCGCGGCCTTCGCCGCAGAAAGAAGAACAGCCGGTGACTGCAGTGAATCAGCGACTACCGGCGGGCGCGGCGAACAGGTCATCCGCGAGCGTGGCAGCCGGCGGCGGTGGCCGCCTCCGCAGCCGCGGCGGTGGGGAGGCGGGGGGCGGCGGCAGCCGGCTGCCAGCAGCGGCGGCCGGCCGGGGAAAGTGGTGGGCGTGGGCAGCTGACAGCTACCTTCGACAGCAGCCGCGGCGTGGGGGGGTCAGATAGCGACGGCGGCCGGCAGCCAACGGCGGCCTCAGTTGGCCGCGGCGGAGAAAGAAGGCGGGGGTTGCGGCAGACGATATTCACCAGCGGCAGCAGCCGTGGGCGCGCCGCGGCGGGGGGCGGCGGCTGCCGGCAGCCAACTGTCGCGGTGGCGGCAGCGACAGGCAGCGGCCGGCAGCCAAGGCACGAGTCGGGGCACGGGTGGCGGTGGCGGCGGGCAGCTGGCAGCGGAGGCGACTGGCAGCGGCCGGCGGCGGCGGCGGCCAGCAGCAGGCGGCAGCGGCGGGGGGGGAGCAGTGGGCAGCGGCAGCCGGAAGCCAGCTGCGCCGGCGGCCGGCAGCCAGCAGCGGCTGCCGGTGGCCGCAGCGGGGGCGGGGCGGGGGGCGGCGGCGGCGGCGGCCGGCTTTCAGCGGACGGTGGCGGCCGCCCGCGGCCTCGGCCGGCGGCTGCCGCGCGGAGCGCGCGGGGTGCAGCGGCGGCGGCAAACAGCCGCGAAGCGGCAGGGGCAGCCGGCGGCCGACGGCGGTGGCGGCCGGCAGCCGGCTGCCGTAGCGTGGGCAGTTGGGGGGCGGCGGCGGCGGCAGCGGGCAGCCGGGGGCCGCGGTGCGGCGGCGCCGGCCGGCGGCCGGCTGTCGGCGGCCGGCGACGCGTGCGGGCGGGGGCCGGCGGCGGCGTCGGCCGGCTGGCGGCTGCCGCAGCAGGGCCTGGCGGGGGGCGGCGGCTGCGGCGCCGGGCAGCTGGCTGCCGCGGCGGGGCGATGGCCGCCGGCGGCGGCGGCGGCCGTCGGCCGGCGGCCGCGGCGGAGCGGGGGCGGCCGGCGGCGGCAGCGGCTGGCGGCCGGCAGCGGCGGGCGGCAGCTGGCGGCGGGGGCGGGCGGCGGCCAGCGGCGGCGGCGGCCCGCTGCCAGCGGCCGGCGACGGGTGCGGGCGGGGGCCGGCGGCCGGCGGCCGGGGCGGGCGGGGACCGGCGGCGGCGGCGGGCGGGGACCGGCGGCGACGGCGGGCGGCCGGCTGCGCGGGCGGGCGGGCGCCGGCGGCGCCGCCAGGCGGCTGGCGGCCGGCGGCCGGGGCGGGCGGGCGGCGGCGGCGGCGGCGGGCGGCCGGCGGCGGAGGCGGGCGGGCGCCGGCGACGGCGCCAGGCGGCTGGCGGCGGCCGTGACGGCCGGCGGCCGGCAGCGGCGGCCGGCGACCGGCGGCGGGGGCGGGCGGGGGCCGGCGGCCGGTGGCCGTGGCGGGGGCGGGTGGTGACCGGCGGCGGCGGCGGCCGGCAGCTGACGGCCGCGGCGGGGGCGGGCGGGGGCGGGCGGCGGCCGCAGCGGGGGCGGCGGGACGGGGCGGCGGCGGCGGGCCGCCAGCACGGGTGCGGGGGCCGGCGGGCAGCCAGCAGGGGTGCAGGGGCCGGCGGGGGCGGGCGGCCAGCAGCGGCGCCGGCCGGCGGGGGTGGCGGCCGACGGGGGCGCGGCGGCGGTGGCGGCGGCCGGGGCGGGGGCAGGGGTGCCCGGGCAGGCCGCGGTGGCGTGCGGCGGGGCGGGGGGGGGGGGCGGATGCGGCGGGGCGGGGGGGGGGGGGGGGGCGGCGGGGCGGCGGGGGGGGGCGGGGGCGGGGCGCAGCGACGGCCGCGGGGGGGGTCGGCGCGGTGGCGGGAGCGGGGGTGCCATGGTGGCGGGAGCGTGCCACCGGCACCCGGCCTCGCCACCGGGGTAATGGAAACGACAGTACATCGGACGGTAAGTAGCATGAAGTAGCTCTTGGGGCACACGTGGGACCTGGGGGCCCGGGGCTGGCCCGACCGGGGCCAGCGGACGCTGTGGTGCGTCGACGGGCACGGCGCGCTCTCAGAGCTCCTCAGCGACCACCCACTGCAAAATTTTGCAGTGTGTTTGAGATTCCTGGATACTACATGGGAGCTTCTTGCACCAGCGGTGCCCGGGATCGAATGACGCACGCCTGGCCGCACATCAATGGCACAGCCAGGCTTCTGGGCGGCGCGTTTGGAGAACCGTCCCGAGGCAGTGTCACAAACCGGACAGAGCGTCCTGAGCCACCCGAATTGCATGGGTGTGGTTCTTTCAATACAAAGCAACTTCCAAGAAATACAACTTTGCAGGTCAAATCTCTGGTCAGGGTGTTTGGCTCTTTTTCCGATGCAAGGACCCATGGCCGTCGGAGCCGAACAGCGTGCTGACCGTGTTCGCGCAACAGCCAATGAAGAGGCCAGGAGTGGTTGGTGTTTGGGTGTTCGGGCCATATTCGGCTGGGTGAAGAACGACCCTAACCGTGCCCCTCGGCTTGGACCGGCATTGGGCACGCATCCCATCCATGGACCTTGAGGCCGACACGGGGGCTACCAGCGGGCTACCTTGCAAAACAGAGCGCAGCTTGTCCTCTCCAAATCCCAAACGTATCGGTTGTGGGTGTTCACATTCTGTCGAAAAGCACTACTCCAGCGCTGTGAAACGGCTTTTGGCTACCTTGGTGGAGATGCGCTGAGCGCCGTGAACCGGCGGCCGCCGCCTCGCAGCGGGTCGCGCAAGCACCCGCCCCCGGGCGGCACCGCTGGTCCATCCCTTCCGCGACCGACGCGGAGGACGCGTCCCGCCCATTGGCTCATCCATCATGGGGCGCTGCCGGTCGACCACGCAGGATGTGGAATTCAGACACCTGACCCCCTGTGGGGATCACGCCGGCCCCCGCCGCCGCCTCTAGAGCCGCCCCCGGCAGCCGGACGGGGGGCGCTCGCAATCTGCGCCCGCGGGGCCGAGACCGCGCGCCGCCAAGCGGACCCCCCCGCCGCCAGCGTGCCGCCGCCGCCCAGCTGACACAGCCGCCCGGTCCCGCGGGCCAGCCCACGCCGCCTGGCGTGCTCGCTCGAGGCGGTGCTCCCCCACCGCGTACCCATCCCACCCAATTGCCGCGGGCGCGGAGGCGCGCCGCCCCTTCCGGGGGTGCTACGTTGCCACCCGGCCGCCCGTCGTGGCGATACCCACGGCCCGTACACTGTCGTTGTCGCCCGGTGGGCATTCCCCACCTTTGCCATTCGCCGCACACTCCCCCCGCTGGATGCCGCTGCGTCGGGAGAGGGCGCCGGCGTTGTGTGACGGGGAGCACGTCGGCGGCGGGAGCGCATCGCGCGCGCGGCGGGCGGTGACGACAGCACGCTGGGCGCGCACTCCATCACCGTCCGTGCGACAGCGCATCCGCCCCGCCTCCCATTGAGGGAGGGGGCGTACGAGGAGTGAGGTGTCGCGCGGCCCGGCGGTGGGCGTTCTCTGTCTTTGTGTGAGTGTCTGTCGTGTGGGGTCGAGCAGGAGGACGTCGGACGTCGCCGCCGTGCCGATCTGGGTTGGCGCTCGGCCGACCCGCCGGGCCGTCGCCAGCCACTGTCACGCGCCACGCCCGCGTCGCGGTCACGACACTCCGCCCGAGTCGCGCTCGGCGCGCCGCCTCGGTGGCACGCGCGGGAGGGTGGCCGCCGCGACCTCCCCCTCATCTCCGCTCTCCACCCCGCACCATCACCCCACCCCACCACCCCCACCGCGCCGCCCTACCCCACAGCCCCTGCGGCTCCCCGCGTCTTCCTTTTTGTTCTTCGAGCCCTTTGTGACCGCCCCCTCCGCTCCCATGCGCTCCACGCGGTCCGAGGGCGACATGGCGGACGCGGCGGCGGCGCCGCACGCCGCGCCTCCCCGCTCCACCCCCGCTCCTCGCCCACCCGACGAGGCCGCCCGGCGGGCGGGCAACAGCGCGTTCCGCCGCGGCGCGTACGGCGACGCGGTGCGCGCCTACACGGTGGGCATCGCCGCGGCGAGCGCCGAGGCTGCCGGCCGCCTGTATGGCAACCGGTCCGCGGCGTGGCTGGCGCTGGCCACCCAGGCCGCCGCGGCAGCGGCCGAGGCGGCGGCCGCGGCGGACCTGCTCACCGACTGCGTCGCGAGTAGCGATGAACGTAGCAGTAGCAGCAGCAGCAGCAGTGGAGCGGGGGTGGGAGGGGGCGACAGTGACGGGGGGAAGAAGAAGCGGCGGGAGCGGCGGCGGGCGCGACGAGCCGCTGCGGCCGGCAGCGGCAAGAGCGGCGACGACGACGACGAGGCGGCATCGTCCGCGAGTGACGAGGACGGCGGGAAGCGGGGGCGCGGCCGGTGGGCGCGGCAGCGGCAGCGGCGGCGGACAAGCCCGTGGCGGCGGCTGACCGGGCGGAGCCCCGGGCGGCACGCCGACAGCAGCGGCGGCGAGGCTGACGGCCGGAGCGGCCGCTGGGGCGCCAGCACCGCCGAGCTCCTCGGCCTCTCCCGCGTCAGCACAATCAGCTCGGGCATGACCGGCGGCGACGGGGGCGGCGGCCACGTGGTCGGGGGCGGCGGCGGCCGCGGCGACGGCAGCGACAAGGCCAGCGGCCTCCCCGGTGGCTGTACCGGCGCCCGCCGCCATGGCCGTTGCGCCCGGCGGCCGTGCTCGCCCGTCTGCCCGGGCCTGACAGCCGCCTACACCCGCCGCGCCGTCCGCGATGCGCGGCGGGCGACGGCCGCGGCGCCGCGCGACGCGACGGCGTGGCACCGGCTCGCCGACGCGCTCGTCGTGGCGGGCGCGCCGGCGTCCGCGCGCGACGCGCTGCTGCGGGGGCTGGGCCACTGCCCGGGGGAGCCGCCGCTGGTGGCAGCGCTAGAGCGGGTGGAGGGGCTCGTATCGGCGGGGGGGCGCAAGGAGGGGGGGGGCGCGGACGGCAGGGGGGGAGGGGACGGGGGGGACGGCGCCGGCGCAGGGGCCACTGTCGGGCACACGCCCCCCCCCATCGATCACGCCCCGCTTTCCGCCGACGCGCTGACTCTCCACCCCCCCAACGCGTGCCCCGCCGCTGACAATGCCGCCGTCGCGGGATACGCGGCGCGCATCGCGGCGGCGGCCAAGCGCCGGGGCGCCCCCCTCGACGGGTGGGCGCACCTCGGCCGCGCCTACGCGCTGTTGCGGCAGGCGGTTGCGGCGGCCGACGCGGCCGAGGCGGCGCGGGCCGAGGTGGACATTGCCGGCGGGGTGGCGGGCGTGGCGACCGCCGCCCGCACGCCGCGGCGGCGGCGGGGCGGGGCGGGGGGGGTGGACCAGGCGCGGCGGTCGCTGTCGCGATCGACGGTGCTGCTGCGGCTGGCGGGCGCGGACGTGACCGCCGGTGCCGTCGCCGCGTCGGCGGCGCCAGAGTGCGGGCTGGGGCAGGCGGCGGCGGCGGCGGGGGAGGCGTGGCGGATGGTGGCGGCGCGCCACCGGGCGGCGGCGGCGGTAGTCGCGGCGCCGCCAGCCACGAATCCGACCACGTCGCCGACCCCGTCGGGGGAAGGTGCGACGGCGGACCAAGCCCCGGAAGTGGCAGCGGCGACATTGGCAGCGACGCCTGCGGCCGAGGAAGCGAGGGAAGGGACGCCCGCCCAGCCGGAAGGCGGTCCCAACTTCCCGTCGTGGTCATCGGGGTGGCTGCCCACGCCTGGGGCGCCACCTGTACCTGCGGCGTCGCCCGCGGCTGCCGTGCTGCATTCCAGCGCCGGGTCCTTTGCCGCCGCCCAACAATCGACAGACAAACCACCACCGCGGCTGTCGCTATCCCTTCCGTCGGGTGCTGAGGCTGCTACGGCCGCGTCCACCCGGCTACCGTCGTCCCCATGGAGTGTAGATGCAAGCGCGACGGCCCCGCACCAACCCGTTCCGACGGACACCACCACACCACCACTCGCTGGTCTTCTGGCCGGGCCTGCGGTGGACTGGTCAGGCTGCACCGGCTACGGCAACCGGTGGGCTCTGCCAGCAGCTGGTCGAGAAGGAGGCGAGACGGGCGCGGAGCAACTGAAGGAGGCCGCGCCGCCGTCTTCGGCGCGCACCCGGCAGCCACGGTCGTGGTCGGTGCGCAGCAGTGTTCCGCCATCTGGCCGTCCCCATTCCCTTTGCCGGTGCGCGTCGACGCCCTCTGTGCCGCCACCACCGGTTGCTACCATGAGCGGAAAGACACCTGTGAACGCGGCAGCGGCTGTCGGGTTGCGCGCTGCCAAAGTTGTCACCGTGACGAATCGACGGCGCAGCAGCACATCCAGCGACGCGGGCTCCAACAGCCCGATGCCACCCCTGCCCCCTCCCCCGGGCGCTATTGAGATGGCCGACGTCGGGTTACCCCCCACCGTCGTGGTCGTTGACACCGAGGCTCGGCGGCACCGGCCGCCGTCGGCGAGTCCACCATTGTCAAAGGGGACATTGCAGCCGCCATCCCTAAGCCTACAGGCGCCGTCGAACGTAGGGTCCTGTTCAGACGAGCCAATGTCCATCCCGGGGCTCATGCCGCTGAGGGAGCATTTACTGGACATGTTGCGGACAGGGGGGCAGTGTGCCGGCGGCGCACCGCGTGGAGCGGCTGACGCTGAGGGGAGGTCCCATCGTCTATCCCCGCCGTCGCAGGCGCTACCGACGCCATCGAGACGGGCACCGGCAGCCCCGTCGCCGCTGGAGGAACCGCTGCAGCACCCGTCGACGACCCGTAGGGCAGTTCTTCTTGACATGATGGCAGCCGCGCAGCGGCCAGGCGGCAGGGGTAACGTTCCCGTGAGTTGTGGCCGTGCCCAAGGCGCGACCACCCCGCCAGCCGCGCAGGACGCCTCCCTGCCTGCCCTGGCGTCTGCACCTGAGCAGCCAACCGCCCCGCGCTCGTGGGGGGGTTGGGGCGACGGCCGTGATGACAAGCCAACCGAGCCGCTGCTGCCGCCGGCCGCGGCGCCACGGCGCACCCGCCTCGCCGGGCCCCGCCGCGGCATGGGCGCCCGCGCGCGGTCACTCGCCAGCTTGTTGCACCGCGATGTTCCCGCGTCGGCGACAGATGCGGCACCGCGGCGGCGGCGGTCGCGGAGCCCGTGGGCTGGCCGCGCCAGGAGGGCGGGTGTGGGCACGAGCAGCGGTGCGGGTTGCGACGGCAACGGCAGCGACGCAGACCCCCCCCAGGGTTCGGTCGCGGGGGACGCTGCCGACGGGGGAGCCGCTCGGGCGGACAGCATGGATGGCAGGCCCGGCAAGACGCCCCCCCCACGCGACACGTCGCTCACGGACGCCGGTAAGCGTCCCCGTGGGAGCCGCCGCGGTGATGCCGGCGGCCGCCGCCGCGGCGACGTGGGTGGCGGCGGCGACGGCGCGTCGGCCCCGCCCACCCCCCCTCCAAACACCCCCCCCCCCGCCGAGCAGCAGGAGCTGTACGAGATTTTGGGCGTGCCCGCCTCGGCGGCCACGCCAACGCGCCTCAAGAAGGCCTACCACGCGCGCGCGCGCGCGGTGCACCCCGACCGCCACCCCGACGATGCCAATGCGACGCAGAACTTTCAGCAGCTCACAGCCGCGTACCACATCCTCCTTGCCGTTCACGGCGTCGGCGCCGAGGGTGGCGGCAGCGACGACGGCGACGGGGGCGGGGATGGGGCTGCGGCGGCCAGGGGGGTGCTCGACCCGGCTGCCCTCTTCACCCGCGCGTTTGGCGGACAGCGCTTTGCGCACCTCCTCGGCCGCCTGCAAGTGATGGACGTGGCAGCGGGCGCGGACGGGGTGGTCCCGGGCTCTCACCCGGCCGCCGCGTCGGCGGCACCGCCGTCAACGCCGCTGACGGTGCCGCTCTCCCGACGGGCCGCCCAAGCCGCACGTGTGGCAGGCCTCACGACCGCCCTCGCAGGCCTGGTCGCCCCGTACGTGGCGGGGGACAAGGTGGACTTTACCGACTGGGCCGCCGCGGAAGCCGCCCGCCTGCTCGCCACTGACGGGGCCGGCCCCGGCCCCGGCGCCTTTGCCGTCCCCATCCTCCACGCCATTGGCAAGGTGTACGTCGGCACGGGCCAGCGCACGCTCAACGCTATGGCCGCGGGTTTGCAAGCGTCGGCGGCCGCCGCGGGCGCGGCTGCCGGTGACGGCGGCAGCCCCGGCGGCGGCGCCGACGGCGGCCCCCCGCCGCTGGTGCTCGGCAAGCGCCTCGCGTGGACGAGCCTCCACTCGACGCGCCGCCTCGCCGCCGCCGCCGCCGTTTCCGCCTACGCCGCCTACACGCGGGTGCGCCACCGGTGGGCGACGGTCGGCAGCGTGCCCGGCGTTGGTGGCGCCGGCGCCGGCGCCGACGGCGTTGGCCTCTCCCCGTCCGAGGCGCGCCGCGCTGTGACGACGCTGTGGCGGCTGTGCCAGGCGGACATTGCGACGACTCTCGCGGCGGTGACGCGGCGGCTGTTGTCCGCGTCGCGGGTGGCGGCTGACGTGGCTGCCGCCGAGGCCACCGCCGCTGCCGCTGCGGCGGCGGCAACGACAAGCAGCGGCGGCGGCGGCGGCGCGACGGCAGCGGCGGCGGCGGCGGCGGCGGCGGCGGCAGCCAGCTGCGCGGGCGCCGCGGCGGTGGCGGGGCGGGCGGACCTCCCCGACGGCGCCCGCGCGGTGACGCCCGCGGCGGTGCGGCGGGAGCGGGCGCGCGCGCTGCTGGTGCTGGGCAAGGCGTTTGTAATGGCGGCGGAGCAGGCGGCGGCCGCGGGAACGAGCGGGGGGGGGAGGGGGGAATAACGTGTCCGCACAGTCACGAGGGGGAGGGGCAGGGGGGGCGGAGCGCGTGCACCCCGCCGCCCAACAAGATACGCCCAGCGCCGCTTTTTTTTCTTGGGGATGGTCTCGGTCGCGGCGGCGGGCGTCGCCGCCGTGGCGTGTGCGCCCGCCTGGCCGGCACTGCGCGGCAGCAGCGGCCGCTACCGCTGCTCGCCGAGAAGACCGCCGCGCGTGCCGGCCGCGGCACGGGCGCGCGCACGGGCGGACGCGGCGTGCGGGGCGGCCGGCGAGGGCCAATGGGGGAAGCGGCCACGCGGTCCGACGCCGACAGCGGCCACGCGGTCCAACGCCGACAGCGGCCACGCGGTCCAACGCCGACGGCGGCCACGCGGTCCGACGCCGACGGCGGCTGCGCCAACGGCCAGGCGGCCGGCCGCGGCCGGCTCCCTGCTCTGGTGGCACCTCCTCTCCCCCCGCCCCCCCCCCCCTCACCTCACCCCCCCGACGGGGACCACCAGCACCCCACCGCCATTGCCACCGCAACCGTCACCGCCGCGACGGCCAGCTCCCCCCCGTCCTCCCCCAACACCGCCGCCGCCGCCGAGCCCACCGCGCTAACCGCGTTGCGCGACGGGTCGCCGCCAATGTAGAGCGCGGCAACGGCGGCGGGCGCGAGGCGCAGCCCAAAGAGCGCGTACAGGGGGAGGGCGGCGCGGCCCGCCGCGGCGGCGACGCGGAGGCCCGCCGCGGTGGCGGTTGCAGCTACCGTGGTGGCAGTGGCGCTGCGGGTGGGAGGAGGAAAGGTGGGGGTGGGAGGGGTGCGGGGGGAGGACGCGCACTCCCCATCGGGAGGGGCGGAGCGCGCGGAGCCGACGGCAGGGCGGCGCCGGGCCGCAGCGCTCCCCCCCCCCCCGCCGCCCGCGCCACACCCGCCGACCACGCCGCCGCGGCGCCAAGCGCGGCGTGGAGCGCCACCGCCACCGCCGACGTGGCCGCCACGTACGCCGGCGTGTACAGCGCCTTGATGATGGGCGCCCACCCCGACGCGTGGCCCGCCGCGGCGGCGGCCGCCGTCACCGCCGCCGCCGCCGCCGCCCGCCGCGGCGGCAGGCCGCCGTCCGTGCCGCCCGCGCCTCCACCGCCCAGGCAGCCGTACGCGAGGCCGCCCAGCGCCGCGGCGGTCGCGGCGAGCGACGAGACGGGGCCCTCTGGGTCGGACCGGCGGCCACACCAGGCCGGCGCGCCCGGCCGGAACCGTGGCGGCGCGGCCGCTCCCCCACCAGCGTCGGCGGGGGTGGCGGCGGGGGCGTGCCAGCACGGGGACGCGGCGGAGCACGCGGGCAGCCGCCCGTAGGGCGGGTTTGCGTACAGGTGCCCCGCGCCGAGCACCGCCGCGTCGACCGCCGCGGCGCCGTTGCACGCGGGGCTCAGCAGCACCGCCACCGCGTCGGCGGTCGTCGGGGGGAGCCCCCCGCCGCACGTGGCCGCCGCGCCGAGCGTGGCGGTGTGGGCGGCGAGGAGCGCCGCGGCGGCCGCCGCCGCGGCGCGGCCGGCCGTCGCGACGGCGCGGTGCCCGTCGATGGGGGCCGCGGGCGGCGGTCGGGGGGGGGGCGCGCCGGTGGCGGCGGCGGTAGCCGCCGCGGCTGGCACGCCGCCGCCCGCCTCGGCCGCCGACGGGGACGCCACTCCCGCGGCACCGCCCGCCCTCCCCCCCCCGCCGTCGACCGCGTCTGCCGCCCCCCCCCCCCCCACCGGTGGTGCCGCTGGCTGTGGCCACCCGCGCCGCCCCACCACCGGCGCCACCCCCCCCCCGCCGCCCACACGACCGCCGCGCACGCCAGCTGCGCCGCGGCGATCCGCTGGAGCACCCCCGGCAGGCGCACCGCCGCGGCGTCGAGGGCGAGCGTCAGCCCGCCGCCGCCGGGGCGGGCGCTCACGCCGCCGCCGAGGAGGACGCCCGCCGCGGCGAGGGCGGCGGCGCGGCGGGTGGCGGCGGCGAGGGAGGGGATGGGGGGGGGGGAAGGGCGGAGGGAGACAAAAGGGCGGGGGGGGGGTGGCCGCCGCCGCCGCCGCCGCCGCCGCCGCCGCCGCCGCCGCCGCCGCCGTGGTTGCCGCCAACGCCGCCGCGGCGGTCGCCCGCACCGACGGCCGCCGCCGCCGGCGCGTCGAGGCGGCGATACGCACCGCCGGCGGCGGTGGCGGCGGCGGTAGCGACGGCACGGCCGCGACTGGCCGACCAGAGGCGCCCCGCCTGCGCCATGCCCACACAAAAGAGGAAGAGCGGCATGACGAGGTCGGCGGGGGCGAGGCCCGCCCACGGCGCGTGGCCGAGGCGGCAGCCGTAGGCGCGGGGGGCGGCCTCGACGAGGACCATGGCCGCGACCGCGACGCCGCGGAGGGCGTCGGTGGGGAGGGAGCGGGGGGGGCGGGGGGGGCGGGGGGGGCGAGGGGGGGCATCCATGGTTGTCGTTTTTTCTTTGGGTGGGGAGGGGGGGGGGGGGCAGGGGGAGGGGATTGGCAGTGGCGCTGGGGGCGGCGGTGAGCAGGTCGTGCCGGTCGATGGCGCACCGCGTCTCGAGGTTTTCAAAAGCAAAAAGGCGCCCAGACATGGATCTGACAAGAATGGACCAAAGTCGTTCGCTGGCTGTCGTCACTTGTGGGACAGCGCCACCGCGAACAGCGTCTCATTGGCTGTCTGTCCACCACTACGCCCCCCATTGGCTGAGACTCCCTTAACCGGCTGCCGGCCGCGTTGCGGATGCCCCAGAGCACACGAAAACTGTACACGGTTGCCGGCGGGGCTGGCCCGCGCGGACCCGCCGTTTCGACTTGGCCGCGTCGCGCGTCCCCGCCCGCGCAGCTGCCGCCCGCCGTGTGCCCGCGCCGCCCGCCCGCCCGCCGGATCGGCCTGCCCCGGCGGTGGGCGCCCGCCACGGCCGCCCGCCTCGCCCGCCCGCCTGGCATCGACGCCCCCGTGCCCGTGGCGGTGACGTGTGGGGGGCGACGTGGCCGGCGGACTCCCCCGCCGCCCCCCCTCCGACGGGCCTGCACGTCGTGGCGCCCTCCATCCGGTCCTGGCCACCCGTCCCCTGTTCCTTCCTGGTACGCCCTTGCCCCATCCTCCTGCCGGTGGCTCCTCTTGTTTCGTTTTTTCGCCTCCCGCCTCCCCTGTGGCGGCGCTTCTTGGCAGATTCCCCGCCTCCCCCCTCCGGCCGCCCTCCCCCCCCCTTCACCATGGGCGTCGCCCTGGACGTGACCTTTTGGGTGACCATCTTCTTGGCCACCTCGGGCGAGCTCTTCATCACCCTCTATACGCTCATCCTCTTCTCGGACCTGCTGATGGACCACGTCAACCCTATCGAGCTGTGCGCGCGCGTCAACGGGCTCGCCGGGTTCACCATTGGCATGCACGCGGGCATGACCGCGCTGCTCCTCCTCCGCGCCGAGTGGGCGGCGGTCGCGCTCAACCTGCCGCTGTTGGGCTGGCACGTCGCGACGGTGCGGCGGGGGAGCCATCTGCTCGACAACACGCGCATCTTTGGGTCGCTCGGGCGGGAGCGGCGGGTGGCGGAGGTGAAGCTCGGCTTCTTTCTCGTCAGCTTTTTCTTCTACCTGTACCGTTTCATCATGATGTTGCTGGAGGTGGCGTGAACGAAGGGAGGGAGACAGCACGGCGGTTCAAGGGTGGGGGGGGAGGGGGGGAGGAGGGAGGAGATGGGCTGTGGGTATGGCTGGGCGTGTAGCCGTCCCGTTGGGTGCGGGCGCTTGGCCGACGGCAACGGCCGTGTGGTGGCTGTCACGGCGGCCGCGCGTCGCGGGTGGCCGCGCCGGGCCATGTACTGCTTACGCGAATTGTCATGTGGGGCTGTGGGGGTCTGGAGGAAGGAGAGAGAGAAAGGCAGAGGATGGAGGCCGGGGGGGGGGGAGGGCGAGGATAAGCGGGTGTTGTTGATGGGGGGGAGGGCTGGGCGTGCTTTCGATTCGCATGGTGGTACCAGCGGGACAGAGGAGGGTGAGAGGGGGGAGCAAACGCGGAACCGAGCCGAGCCTGGGCACCGGCACGGCCACGGCACGGCCGCCGCGAGCCGGGCACGCACGCGTCGGCCACGTCTGCTGACGCGGCCCCGGCGGTGCCGCGCCGTGGTCTGGCGGCGGTGGCAGCCCTCTCCCCCACGGTCGCGCGCGGGCCGCTCGCGGTGGGTCGCTGGGCGGTGGGCGCGCCCGGCCCGCCGCGGCGGGGGACCTCTCGGCGGCCGCCGGGCGGCGGCAGCGGCAGGCCGCCGCGATGACGCGGTCGCGGTTCCCGTCTGGACGCCCTGTTCCCCCCCTGGCGGCGCGGCGCGGCGTCCTCTGTCCATCTGTCTGCCCCCCCCCCCCCCCTCCCCCCTGCTTCCCCCTCTACCACACGCGCGCCCTCACCGCAGCACGATGTTATCAATGAGGCGCGCGGCGCCGAGCTGCACCGCCAAGCTCACCACCACCTCCCCGTCGGGCGCCTCGGCGCGCACCATCGCCGGCGGGCGGACGTCCCCCGCCACCTCCCGCATCGTCCACCGGTTCGCGACGCTCACGTACAGCAGCCGTCCGCCCGCGGCGGCCGCCGCCAACTCGCGTTCCACCGCCGCCTGCACGGTCTCACGGAGACACCGCGCCGCGACGGCTCCTCCATCCACTGCCGCCCACGCGTCGCGGCCCCGCCGCAGCGCGCGGTACAGCGCCGGCGCGGCGGCGCGTTCAGCCGGCGTCAGGTACACGTTGCGCGACGACGCGGCGAGGCCATCAGCGGCGCGCACCGTCGGGACCCCTACGATGGTTGCCGGGAAGTGGAGGTCCCGGCAGACGGCGGTGACGACGGCCAGCTGCTGCGCGTCCTTTTCGCCAAAGTAGGCGGCGGTGGGGCGGGTGAGCGCGAGGAGGCCCGCCACGACAGTCGCGACGCCGGCGAAAAAGTGGGGGCGCGCGGCGCCTTCCGAGGCCACGTTGGTCGCCGCGTCCCCGACGGTGGTCGTGACGGTCGTGCCGGCAGCGGGCGGGCGCATCTCGGCGGCGGGGGGAGTAAAGATGAGGTGCTGGGGGGGGGCGGGGGGGGACGCGGCCGCCGGCGTTGCGCCGCTGTCACTGCCGCCGCCGATGCCATCCGCGGGCGAGGGGGGGGGGGCACCACTGAGCACCGGCGTCAGCAGCGCAATGTCCGCGTCGAGCGTGCGCGGGTAGGTGGCGAGGTCCTCGCCCGCCCCAAACTGCAGCGCGTTGACATAGATACTCACAATGGTGACGTCTGTCTCAGCGAGGGAGCGGCGAACGAGCGCCTTGGTTACGGAGGGGGGAGTTGAGGGGGGCGGGAGCAAGAGGGGAGAAGGTGGGAGGAGGAGGGAGAAAAGGGAGAAGGCGGCCGGGACAGCACATGAGGGAACCATACAGCGCCAACCGACAACCAGAAAAAGGATGGAGCGCGAGGCGGAAGAGACGAGGGGCCTGTCAGGGAGGCCGCCCCTCCATGCGCAGTCAAGGGCACGGCGCGCGGCACCGCCGTACCGCCCGCCGCCACTGGTACGGCCTCCGGCCGCAAGCGACGGGAGGCGGGCGGCCAAACGTACCCCCCTCCCTTCTGTCGTCGCCCCTCCCCCCCTCCCCCCTCTGTCGTCGCTCCCCCCCCCCCCCCTCTCCGTCCCGTCGTCCACCCCCCCGCCCTCCCCCCCCACCCCCCGGCCACCACGGCCACGTACCAAGTGCCCCTCGTGAAGCGCACCCATCGTCGCCACCAGCCCGACGCGCGTCGCCGCCGGCAGCGCCGACCGGGCGGCGGCCATGCGCGCGACCGACGGCACCACCAGCACGGCGGCGGGGCGGCCGTCGCCAGCAGCACGGGCGGTGGTAGCGGCGGTGGCGGTGGCGGTGGCGCCGTGGCCAGGGACGGGGTGACCATTGGGGGGGGGGGGGGGTCGTCGGATGGCATGCTGGGCGGGGTAAACGGCGGCGGTGGGAGGGGAGGGGTGAGGGGGGGGACGTTGGAGGGAGGCGCCGTCGATAGAGGGGGGGGGCGGCGGGACGACGCACCATCGAATGTGGGGATGCGGCCCCCGCGGTCGGAGCTCCTGCGCCGACCGTCTTTGATCCACTTTTCAGTCTGCTGCAGACAGCAATCTGCTGGAATCCCGCTTCTCGCTCGACGACTTGTGTATGATCGTATCGGAAACGTCGGTCGACCTACATTGGGTACTAGTACATTAGATTGTGTTGAGGAGGCTGGAGCATTTAGGAACCATCTCACCAGACGCGTCTGGAGTACTTAAGGACCATCTCAGTCGGTTCGTTGCCGCTTCATCATCCTACTGGACGCGTCTGCTATTCCCTCGTGCGAGTGGCTCACGCGGTGACCTCCGTCCCTCAAAGTAGATATTCTCGTGGTCTCAAGATCAACGCGCTTTCGCTGCATCCCGTGCAGCGGGCCGGCCTTCTGGACGGCGCGAGAAACGTTTTGTAGGAGGACACGGCTTCGTTGTGGGCTCCAATTAACGGATCGATACTCCGCCCTCCAGGGTACGTACCCACGACTTGAGTAGCGGGAACGGGAAGGTCGAGAAGGGTGAGGTCCGACCCTTGCCAATCCCCAGCAGCGAGCCTGCCGCCGCGGTGCCACCGGAACGGATGATCCGCGTCGCAGGGCCACGTGCCGCGCACTCGACCGGGGCGAGTCAAGACTGCAAAACAGGTCGAGGTGGACAGGGACCCACCCCCCTCCGTGTGACCCTCTCAGTTCCTTATTATATCACCCTTTCCGTCAATCAACGATGTATACAGTCAATCCCCGACCATAGCCCATCCGCATGCAATCCCAAGTTGGTCTATGACGAGTCAACCGACGATCGCCCTCAGAGGGACGATCCAGGCACACTCTCGTGTCTTGCAAGGACTCTTCTACCATTTCAGAGGCCGACCCGCCTCGATCACAGCTGCAATTCGCGTCAGAGGGGTGGGCGTTCATCGAGGATGGACTGTACACGGCTATGACCTCACGCCGCCGACGGCGGCAGTGCCCACGGCATTCCCGTACAGTGCCGCAGAGGAGACGAATGGGGCTTCCCCTCACAGCGGTGATGTCCATCCGGGAGACCGTCTTCCCTTTCTGTGTGACTTCGTTCCATTCCGTACGGTGGCCAAGAAGCCAACCGCCTCGCTTTCAATTCCATCTCGTGAGTCTCGCATCCGCGCCCAGCATCCCGGTTGATGTAAGTATCTGTCAGAACAGCTGCGCGACCCACCGCCCTGGTTCGTCTTTGAGGTAAGTAAAGGAGGCGAGGCTCTTCCGAATGACTGTGTGCTCGCGGCCGACGCGTGCTGCTGTTGGTTGCGCCTCCAAGATGCGTGCCACTGCTGTTCGCGCATCCATGATGGCAGCACCGCGACGCTCAACGCGTCCCGGCCCCCGCCCGCTTGCGACTCGTCCGCGAAGCGTGCCGACCCACGGATGGTTGGTCAGTGGGGGGGAGCGTGGGGGCCGCAGGGGGGTAGGTGCTGGCCGCAGTGTCGCCGCCATTGTCTCGCCGCGGCTGCCCCCGCGGCGGCCGCCGTTGCCCTGCTGGGCGCGATCCGCGGCCGTGGCCTTGGCCGCTGCCAGCGCCTGCCCGTCGTCGGCGCGAGGCGGCGCGAGGGCCAGCGACGGCGGCGCCCGCCCCCGGCCCTTGTCACCGTCGCCACCACCACCGCTGCCGCCGCCACCGTTGTGCGCGAGTGGCCTCTACACACGCGTCCGGCCGCCCCCCCCCCCCTTTCCGCCCGCCTGGCAAGTGGGCCTGCCACCTCCAAACGGGGAAGCGGCGTTGGGAGCGGGGGCACGTGACCGCCCGGCCGCCACCGCCCGTGTCGACGTGTCGTCAGCCAGGGCCTCGCACCACCCGCACCGATTGGGTTGGACGCCGGTCGCCAGAGGATGAGGGGTGTTTGGGGGGGTTTGGAGGGGGGTTGGGCGGGGCGAGGGGGGGCAGGGGGGCGCCACCTGCCCCCCTGTTTCCGCCGTGGCTCGCCCCCCCCACGCTTCGCTTCCCACACCTCGTTCGCCTCTCTTCCCCCAAAGCAGCCCTTCCCAACGCCCCCCCCCCCCCCAATCAACACTTCCCAAAACAAGCCCCCGCCCCGGGTTCCCACAGCGCATCCACCCCCAACGCGCCTCCTGTTCCCAAGACGCTTCCCTCGCTACCCCACCTGTGGCCCCGCCGTGGGGCCCACCGCACGCCATGCAATGCGAGAATTTTGGGTGAGGCGGGGTGGGCGTGTTTGTGGTTGGGGCGCCGCCGCGGCGGCGGCGGACCGGCACCGACCGTCTGCCGGTTCGTGGTGCTGGCAGCGCGCCCCCGCAGCGGCGGTGGCAGCGGCGGTGCCGCCGGTGGCTGGCGTGGCGGTACCGGTTGGGGGAGGGGCCGGGTGGGGGGCACGGATGGGAGCGGCGGCAGGCGCCGCCAGCCGGACCGCGACTGGTGCCCGCTGGCGCTGGCAGCCGCCCCCCTCGCGGGCTCTGTGAGCCGCCCCTCGTCCCGTCCATCGGCCCGTGGCGTGCCCCGGTCCGGGACTGCGGGCGCCCGCTATTTCCTGTTTCTCTCGCTGCCCTGACACGAGGGCACAACACATGGACCCGCAGCCGTCGGTGCGCACAGCGACGTGCCGCGCGTTCGCAGCGGTGCCCCGGGGGGCGGGGGGGGGGGGGGCGGCTTTGTGGGGGTCAGCGGTGGCGTAGAACCGCCGCAGATATTACCGAGCTGGTCCCGCCGTGGAAGAGGCTGGTGGCCAATGGCATCGGTTGTGCACGACGCGAGACGCGTTGGCTGCAGCCGGCCGGCCAGTTCCCGCCCCCTCCGGTTCACCCTTCTGCCGCGGTGACGGCAACGGGCACAGATGCTACTGCTGCGTCGGGCGGCACACGGGCGCGAAGCGCCACGCGGCAACGCTGGCGCTGGTGGACGGAGAAGGCCGGCGGCGGGCGGCGGCCGAGGCGCTGGGGGGGTGGGGTCCAGCTCGGCCGGCCGGCCACGCCGCCGCCTCGCCGTCGCCCATTGCCAGGCCGTGTCCAAGGGGATGCGGCGGGCGGGCGGGTGGGCGGACGTTCGTGCGCGGACGCGGGCTCGCGCGCCCACCGCCGCGGCCGCCGCTGTGGCGTGTGGGAAGGGCTACCAGTCTGTCCTCCCCCGTGGGCGGGCCCGCTTTTGCCGACGATGCGATTGTGGCGGGGGGGTGAGGGGCCAACCTGATCCGCGGAGGGTGGGGTACGCAGCACACCTGCCTGGCCCGGCGTTGCCTCCCCCCCCACTTGCCGTCTGCCGGGTCGCCTCCCGACAGAGGCGCTTGCCAGGAGCGAGGCGGGGGGGCGGTGGGGAGGAGTGGGTCGGAGGGAGGGGTACGGGCGCTCACCGCCGCCACCGCCCCCCCCTCTGCAGTTTGGTCCCCCCTTTCCTCCCTCCAGCCGCGCCAAAACCGCCACGCGGTCGGCGCGGCGGCGCCACCCCTCGCCGCGGGGTTGGCTAGTTGTTGAGGGGCGGCAACTGTTGTTGGACCCGCTCGCGTGTGCCGCGCGCGGCGCGGCGGTGTGGCGGCGGCGGCGACGGCGGCGGCGGCGCCGGCGGTGGCGGCGCCGTCGGTGGCGGGGCGACGGCCGCCGCAGCAACGTCCGCGTCTACAGTGGGGAGGGGAGGGGGGAAGCGGTGGTGGTGGTAGTGGAGTGGGGGGTATCGTCAGTGTCGGTGGCTGCCCATTGACGCACGGTTTCCGCGCCAGCGCCGCGCCGCGGTGGGCGGCGGTGTGCCGGGGGGGCGGACCCCGCATCCTCCGACCCACCGGCCGCCCCCCCCGCCGGCGGCCGTGCTGCGCGCGCGTCTGTCGGCGGACGCGGCGGTGGACCGGGGGGGGTGCGTGGGGTGGGGTGAGGTGGGGGGGGGAGAGAAGAAGGCGGAGCGCGCCCGCCGTCGGTGGGTGCGTTTGGAAGGGGGGGGTGTGGCGTTGCGAGCCGCGGCGGTGGGCGCGGCCGCCGAACCACGACGGCGGCCGCCCCCCCCCAAGGCGGGACCGCCCCGCCGCCTCCGGGAGCTACCGGCCTACCGTGGGCGCCGCCGCCGGTCTGCCGGTGCCGCGCCGCGCCGCGCCGCGCCACCGCCGCGGCCGGCCGCAGGCCGGTCGGCCCGCCGGCCAACCGCCGCGGCGCTGGCCGACGCGGCCGGGGGGGGCGCGTGGGTGGCTCCTCCCGCTGCACACCCCCCGCGGCCGCCGCGGCTGCGCGCACCCGCCGCGCGCTATCCCCCGCCCCCCCCCGCCACGGTGGGTCCGCGGTCCTACCTGTCTGCCTATGCCCGTTTGTTGGGGGGCGGCGGCCCCGCGGCCGCGCGCGCGGGGGTCCCCAACCGTCCTCCCCACGGGGCGCGCGGGCGGTCGCGGCGGTGGAGCGCGAGGCGACACGGCGACCACGCCCCCCCCCTACCCGTGACGACGACGCCCACGCCCACCCCCCCCGCGACGAGCACGCCCGCCGCCCCCCCTCGACGAGACGTGCGCGCGCCCACCCCCACCCGGCGGTGCGGACAGCCGGCTGGCCGGCGGTGTCGACGGTGGCGGGCGGGTGGGCGGGCGGGCGGGCGGGCGGGCGGCGCCCACGCCTCGCGGTCGCCTCCCCCCTCCGAGTGCGGCGGGGGCGTGACGACGGCGCCCGCGGCGGTGGGGTACATCCGTGGCCGCCGCCACCGGCTGCGCGGCGCCCACCGCGGACCGCACCACGCCGGCCTCGCCCCGCGGCACGTCGCCGCCGCCGCCGCCGCTGCCGCCCGCCCGGCCCGCCCGGCCCGCCCGGCCCGCTCGGACCGCGCGCCGCGCCGCCGCGTCGGCGCCGCCGCCGCCGCCGCCGCGCCGCCGCGTCGGCGCCGTCGCCGCCGCGGCCGCGCCGCCGCGCCCCTCTTCCACCACCCGCCGGGTGGGCTGTCTCCCCCCCGGCCGCCGCGACGACCGCCGCCGACACGACGCGCCGCGGCCGCGGAAGACGGTGTCGCCCGCCCCTCCCCGCCGCGACCCGCCCCGCGTCGCGCCGCCCCGGCCGGCCAACCGCCCACCCCGCCCCTGCCGCCGCGCCGCGGTCACCGGGGTGACCGCCGCCCCCGCCGGCCGGCTCCCGCCGCCTACTCCCCCCCCCCCCTCTCCAGCCACCCAACCCCCCCCCCCCCCCCCCCCCCCCACGGCCTCCTCTCCGCCGGCCCATCCTCTCTACCTGACCTGCGGACGGACCCCCCCCCTCCCAATTCCCCCGTGGCGCCGCTCTCTGGCCGCGCCCCCTCCCCATCCCCTTTCGGCGCTCCCGCGCGCTCCGCCCTCCCCCCCCCCCCACCCGCACCCACCGTGCCCGCGGGGATGGTTTCCTGGCGGCGCCGCCCGCCGCCGGCGGCGGCGCCCGACGTCGGGGATGCCGAGTCGGTGCCACCCCCGGGGGGGGGCGGGGACGTGTCGGGCACCGCCGTGACGGCCATACCCGCACCGCTGCCGCCGGTGACGGGGCCGCCGCCATCGCGGCGTGGGGTCGGGACTGGTGGCGGCGGCGGTGATGGCGGCGGCGGCGGCGGCGGCATCCCGGGCGGCAGCGGTGGCGTGGGTGGCGGTGGTGTTGGTGGCGGTGGTAGTGGCGGCGGAGGAAGCTCTGCGGGGCTGGCGCACGCGGCGGTGCACGCGCCGCCGGGGACGGTGCCGCTGCAGCCCCCCCCCGGGGCGGCCGCGTCGGCGGCGGCGGCGGCGTCGCGGGCGGCGGCGGCGCGGGCGGCGACTGCGGCGGCGGTGGCGGCGGCAGCGGCGCCGCCGCCGCCGCCCGCGGCGCTGCCGCCGGGTGACACGGCGGTGGCGCTCGACGATGGGGACCCGTCGCGGCACCTCTCCCAGTCGGTGACGCCGTCGTCGGTCGCGTCGCGGTCGTCGGGGATGGCGTCGACGACGAGCACCACCGACAGCGAGCTGGACCTGCGCGTCCTGTCGGCGAGGGCGGCCGAGGACTTCAAAATCAGCCGGACGGCCGCCTTTCTCTCGCGCTACCACTTTATCTACGTCTTCCTACTCTGCCTGTGCTTTGTGTTTTACGGCTCGTCGGTGGCGGCGCTGATCATCTCCGTGACGCTCCTCGACCTCAACATCATCGCGACGATCGTGTTTGCGTCGGTGCTCGGCGGGCAGCTGCTGTCGTCGCTGCCCATGTGGGCGACGCTCCTCTTTTGGCGCGCATGCCCGCCCATGGAGGGCACCATTGGCGTCGACGCGCGCGGGCGGCTGCCGTCGGTCGACGTGGTCATCACGGTCTACAAGGAGGACACGGATGTGATTGTGGGGACCCTCCTCGCCGCGCAACGGCTCGAGTACGACGCCAGCCGGCTGCACATTTACCTCCTCGACGACGGGCGGCGGCCCGAGCTCGCCGACATTGTCCGTGAGATGGGCGCGTCGGGCGCCCTCCGCCACCCGCTGACGTACCTGACGCGCGAGAGCAACGCGGGCGCCAAGGGCGGCAACCTCAACCACTGGCTCCGCGCGTCGGCCGAGGTCGCGGGCGAGTTCTTCATCACCCTCGACGCGGACATGCAGCCGTTTCCCGACGCGCTCGCCATCCTGTTTGGCCACTACTACGGGTTTGACCGCGCCACGCGGGAGCGCCTTGCGTACGTGGTACGTTGTGTGGGCTGGGTGGGATGGCATCGGGGTGAAGTGAGGGTGTGAGCGTGGCGGGGGTGGGCAGCGCGCGCTGTGTGGGCGGGGTTGGAAACGGGTGGGGAGGCTCGCGGACAGCCTCCGTGTCGGGTGTGTTGGATGACGGCCTCGCCATGTGGAGGGCTACGCGGCGGGGGGCCCCTTCATGGGCTGCGTCCGGGCGACCGCCGCCCGTTGGTGTGTCTTCCGTACGGGTGACGGCCTACTGACCGTGCCCTGCTGGACCCCTTGTGGTGCACCTGCGTGCTTCTCTCGCGATGGACTGGCGCCGCTGGGTGTCCCCCCTCTTGGTCGCCCTCCACAGCAAGCGCCCCAGTTTTTCCGCCAGCGCAAGCCCGGCGGCTTCCGCGACTCGTTTGACGTGTGCCTCATGTTTTTCTGCAAAACCCTCAACCCGTCGATGAACCGCTTTGGCTGCGTCATCTACGTGGGCTGCTGCGCCCTGTGGCGGCGTGACGCGATCGAGTCGGTCAATGGCTTCCACGAGGGCCACGCCACGGAGGACGCGGTCACCGGCTGCACCGTCCACCGCACGTTTGTGCCCGGCACGCGGCACACGTGGCTCTCTAAGTACCTGTCGGTGCCCATCGCGGCGGGCCTGTCGCCGCCGACACTGCCGGCACTGCTGGACCAGCGGCTGCGGTGGTACCTCGGCCTCATCCAGATGTTTGTGCACCACCGCGGGTACCTGCTCGCCAGCCGCCTGACGCTGATGCAGCGGGTCGCGTACCTCGGCTCGGCGGGCAACTGGATCACGGGGATTGTCAACTTTTTCGCGCTGCTCGCGGGCACCATCACCATCTTCTCCATGATTATCGTCGAGGCGGCGGCGGGGGACCTGGACAACTCGCGCTTTGCGTGGGCGTTTTGGTTCTCCACGTTTGCCTGCTTCATCACGTTTGTCGCGTGGCTGCTGCTCCCCGGCGCCGGGTGGGTGGCCAAGATCCGGGGCTCCCAGATGAGCTACCTGTACACGTCCACGTTCATCGCGGCCATCTTCAAGTACTTTGGCGTCAACATTGCCGTGCAAAAGACGGCGGCCGATGTGGACGACGAGCGGCGCGTGTGGCACCCGCTCATGTGGATCAACGTGATGGCGCTGACGGCGGTGTTTGCGGTCGGCGGCGTGGCCATCTGGCAGGTGGTCAACACGCCCGGCAAGAAGGAGACGGGCCCGATCCTGCAGATTGCCGTCTACCTCGGCGTCTGGGTGTTTCTCCACTGGCCGCTGTGGCTGGCGCTCGTTGGGTACCGCGCCAAGGAGGACGAGTTTTACGCCAAGGAGGCGGAGGGCACGCCCGACTACGCGGACCTGGCGGTGAACAAGCTCGTCCACCAGACCCGCCGCCGGACGGCCGGCTCCGTCGCGGGCGGCGACGGCACCGCCGGCAGCGAGTACACCCGCTACAGCATCCGCCACGGTACGATGAGCGAGCGGTCGTTTGAGGAGGTCCGCGACATGCTCGACGAGTACCGGCGGAAAAAGCGGGAGAGCCTCGTCACCTCTGCCCCGGCGCCCGGTGCGGGCGTTGTGTGAGCAGGGAGAAAAAAAACAGAAAAATTACCGCGGGACTGGGGGGTGGGGGCGGGGGAGGAGGGAGGGCGGGGGAGGGGGGGGGAGGTGGACGGGCGGGGGAAGGGCACGGCGGGGGTGGGGGGGGCGGAGGGCGGGGGAGTAGGGAGCGTCGGGCGTCTATTTTTCTCACTATGTAGCACGCGTGTAGATACCACTTGTCGGTCCGCATTTTCGTTCGCCATGTCCTACGGGGAACCCCCTTTTGTGGGGGTGCCCCTGCCCACGCGCGCGCCGCTCCAGCAGCAACGGCGGCGGCGCCGTCCGCGACGCCCCCCACCCGTCTGCCCTGCCGTTCCTGCCACCCCCCCAGCCCACGCCTGTTCAACCGCGCCCCATGGGAGTTGCCGTCCTCCCCCCCACGCCCGCCCACCCACCTACCCGCCCCGCCCAGCCACGGCCCATACCACACCTCGCCTGTCCCGCCCTCCAAGCCCACGAGGTGCCCCCCTCTCCCCCCACCCCCAACCTGCCCGCTAGGCCGCCCTCCCCCCTGGTGGCGGCCGCGCTGCCGCCGCCGTCGCCGCTCCTCCCGGCGGCAGTGGAGGTGTGGGTGGCGTTGGCAGGGATGCCGTCGACGCCGGCAGCGTCCCCCCCGTCTGCTCCCCCGCCTCCCCCTCCCCCTCCCGCAGGTGCCGCGGCAGCCGCCGCCAGGCGCCCCAAAACTCGTACCCGTCGCGCTCGTAGCTCCCCCCCCGCCGCTTGGACCGCTCCACCACCGCCAGGTACACGCCGAGGACGCCCACGTTGAACGCGCCGAGGGCGGCCACCCGCAGCGCCGCACGGGCGCCGCGGCCCAGCGGAACGGCGCATGCCGCCGGGGTGGCGCTCTGCCGTCCCTCGCCCCCCCAGCTCCGCCGCCCCAAGCCCAACTCCCCTCCGGCCCCCCAGCCCACAAACACCCGGTGTGGAGGAGGGGAAGGGACGACAGTGGGCGTAGAGGTGGCGGTGGTGGTGGTAGCAGCAGCGGCGGCGTTGGCGAGTGAGGACAGCCAAGAGGGGTGGACGGGGCACCGGGGCAGCCGCGGCGGCGTCGACGCCAAACAAACCAAAAAGACAAAGGAAAATAGGGGCATGCGGAGGGGAGAGGGGGGGGCGAGGCGGACGGGCTCTGTCGTCGACGAGGACGGAAGGCAGCGGCAGCGGTGGCGTCGGTGACGACCGCGTGGAGCCCGCGGCGCCAACGGTGAGGAGCACGGGACGGCCGGCGTCGACTTGCACTGGGACTGGACTGCCGCGAGGAACCGTGATCCGTGACCGTGTGCACACGTGGACTCAGGTGCGTTCCCGAGCATGCAAACGGTCCGGGCCACTGCCGCCGCGACTGTCGTCGCCGCGACTGGCGCCGCCGCCGCCCGCCACCCGCCACAGCCCGCAGCCGCGCGGTGGTGATAAACGTGTGGCGGGCGCTGCCGCGCCAGCTCGCCAGCGACGGGTGCCGCCGGCGACATGAGGGCCCGGCCGCGCGTCACCCTGGCGGAACGGGAAGTCGTCCGCGCGGCGGGTCCCTCCTTCCGGTGGCCCGCCGCCGCAGTGCCTCTGAGGGACCCTCTGGCGGGACCCGACGGTGCTGCCCTACCAGCAAGTGGTGATGACCATGACGGCCGCGGTCGTGGCGGGCGCATCCGCCAGGCGCCGCGGGTGCCCGCCTCGCTTGGAAGTACCGACGGCGTGCAGGGCAGGAACTTTTCCATCGTGGACGCCGGCGCACGCCGGGACCGCCCTCGGCCTTCCCCGATCGCCGCTTGCGCCCAGCCTTGGGGTGCCGCCCTTGGTCACCACGGCTGCGGTGCGCAGTGGTGCCTACACCGTGTACCTGGCGCGAGCCCAAATTCGTGTTTTGGGCCAGCCGTGACGTGTTGCACGACCCTGTTCGGCGGACACGGGGTCCGGAAACCATGCACCGCGCGCGCTACATTTCCTCCTTGAAAGTGCTACGCGGGAAGCATGCCGTTGCACATTGTCACAAGAGACGCACCCGATGCCACGAGCACTCCTGCATGAAGCCTGCACCGATAGCGAACGTTCTGTGCTCTGAGCATGCATGACCATCTGCAACACACGGGGAAGCGAGCGGCTCGGCTGCTGATGCGTACGCACGCGTGCCTCAGAGCACGCACCGCATGTGGGGCTCGTCTCCTGCTTGAAAGAGAGAACTCCGTACAGAACATGAGCACAGGCAAAGGTATGCATGCAGCTGTCCTGCATGGCACTGCACGAATGCACGAAATCTGGTGCACGACGGCTCGCGTTCGAACATGCTTTGGGCCAGGGTCCAAGCATGCAAAGAGGTCGTATGTGACAAGGGAAGCACCGGCAAAAAAAAAACCTTTGCACACACCTCGACGAGGTGGTTCTCATGCTCTATACCAAAAACGGGGACTCGCCGCGGCTTCCCCTTCAGGGGCGAGCCCACCTGCATTGTGCGTCTGCCACAGCAACACGAGAAACCGCGTTCTGCGGCGCTGCGGGCCACGTCGCAGACACTCGTCCAGCAGTCGAACAGACCAGAACTGGTCAAACCGGCCGAATGTCAGGTACACGGTTTTGTCCCCGCTGCGCTGGGTCGGCTGCGATGTACTTTAGTTGTGCTTTTGGGATCAAACTCTTTCAAGTCAAGAGACACACTCTGTTGCTAATTGTAATTGGATCCAAGTCGTCCGGGTCGCCCACGGGACCACAGTCTTTGTCCTCCCGCCATTGGTGCCCGACACGCTGACACTCCCTGCTGGCGGAACACTCGGGTTTTCCCACACCAGACCGCGCAGCCTGGCCGGTGCGGCTGCGGTCCCTGACCGCCGCCACCCGCTGGCCGTGACGGTGCGCTCCCCCGCTGCGGGGCGTGGCGGGGGGGGCGGGCGGCTCGGTGGCCTGGCGGCCTAGCAGCCGACGAGGCGACGCCACCGTGTCGCCCGTGCAGCGCCGTGCAGCGGCGCCACTGTGCTGCAGGCCGTACAACGCCACGAGGCGGTCCGGGGCTTTGCCCGTGCTGGCTGGGGGCAGAGGCAGCGGGGTTTGGTCGCCTCCGCCCCCCGCTGCCGTCTTGCGCCTTCCCGCTCGCCCCGCCCGGCCTCCCGCCTTTCGCCCTCCCCGTCGGGCGCGGGGGCGATGAAAAAGGCCCGGGCAGGGGTGTCCCACCGGGGCAAGTCCGGCTCGAAGTTCCAGTTTGACATCACCCTACACGACGTGTCGGGCCTCAAGGCGGGCAACACCTACTTTGTCAAATGGACGCGCGGCGCCAAGGTCGCGTCCACCAAGACGGCCACCGCTGAGGGTGCAGCCGCGACGCGAGGCACGCGGTGGGAGGGGGACAAGCTGTCCCTGCTGGTCACACTCTTCCGCCCGCCGGATGCGGCCGCAGGCTTCGATGCCAAGGACGCCAAGCTGGCGCTCGTGGCGGTCAACCCGGCCAAGCGGGGCGCGGAGAAGACGGTGGCCAAGGTGCACTTTAACTTGGCCGAGTATGCGGGTGTGCCGTCTGCAACAGCCACAACCCGGCTGACACTGTCGGAGCGGGTGGGCGTCCGCATGACGGTTGCGTGCAAGTTCCTCAAGGTCTCCTCGGGCCCCGGTGCGGACGCATCCTATGCGCCGTCGGGCATGTCTGGGCTGTCGGGCGTCACGGGGCTCGGCGGGGGGTCCTCTTCTGAGGAGGGCGTGGACGATGACTTTGCAGACCTGGCAGTTGATGACGTTCCAGAGCCGGCGCCGCTGCGGTCGCCAGGGAGGGTCAGCCGTGAGGGCAGCGCCGGTGCCGGTGGCAGCGGCTCTGTGGCAGCGTCGGGGAGGGGTGGGGGGGCGAGCTCGCTGGTCGTGCGGCAGTCGTCGGGCAGCAAAGAGGTGCCACATCGGCAGCCGTCGGCAGGCAGCCACGGTGGCTCGAGCGGAGGCGTGGCGGCGGCCGCCCCATCTGGGAAAGACGCAGACCACCTGCGGGCGACGCTGGCGGCGGCTGTCGCGGAACGCACGAGGTTAACGGCCGCGCTCGCTGCCGCCGCCGGAGAGGAGGAGGAGGTTGCGACCCAACGCCGTCGGCTCGTGGCGCTTCGCGCAAAGGTGACCGACGCCAATGACTCGCGTGCGGCGCTGCAACAGCGGATGGAGGACATCCGCCGCACCAGCACGGAACAGGCAGCGTCAGTGGACGATGCGCGGCGGCGGCTAGCCGCCGCTCAGGCTGCGGCCAAGTCGCCGTCTTACACGCCTGCCGCGGCCTCTCCCGCACCGCTGGTCCCGGGCGACACAGCTGGGGCGGTGCGGGCGGAGCGGGAGCGTGCTGACGCGCTGGCGGCGTCGTTGGCGGCGAAGGAGGTGAAGATTGGCGCGCACGCCACGCACGCGGGCAAGATGAAGGACACCTACACCCAACTCACTGGTATGTACGACCGCACGCAGGCGGAAAATGCGCGGCTCAAGGCAAAGGTGGAGGCTGCCAAGGGCGCCGCCGTTGGTGCGGCGTCGGGCCTCGGGGAAGCTGAGCGCGCTGCGGAGGAGGCGGCGCGTAAGGCCGAGGCTATGGAGGCCAAGCTTGCTACCGCCCGTAAGGATGTCGCCGCCCGGACCGCCGAAGCCGCCGCCCTCCGTGAGGCGGTGGCGGACAAGCAGGCGGCTGTGGCGGCGGCCCACCGGGAGGCCGACGCGGCCAAGTCCGCCGCGGACGGGGAGCCCCTGCCATCGTCGACGGCGAACCCAGTTGCAGGGGCGGCGTCGGCGGCCGCCGCTGCGGGAGCGGCCACCCTGCGGCGGCTCGAGGCGGACGTGCAGACCCTGAAGGCTGAGGCGGCTGCGCTCCGCAAGGCGTCGGCTAAGGCTTCCAAGGAACGGCAGCGTGCGCTCGACGCGGCCGCTGCCGGCAAACGCGCCGCGCGGGACACTGAGGTGGCAGCATCGGAGCGGCGGGCGGCCGCGGCTGCTCGGAAGACTACACTTGTCCAGTTGGGCCGTCGAGTGGAAGAGCTGCAGGCAGCTGCCACGCTGGCTGCCGTCCGTGGTGGTGTCGGCGATGGGGATCCTCCGGTGGGCAGCGGTGAGTTGTCGGATGTGCCACTCGCGCGCCTCGGCTCCATGAACGTGGAGGGCGTCATTGCGGACCTTGTGTCTACCAAACTGCAACTTGCCGAGACCGAGGACCTCAGACTGGCGGCGCAGCACAAGGCAAAACAGCAGCGCCGGCAGGAGCGGCTGATCCAAGAGCGGCTCGCCAAGCATGCATCCCGCCTCGAGGTCAAGCTGGGCGAGGCGCGGGCAGAGCTGGAGGCGGTTCAAAAGCAGCAGCTCAAGTTGGACATTCCCGTTGGAGGCGGTGCCGGCGGCGACGCGGCGACGCCCGTCCCCGGGGGGGGAAGGGCGACGTCAGCGAAAGCCGCCGGATCGGGCGGGGGGACGCCTGCAAGACGAAACTTTTTCGGCTTTGCCTTGGGTGGCGGGGGGACTCCAGCGTCCACTCCCGTGGCCGGCGCCTCAGCGGGGGGGGGGGAAGAAGTCCTTTCCCCGCCGTCGCCCAACGGGTCTCTCTCGTTTTGAGGTGCCCGCCGCGGCGCTGTGCGTCGTAGTCACCCCTCTGTGTGTGTTCAGACTGTCCGCGAAGGACACTCTGTTCTTTGTTTTCAAGACCCCCGCCCATGTTCGCCTTGTTTTTCTGCTGGCGGCCGGGCAGCAATCTCGCAGACAGCCCGAGACATGTGGACGCAGTACAGAAAAGACCCTTTCTATCATGTCTCAAGAGGCGTTTGCAATCAGCTGCTATCAACAACGATGCATGGGAAACGGTGCGTGAGGGTGCCCTGCCCGCCAAGAGGACTGAGCTGGATGCGGCTTCCAGGATCCCAGCCATACATAGCTACCATTAAACTAGGCAGGAAACGTGGAGGTCAGGACTCCCACCCCCCCTCCAAACGACCACAACCTCAAGGTACTGCCCCGACTCAGGTGAGCGCTCTCAAAACCCTTGCTCCATAATAAACGACGCGAGCTGGTGCATCTCGGTTGTTACCTGAACGACCGCCCATCCACGTCGTCGACGCCCAGTCACAAACAGGATGGGAAGTGCAAGGAAAGAGAGCACAGGCAGCCAGTCAGTCAAACCAATGTTAACTATCGACCCACGCAAAAGCAGCGTCTGTTGGTGGGCTCCCTCAACGCACCAACACCCACGCTCCGTGTCAACCCACTCCAACCGCAAAATCCACCCCACACGCCACTCCCTACACCAGGCAGGTGGCTCGCCACACTGTCTCCCCGAGTCGACCAGTCTAGCACCCCCCAACCCTAAACCCAATCAGGCACAGCATACGCCTCCCCTCGCCCCTCCCCCTTCAAGCAAGCGTGTCCCTCCCACATCAAGCGAGCGTGCCCTTCCCCCTTCAAGCGAGCGTACCCCCCCAAAGGACGCGCCCTCCGAATAGGCCCCATCGTAAATGCCCACCACAAGCGCTGAATGTGTCGCGCACACCACCACCCCCGTCGATGGGTCGCCGACCGTCTTGCACCGGCCAATGAGCATCGGCACCAGCTCCTCGTCGCTCACGTCGGCGCGCGTCAGCGCGTAGTGGCCAACCTCGTTGAGCGTGAAGCCGCGGGTGGCCAGGTGCTCCATCGCGGCCGGGTCAGAGGGGGGAACCAGCGCCGCGACGAGGACGCGCACCTCGGATGGGTGGACGAAAAAGTCCTCGGACGCGGCCCACAGGGAGCCTCCGTGGGAGACAATGGCCGCATGCATGAAGCCTTTGGCCAGAAGCTGGTCATCAATGTACGGCTGCCAAGACATGGCAAAGGTGGAGGGGGACTACGACAGTCACCAGCAGCAGCACCCGTCAGTCACTGGTAGCCGCGCGGGCCCACAACTGCCGCGCAGCCGAGACGGCCACAATGGTCGCTGAACAGACCCCTGGACGACTCGAGCGTCGACACGAGGGGCTAGCTAGGCCAGCCAACGCTGCGGCGGAGAGCGCATCAGCGGCCCTGGTCCTTGGCGTCCAGGGCGCTCACGGTGGCCACGGACGTGACTTCAACGCGGCTGCTGACATACTTCGCATTCTGTTAGTTTCTGTGTGTCGCGCTGTTTGCCGTCCATCGTCTGTGTAGTGCACAATCCAGATAAGTCAATCACACAACGAAGTGTAATTGCACTTGGATGCGTCACCTCTCCTATGCACGTCATCGACACCCATGAGGTCAGTCGCCTCGTTGCAAGAAGGATAATACCAGCCTTGGGATTCCCAAGGTCCAGAATCCCAACCCCCCGCCAGGCGCTGCATTCAAGGGGTGCGTGTGGGGGGCCCGTGAGCCCCCCTGGGGGGACCTGGTGGACTTCCCGGCATGGACTTCAAATCCATGGACTGGCAGCGGCAGCAGCGTCCTCATTGCAGCCCATACTATTTTTTGCACAGAACTCTGGAGCCTCTCTTTTCCGTACACTTCGGTAGCGCAATCCGCTGCGAGCCGCACTCGCGCTCCACGGCTGCGCCCGTCGCGCTGGCCACCGTCGCGCTCGCGCGACATCACTGTAAAACGGCCCCGTGCCAGTCAGCAGTGCAGCATCACGTCTGACAGCGGCTGCCCTAGGCACGTGCCATGGCGCGTGCCCGGCCGCGTGCGCGTGCCGCATGACGCGTGCCCTACCCCCACGCACGGTGCCAGCGTGGGTGTGCGGCACCGCGCTGGCTGCCCCTCCTCTCATTGCGGTCTGCGCTGCCCGGCCCCCGGCTTCTGCCGCCGGGCCCCCCCGGCCGCGCGGCGCCCGCCGCCGCCCGGCACCCGGCCCCCGCTGCCCGCCGCCCGCCGCGCGGCGCCCGCCGCCGCCCGCCGCCGCCCGCCGCGCGGCGCCCGCCGCCGCCCGCTGCCCGCCGCCGCCCGGCACCCGGCCCCCGCCGCGCGGCGCCCGCCGCCGCCCGGCACCCGGCCCCCGCCGCCCGCCGCCCGCCGCCGCCCGCCGCCCGCCGCCGCCCGGCACCCGGCCCCCGCCGCCCGCCGCCCGCCGCGCGGCGCCCGCCGCCGCCCGCCGCGCGGCGCCCGCCGCCGCCCGCTGCCCGCCGCCGCCCGGCACCCGGCGCCCGCCGCGCGGCGCCCGCCGCGCGGCGCCCGCCGCGCGGCGCCCGCCGCCGCCCGCTGCCCGCCGCCGCCCGGCACCCGGCCCCCGCCGCGCGGCGCCCGCCGCCGCCCGGCACCCGGCCCCCGCCGCCCGCCGCCCGCCGCCGCCCGCCGCCCGCCGCCGCCCGGCACCCGCCGCGCGGCGCCCACCGCCGCCCGCCGCCCGCCGCCGCCCGCCGCCCGCCGCCCGCCGCCCGCCGCCGCTCGGCACCCCGCTTCTGCCCTCCGGCCCCCGCCGCTGCCCGGCCCGCGGCCCCGGCCGCCTGTGCCCCGGCATCCGGCCCCCGGCCCCCGGCGCCCAGTCCCCGTCGTCCGGCACCCGCCGCAGCGTCGCGTGCCGGCGGGGGGCGTGGCGACCGCCGGGGTAGGGACGGCGTCCGTGGCAACGGGCGGCGGGGGACTGCGGGGGCCGTCGAGGGGCGGCGGGGAGGGGGGCCGTGGTGGCCGCCGGGGGGGGGCGGCTGGCGTGGCCTCTGGGGGGTGGCGACCGTGATTGCCGCGGGCGGTGGCGGCCGCCGGGGGGAGGCAGCCCCCTGGGGGTGGCAGCCGCCGGGGGAAACGGCCGCGCCGGGGGGCGTCGGGGGGCGTCGGGGGGCGGCCGCGTCCGCGGGGGCTGCCGAGAAAGGGTGGCCACGGCGGCTGGCGGGGGGGGCGGCCGCGGCGGCTGGCGGGGTGGGAACGGCCACGGCGGCCGCGGGGCGGCCGCGGCAGCGGCGGCCGCCGGGGGCGGCAATGGCTGCGGCTGGTGCTTGGGGGGAAGTGGCCTCGGCGGCACTCCACCGCCACTGCCCCGGCCGGTGGGGGGGGCTGACGCCGCCGCCGCGCACTGCGGTCTCCCCCCTGACGCGACCGCGGCAGGCTGGCGCCCGCGCCGCGGCGAGCCGCCTCCCCTGACGCTGGTTGAGGCGGCCGGGCAGCAAGACGACTGTGGCGACCAGCTACTCACATGGCAGGCAGGGATATTTGATTGTATTTACAATCCAAGCGATTATTCCACGGAGGTCAACAGTACATACACATCCGACTTGACTCACATCTCCTGGCCTATCTGGCGAATCAGATGTCCAATTCGTCCAACCTGATAGGCTGTTGAACAATCTGAACTGGGCGAGATGAAGATTGTAGTACTGAATCAATTGTTTCCGGAGGTGGGCTTACCATATTTGACTCTGAACCCATCCTGGTCAGCGACTTGCGACTGCCAACGCCGAAGACTGAAGCGCCGGCGTCTGACGCCCCCCTCCTCCCCGCCCCGGTCGCCCGCTTCGCCGTTATCCGCTCTCCGAGCAGACTTGGTGGATATGTATGCCTTGTCTCCGACTCCTATCAGTGTTGAGAGCGCGCCCGCACACACGTCTGTCACGGCAGCGACCAGAACGGTTTCATGGAGGGCCGAAGTGCATCACCCTCTCACCACTGGTTCCGCCGCTCGGGCGCGCTAGTGACGGTGAAACGCCGTCAGTTGTGACGTTTTGGCGTCCCCAATGGTCCACGCTCCACCAGCCTGCGTATTTTTTTATAGTGAATAGCGCTGACAAGCGCCGCCTGTCCGTCATGGTGTGACCTGTTGCTCGGTATGTACGTGCACGTGGAGTACATAGGTCCCGCGGAGCTGGATAGATCCGTCATTCCCGAGTAAACTGATGACGCTGCGACTATTGATGTATCTTTTTATTGCTCTGCACCAACATAGGGGGCAGAACAAGCCTGTAACCGGGTGTGGCAAGCGCTTCACGCTATAAATTCCCCGCCTCTCAGAGCTGTTCAGTGCTCCATGGTCCTCGTTTTTTGCACAGACAATGAGTTTATGAGTACCTGGTGGCATACAATTGCTCAAAGTGGTTGGATGGCATGCCGGGGTCCGCACATTGCTGAACCCGTGCAGAAGGAGGCGCCTTGGGACATGTCGCACTGCTGGACGCGCCCACAGCGCCGATGAGAACAAAAAAGGTTGCGGAGGATGTCTGCTGTACTGTTGGGATCTCATAATTGTATCTTTTTGTGCGTGAGAGTACTGTGGGGCGTTGGACGGCCTGTCGAGGCTACCTGTCCAGAATGGCCACTTTGGGGGTCTGTATGACCCACTTCCCGTCGTTTGCGAAACCTTCTGAGCACATGACCGTGCTCAGCGACCTCGATTTAGTCGATTGAGCATGCTTCAGAAAAGTTGGTGAAGTGGTCCCTGACTCTTGTTGCACTTGGTGAAGTGCCCTGCGCACACTTCGGTGCAAGGCGTCACACACCGCTACGACGCGTTTCAGAAAGTGAAGCAAAATCTTCTCAAGCTGTTCCCGCCAGACTAAGTCGATGACGCTGAGCACGAATATGTGCTCAGAAAATGTCGCAAACATCGGGAAGCAGGTCATATGGGCCCCCAAAAGTCCATTCTGGACAGGTAGCCGCGACAGGCCGTCTAGCGCCCCACAGTGCTCTCATCCTTCAAAAACTACATCTATCAGATCTATACAGTGTATTCAGCTACCTCCGCAGCTTTTTGCACTTTCAACGGCGCTGTGGGCTCATCCAGCTGCGCTACAGTGCATACCACCGTATCAGCAGTCAGTCAGTCACGAATGAGTGAACTGCAGAGTACTGTCTTTGCATTTTTACGGGACGATGGCCAACGGATACCTCTGCCCTCAGCGTTAACTAAACAGAGTTGACCCATTACGCTCAAAAAAGCTCGGAGCGGGCGCCTAAAGCGCTTCTGCCACCCAGCCTCTCGACTGTCCTGTCCGCCGTACGGGTGCACGACGCCCGATGTGTGCACCAATAGATTCAGCATGATCGTTTTACCCAGGTAAGACTATTTCTTCCCACGGTGGGTCTCTCATGCACTCTATATCCAGGCCCATACTGCACAGCGGATGACAAAGAAGCAGACGGGAGGCACTTTCTTGCACTGCCGGCGCTGCCGTGGCAAGCGGATCGGCGGCGGCCGGCAGCGACAGCAGAGGCGGCAGCGGCAGCCGGAGCGGTAGCCAACCGGCAGGGGCGGCGGCGATGGTGAGAGCGGCCGGGGCGGCAGCCGGCCAGCGGCCGGCCGGGCAGCTGGCCGACAAAGGTAGCCCGCGATTGGCGGCAAAAGGCAGGCGGCGGCAGCCTGCTGGCGGCGGCCGGCAGCAAAGGCGGCGGCGGCAGCGGCAGCAGGGCGGCAGCAACCCGGTGGGGGCGGCGGCGGCGGGGGCGGCGGCCGGGGCGGCAGCCCGGGCGGCAGGCGGCCGGCGGCCGGCCAGGCAGGCGGCCGGCGGCGGCAGCCCGCCAGCGGCGGCAGCACGCCGGCCGCGGTAGCCGGCGGCAGCGGCGGCGGCCGGGGGCCGGACCGGCGGCCGGCCGGCGGGGGCGGCCGCCCCCGGCCAGGGTGGCGACCGGTGGCGGCGGCGGTGGTGGCAGCCGCAGCCGCGACGGCAGCCAACCGGCGGATGCGGCGGCGGGGGACGCAGGGGCGGCGGCCAACGCGGCCGCCCGGGCGGCAGGCGGCCGGCGGCCGGCCAGGCAGGCGGCCGGCGGCCGGCAGCAACGGCGGCGGCGGCAGCGGCAGCCGGGGCGGCAGCAGCCCGCAGCGGCAGGGGCAGAGGCGGCGGCGGCGGCGGCGGCGGCGGCGGCAACGGTGGGCAGCGGCGGAGGGGGCGGGGGCCGCGGGCGGCGGCGGGCGGCGGGCGGCGGCGGCGGCGGCGGTGGGCAGCGGCGGCGGTAGCGGGGGCGGCGGGCGGCGGCGGCAGCGGTGGCGGCGGCCGCGGCCGAGGCCGCCTGCCGCGGCAGCCGCGGCGGCCGCGGTGGCGGCGGGTGTGGGCCGGGGTGGCGGGGGGCGCATCGCGTGGCAGGGGAGCAGGGGGGGCAGCTCGCTGCATGGGGGGCCGGGGTGGCTGCCCGTGGCGGGGGCGGGCGGTGTGGGCGCGCGGGGCCGCCAGGGGCGGCCGCACGCTCGGCGCCGGCCGGCGTGCTGGTGGTGGGACGGGGGGGGGGGGGGGGGGGGGGGGGTGGCTGCCGCTGGCGGGACGTCGGTGGCGGGAACAGGGACGCGCCGCCGCAGGGTAGAGTAATGGAGGTGCCCAGTACAGGTCGGTGTACGTAACTGCAAGTAGGTGAGGAGCCACACGTGTGTGCTGATGGCGTCGCTGGCCTCGGGGCGCCCAGCGGCTGTGGAGCCTCGACGCGCGAGTCTCGAGCGCTCTCAGGGCGTCTCAGCGAACCCAACATGCGTGTTGGTTGAGATCCCCAGGTACTACGTACTACATGCTCTGGTGACACCCTGTGGCCCAAACGTCACTATTGACCGAATCCGCTACGCAAGGCCTACACACCCTACACACATACACACCCCCCCAGGAAACCCTATACAAGTGGGGGGGGTTCAAGTCATCACAACCCCGTTTTCGATATCCCCCTGTGATAGAATTTTCGGGCAGGGCCCGCAAGACTCGCTCGGAGAGTCACGAGTGCTCCGCGCCGGAACTGCCAAATCGGCCTCCGATTGGCTGCATCGCCCGTACAAGTCAACTGTCCCTTGACGAGAACAGCTCAGGCACGGATCCGAGAGACCCGCCTTCCTTACAGCTCCGCTGTGGCCTCTCTGCACTCCCCAAGCCTCCAGGGGCCTGTGCCGGGGGCCCCGCGTGCCTCGCTGTGTCCACTCGCGAACAGCTGGTCGCCACGTGGTGCGCCTATGACTGGACAATTCCGGGAGCTCTCCGCACTTCGACGATCACGCGGCGGCGCGTGACGCGCCGTGAGGTCGCCGAGTGACAATCTGGGAGACAGCAAATTACCGGAAGCGTTGCAGCGTCAGTACTCTTCATGGAATACATGGATGCACCCCAAGTAAGAAGAGGGGAGGAGCTTCGTGCTCATCAACCAATAGGCAGGTCGCAGACTTGACGAATTAGAGCATGGGTTAGACTTGCCGTCCACGGCTTCGGAGTTGAACACCAAACTCTTCTTCTAGAAGGTCCGATCCCGAAGGCTGAGAATCGAGACGCCGCGCGTCCCGGAGCGGGCCGTGCTGTGGACTGGTTGCCAACCGCCACTCGCCGTCTCGCACCAAGTCGGCGCGGTCCCCCACGTTGAAACGCGCCTGCACACACGCCCCTCGCCTTTTCCCCCGCGAGGTACCCGACACCCTTCCAATGGATCAAGTCACTTCCCTGTTTGGCGACACGGCTGCAGGTGCGCACGTGTACCTTCGTCCAACCGTGCTCTAAGGTCATGAGAGACTTGTAGGGCTAGCGCGACTTCTTGGTGACTCGCCGGGGTCTGAGCAGCTGGAGGGAGCTTGTCATTGTTTTAGACGCGCGCATCTGTTCGTGCACCTGTGCCGCGTACTGCGTGTATTCGATCGTGGTGTCTAATTGTGTGGTTTGGCCGCGTGTCTTGCTGCGTGGTTTGTTCTTCGTTTGTTCTTTCTTTGCATGCGTGTGGATCTGTTGTGCGTGGATCGGTCAAGTAGACGAGGCATGAACGGAGGGTGCTGGTGATGCTGTGCGGCCCGGAGTTGGCTGACGCATCCAGAGGCAAGAAGTGAGGGGATCAGGAGAGAGAGAGCAGCGTTCAAGATGGGAGGCGGCGTCAAGGAGTGGAGAGAGAGGCTTGAGAAGGGGGGTGGGTTGATGTAGGTGAGGGGGGTGGGTTTATGTAGGTGAGGGGGGTGGGATTATGTAGGTGAGGGGGGTGGGTTGATGTGGGTGACGGGGGTGGGGTGCGGGGAGGATGGTGACGACGCCACGGTTTTGTAGGCGGGCGGTGGAGCTGTGGGGCAGTGCGAGAGGCGAGTAGGTCTCTCCCCCTCACCACCGTCAGCGGGCTGGGCGCCGCTACGGTGGGGTGGTGAGGGGGGGCGGCCCACGGGGGCGGCCACCTCCGCTACTTGTATCAAGATACAACAACAAATAAAACGTGCACGTGGCGCCAGATGAGAGCCCACGTGGCGGGGAAAAGAGCGACGTGGCAGCCGATGGGCCATCAGAACACCCCGCCGTGACGCCCTCGAGGGGTGCTGTCAGCCTTCTGCAGGCACTGTGGTTGGCCCATGCGTAAACCAAAATCAGTCTCTGATTGGGTGGTTGGTCAAAACGGTCCGTGGCGTACCTCCATCGCGAGAGACGATCCCGGGCTTATCACAAAGGAATACACACCCTACACACCCTACACACCATACACACATACACACGTCCATCGCAACCCCCCCAGAATGGCCCCATGGGGCCCGATTTCGGACGGCCCGAACTTATCACAAACATATCGCAAACCCGGTTGCGTAGCGGATTCGGTCAATAGTGACGAAGCTGCTCAGGAGACGCCTGGAGAAATCGCGGCTCTCCACGCTCTGTCAGCCAAGACGGGTGACCTCTCTCCATTGTCAAACGGCCAGCACGTGGAAAACTGTCAGACTAGACGGGTGACGCCTGCATGGCCCCGGCGGAGGTCAGAGTGTCGAGGGCCAGGTCGAGGGATCCGGCGGCGGCCAGTGTGACAAAGGCCGGCTCGAGGGGCCAGGCCGTGGCCAGCGTGTCGAGGGCATACTCGCGGAATCAGGCAGTACGAAGGACGCGGCACGAGACGGGCCACTGTCGAAGCGAACGCTGTCAGACGCGCGGCTGTGGCCAACGGAAAAAGCATCGACGACAGATATGAGTGAAAGGAGCCTACGAAATGAATTCTGGTTTCAAATGAAGAAGAAAAGTTATATGAAGTATAATTGGTAAACTTACCCTCCCATTCCCCCCCCCCACCCCCTCCCACCCCCTCCCAGAATCCCAAGGCGACCTTGGGGTTCTGACGTCCAGAATCCCAAGGCTGGTATTATCCCGCCTCCTCGTTGGCAGTAGAGAGCTTAAACAACCACGTCGTGGGAAGAATAACGTTAACGTGGCACGCCACGTATGCCACGTACGCAAGAACGGCCCGGACTTCCCACGAATGGCTTACCACATGTCGTTATCGGAGGCCTTCTTCCGGTGGGATCCCAAACAGACCTCCGTCGGACCCGCGCTCCCCTATGGTGAGCAGGCGATGCGTTGCGTCGTAGCTGGCCGAAAGGAGCGACGGTGGGGGTGGCCGCGGTGTGGGGCGGATGGTTGGAAGACAGCGGGAGGTGTGGGGGGTCGCCCAGTCGGATGGGACGAACGCGACCCTTCCCGTTCGCGCCGATGCATGATGACATATTGCAGCTGCTTTGCTGGCGGGCACATCAGCAATAGTGAGGGGAAAAGCGATCACCTTGGCGCTCCGCAGCCCGGCCGTAGCTGACCGGATGGGAAACCTACAGCCACCGCCTTGCGACCAGCGGCCTACCCACCGCCACCTCCCGTGGCAGTGGCGGCGCCCGAGCGCACGCACACCTCCACTGACACGCTGCGGCGGGGGAGGGCGGCACGGTGAGGAGCGGCGGCATGGCAGGGACGGCGGCGGCGGGGGGGTTTTAATGCGGCAGCCCCACCGGGCAGGCTGGCGCAGTCGCGACGACGCGCGGCAGGGCGCCGCAGCGGGTACCGTTCGTCGAGGGTGGCCTGCGCGCCGCGGCCGCCGTGGCGGGGGTCGCGTTGTGGCCGCCGCCACCGCCGCCCGGCGCTAGGTATGCCGCCGCTGCCACCTACACCGCCACAGCCACCGTCGCCGCCGCTGTCACTGCCGCCGCCGCCGCCCCACCCGCCAGCCGCCAGCGCCTCGGCAGCCGCGCATCGGCAGCTTGAACGAGTTTCAGGGGCACTTCATTGCGCGCCGACCCCCGCCGCCCCACCCGCCCCCCCGTCGAAAGAGGTGTGTACGAGGCCGCCGGGAGCAGTTGGTGGGGTAGGGCGGCGCCCGTCGTGATGCCTGCCGGCGGGGTATGAGAATCGGAGGGGGATGACACCGGTGGAGGAGGTGGAGGGCGAGGGAGGATCTGCCCGCCTTCTCAATGCCAGAGCGGCGGCAAACGGCGGGTTTGGGGCCCGGCAGCGCAGCTGACGACGGGGACAGCGGGATGGCTGTCCAAAGGAAAGACCTCCGCGACGGCCACGGTGAGCTTTAGTAGTGGCGGATGTCTAAACTTTTACCTTGCTGCCCAGTGAAGCAGCGAGAAGCACACACGACAGTGACTCAAGAACGCATCATGTGCAGTTAGCTCAGAGCGCTTCTGATGGTCCATGACACGGCTGATTTCCTCAGCTACTTAGTATGGTCTAACGTGCATGTTTGTGTGACTCCCTCCGCACTGCGTCGATGTCTGCAGCCTTTAGACCTAGGTCGTTGCGTGCGCCACACCACTACGATAAAGTAGCCCTCATTATTCGTGCAGCAGACTGTTGCGCTCCGCTTGCAATATCTCAGCGAGAGTGTTACAGTGGTACGCTTTTTTCTGCGTCGCAGAGAGACACGCCATAACGAGCAGCGTGAGAAGGAATGATGTGAAGAGAGGGGCACGAGAGACCAAAGGGAACCAGCTGCGTGTGGAGGAGGAGCCAGGGCATCCCGATGACAGTGACTGACACGCTCTCACTGCCTCGAGGCACGCGGCATGTTCTGGCCCACCTCTTTGGAGCGCGACGGGGGACACGAGTGACGGGCTCTGCTCGCACCGACCGGCCGTTCTCGCTGCAGCATCATCCGTGTGGCGGGGAAGTAGGGACCGTGCGGTGGAAGCATGGGCGGATTGGGCAGGCCAAGAGTTCGCCTGTCAAGAGCACCTCTACCGGTGCACCAAGTCTCCGTCTGTTCTTTCGATTCGTCGAGTTGCTCCCTGGAGAAGCGGAGGAGGCTTGTCTAGCCACGTGAAAGCGATTCGACATGTGGCGTTCTCGCACCCCATTGGTCTAGCAGCCGTCAGGTGGCTGCTGATGTGCACTTGTACACATGCACAACCGCCACAAATAGGACTCCTGCAATACAAGTGCCGTCGTGCATATGTAAAGGCGTTTTCGATGTGTTTGTTTTTGAACACCTGTCGAAGTGCTCCCACCCTTCCATCCCAGCCCGCAGTTGTACGGGGGCAGAGGGGGGCTGCGCGCCTGTCGACCCAGTGGCCGCCAGTTTTGGTGCTCTTGCTTGCACGCAGGCGGCCGGGCCTCCTGCTTGGCTGACGACACCCGCCAGGAGCGGCGTGTGACCGTGCCTATCCACCATTGAAGCACTGTCGGTGTCCAGGCGTCAGGCTATAACCACAAACGTGGGACTGCAAAAACTATCAGATCTGTAACTTTACCGAGTGAAAGAGCATCTACACAGTGAACAATCGTCCAATCAGAGACCTGCATTTATTTGGAAAAGACACACAACACAAAGCGATCGGATAAATCTCTGAGGTATCACAAACCAGCGAGAACGTGCTCTGATTGGCTGATCAACAGCAACAAATGTGACAAATCAGAATGCGGCTAGATTGGAAATGTCAAACTTTCGATACAGGTGATTTTCTCGATGGTCCTCGATGGTGGCTACGCCGTCTCGGGTAGGGTTGTTATGAGAATGCGTGAACTCTCCGGAAATTTCATATTTATATCAATAAATGAATACATTAGAGAGCTTCGGCATGTCAAATGTGGGTCGGTGGCGTGGGTCGTGGACACGTTTCTGCCACGTTAAGCCTCCGACCCGCATTTGACGACCCATAAATGGCTATCCACCCCCCCGTACCCACGTCAGATACCGGTCCGACTGCGCTTCCCGCGGCGTGCTTCGCGCCACCCCAAAACGTATTTAGATAAAGGGTGCGCGCGCGGCCAGATACTTTCCGACTGACGGCTGCCACCAGAGCAGCACCGCCGCCGTCTGGACGCCCTCCGCTGAGGGCTGTCCACATGCTGTGGCGCTCCTCTTTTGTACGCCTGCTTCCGAGGCTCGGGCGTGGACCGTCCGCGTTGGCTTTCGCTCTTGGCCACTGGAGCCGCCCTCCCTTCCTCCCCCCACGCGTCCTCGTCACAGCGGCCCATCTAAACGCGGTATGGGCTGTCAGTCCCAGACTCAGCACACACAGGTGCCGTTGCGCGCCCTAAATACTTGTGGAAAACGGCGGTATGCCGTCAGTGCCTCTCTTTCTGTTGGGTCGACCGCGGGAACGCGCGCGACGGACCCGATTGATAGTTGAGTACGTGCCGAAGCTCGACGTGGGTACGAATGTGGGTACGTCGACGTGGGTCGCCAACCCACATTTTACCCACATTTGGTACCCACGCCGCACATGCCGAAGCTCTTTATTGACGAAAGGTCCGCAGAGACCGACAAGTGGTTCACTTTTTAAAACCCTGCAGCTGGGGCGCCGAAAGTCTTGCAGGTGTCCCAATTTTTAGTTCACGGCGACATACACCACAGCGCCTGGGTAATGGCATGGGTCAATCGCATGCTGGCAGTTGAACAACGATCAATAGCCGGCTTCGATGTAAAAATCCTTGAAAGGTTGTGATTGGCTGCATCAACAGGGGTGTTGATCGGACCTCTGATTGGTCAGACTGCCGTTCTTTTCTTGCACGTTCTTCCTCGTTCTTTCTCGATCTCAGGCGTTTCTGTTGAGACTGTCTGCTCTTCTGGGAACTGGTGCGTGATCTCTCTTTGAAAAGTTCAGGAATCTCGATAAAATTTAAAGGCCTAATGTTTGCGCGGCAGCGGCAGCTCATGCGGAGCAGTCATTGGGCAGTCACTCGTCATTTGAGACATCTCATCGGTTTTTCACTGTTTCTTCTTGCTGTTGTCGCGATGAGACGAGAGTCGGGGAACTGCGTTAGCACGTTGAGGACGGATCATCATCGTTTAGGGCTCTTCGTGTTTCTTTCGGAACTCAAAAGCTGATCAGTCCCACTTGAAGGAACATTGCATCGGACCCAAACCGACAAAAATCTATTGAAGCACAGCGATCTTGTGCCTCGTTGCGCTTCAGCCACGCGTGGGCGCCACAGCAACGATCCCGATCTCTGCCACACGGGCCGGCACGTGCATGGGTTGAGGCGGCTCGCGCGTGCGCTCACAAATGCATGGAACGTCGCCAGCGGTCCTCCCACCGACGCGCCCGCCTTCTGCCTCAGTGGCACGGCAGTGCCCTCCCGCCCCCGGAGGCCGGCACAAGGGTGCTGTGTGGCGCCCCACGCCCGCCCTTCCACACAAACCCCTGTCAAGCGACGACTGGGAGGAGCCGAGGCGGCGGCGTGGCTACCGGCCGCCCCGCGCCGCGCGCGCGGCGTCGCGTCGCGAGCCGGCCACCTGGCGGGGGGGTGGCGCGCCGCGGCCAGCGTGGCGCCGCGGCGTCCGCCGCCCGTTCCCACCACTCCCACCCGCACGGGCGCCGGCGGCGAGCCACGCCGGCGGCGCCCGGGGGGGGGGAGAAGCGCTGCCGCCGTCCCCCGGCTGTGGCGGCGGATGCCGCCGTCGCAGCGGTTATGGCGCACGTGCCGGAGGGGAGTGGGTGGGGGGCGGAAAAGGGGGGGGGGGGGGGCGGCGGCCGGTGGGGGGGTAGGGGGGGGGCAACTGGATCAGGCGGCGGGTGTGCCAGCCAGGCGGCGAGGCGGCCGCGCGGCCGTCAGTCGGCGGCCATCGGCCGGCCGCCGGCCGGACGGCCGGGCAAGGGGGCGGGCGGCGAGACGGGCCCACGGCGGGCGGGCGGGAGCGAGTGCCTCCCCTCCACGGGCGGGGCCCGTTCTGCGTGCCCCCCCCCCCCCCCCCCCCCCCCCCCCCCCCCCCCCCTACCCGCTCGCTCCCCCTTTTCCCTTGCTCGTCCCTTGGTTCCCAACGTGCTCGCGTGCGCGGGGGGCGGCGGCTTGGCAGCCTCCCCCGCGGGCCGCCCCGCCGCCAACGCGGACCAGCAGCGCGGCGTGGGGTGGGGACGCCGCTGACGAGGCGGACGTCTTTGGTGGGGGGTGCGGGGAGGGGAGACGCCACCGCCGCCGCCGCCACCGCCCGCCACCCCCACCGCCCGCCGCCGCCGCGGTCGCCGACGCTACCGCCCCCGCCTCGGTTGCCGCTGCCGCCGCGGCCGCGGCCGCCGAGGCGGTCGCGGTCGCGGCGGCTGCCGCGGTCGCGGCCGTCGCGACGGTCGCGGCCGTCGCGACGGTCGCGGCCGGTGCCACCGCCCCTGACGCCACCGTTGAAGCCAACGCCGACGGCGACGACGACTCGGGCGGGCCCTTGTATCCACCACACCTTTCTGCCTGTGTCCCCCCCCCCTCACCATGAGCGGCTGGCCACCGCCGTCCCCCCCCCCCCTGCGGGATCCCTCCCAGTCGGGGGATGGGGGGGAGCCGCCGCCCTCTCCCCCCCCCCCCCGCCACAAGCGCCGCACCCCGCCCACGCGGACGCGGGGGGCGCGCTGCCGCGGCCACCCCCCCCGGCCACCTCCTGCTGCACGCTCCTGGTCCCATGCTGCCGCCCCATACGGGTCATCCGCTGTTCCCCCCCTCTGGCCACGCGCTGTTGTCGTCCGAGAGCCTCCCGCTCCTGACGCCCGCCGGCTACTCGCTGCCGAGCCCGTCTGGCCAGTCGCTGCCGCCCGCGTCTGGCCAGTCGCTGCCGCTCTACGCGGGCTACGGCTTGCCCACACGGGCGGGCCACCCCCTCACCACCACCCCCCTCACGTCGCCGCGGTACCCCGCCACGCCGCTCTTCCCCACCCCGGCCTTTTCCCCCGAGCACGCCACGGCCGTCACGGCCGCAGCGGTACCGCTACCACACGTTGCACCTCCGCGGGCGGCGACAGAAGCCGCCGCCGCCGCCGGCGCTGCGGTGGGGGCCGCAGCCTGGGAAGCGGCACCGACGGCGGTGGGCGGCGGCTGGGAGGAGGGGGGGGACAAGCACAGCCTCCGCTTTCTCCTCAACTCGGATGAGGGGGCAGCCGCGGCGGCAGCGGCGGCAGCGGCGGCCGCCGCCGCGACAACGACGGTCGGCCCCGCCGACGATGCGGCCGTGACGGCAGCGACGTTGGGCACAGCGGTGGGAGCGACGGCTATGGGCTGGACGCCCGCCGCGGACCGCGCCTCCCCGCTGTATGGCACGCCGTTTGGGGTGGGTGCCGGCGGCGACGCGGAGCACCACCTTTCTGGCGGGCCCGTCGATCACTCGGGCGTGGCGTATGGTGGTGGTGGTGGTGGTGGTGGTGGTGGTGGTGGCGGTGGCGGCGGCGGCGGCAGCGACAGCCAGACACCAGGAGGCATTGGCTATGTCGGTAGCCCGTACGGCTATGGTGGCGTCGCTGCGACTGCGGCGGCCGCCGCGGCGGCCGCCACGGCTGCCACCGCCGCGGCGGCGGCCGCGCCCAACGCGCTTGTCCCGTACGGCACGCCCGCGGGGTATGCGTACGGCGGCGGCGCTGCCGGTGTGGGCGTTGGCGGCGACACGCCGGGTGGTGCTGCCGCTGGCGGTGGCGGCAGCGGCGGCGGCGGCGGCGGTGGCAGCGGCGGCCGCGGCGGTGGCAGCAGCGGCGGGTCGCCTGGGTGGTCTCCCCGCGCCCACTTTGGCCGGGTCGGCGACGGGGGTGGCTGGCAGGGAGCCCACCCGCTCCGCGCCGCGTCGCTGCCGCCACCGGGCGCCGCGCCCGCCACGTCTGCCGCGGCCGAAAGCTCCCCACTGTGGCGGCCCGGCCGCCCACAAGGAATGAGAGACGGCGTCGGCGCTGCCGCCGGGGTGCCGGGCGTGTCCCCCTGGGGCGGCCTCCCCCCAACGCTGGGGGCTGGGTGGGGCACACCCCCGCTCGCACCAGCGCCCCGAGGCAGGGGCGCGCCGCCGCCGCCGCCGCTGTGGGTCGCAGGCGCCGCCCCCGCGGCCGGCAACGGGGTCCCGCCGTGGGCGCCCTTCTCTCTCGATGATGCCGTCCGGACGTTGCCGCCCGAGTGGGGGGTGCCCTCCCCTGTCCGACGCGGCCGCCGCCGATCGGCGGGCGGCGGGCGGCTCGCGGGCAGCGGCACTGGCGGCAGCGGCGACGGGAGTGAAGATGAGAGCAGCCCGGGGGAGAGTGGCAGCACCGTGCGGAGCGGCGGCGGTGGCGGCGGCGGCGGCGGCGGCGGCGGCTGGGCGGCGGGGGTGGCGCCGTGGGGGGGCGCCGTCCCGTCGCTCCCGTCACAACCGTGGCGGCGTGTTCCGGCGAGCGCGCTGCAGCCGCCGCCGCATTCAACCGCGCCACCAGCTGGCGGCGTCAATGGCCGCCGAGACGGCGGCGAGCGCGCGGGCCACGGTGACGGGGTTTCGGGCCTCGGTGGAGAGCCCAGGACACAGGAGGTCGGTGGCGGTGGCGGCATCGGCCGTGATGGTGGCCAAGCGACGCGGGACGACTCAGGTTGGGCGCTCCCGCGACAACCTGGTGCGTTCAACGCGGCGATGGCGAACGTCGCGCCGCCGGCGGGCCGATTGGACGCTGCCGCCATCCCTACCGCAGCCGCTGCCGCGGCCGCCGCCGCTGCCGCGGCCGCCGCCGCTGCCGCCAGCGGCGCGGCGGCGGCGGCGAGGCCCGCCCCCCCCCCCGGGCGCCCCCCCCGCACGCACGCATGCAGCGAGTGCTCGATGGTCTTCCCCCACGCCGGGGGCCTGCGCAAGCACGTCCGCTGCGTGCACCGGCGAGAGCGCCCCTTCCAGTGCACCTGGTGCCTACGGCGGTTTGGGGAGCGCTCCAACGCGCGGAAGCACGTCAAGTCGGTGCACCTGCGGCAGCGGCCAGAGGAGTGCGGCGTGTGCGGCAAGGCGTTTTCGTTCCAGGACGGCCTTACCCGCCACATTGCGCTCGTCCACGACCAGCTGCGGCGGTACGGGTGTGAGGTGTGTGGCGCGCGGTTCAAGCAGCAGAGCCACGCCGCCAAGCACCGGGCGTGTGTGCACAGGGAAGAGGTGGAAGGCGCGCCGGCCGCGGCGGCAGCGGCGGCGGCGGATCCGGGAGCGACGGTGGGGGGGGGGCGGCAACGGCGACACGGACACAGGGCGCGACGGCGGCAGCGGCAGCGGGGCGGGGGACGATTGCAGCGGCGGGTGGGGTGGCTGCGCCGGCGGCCGGGCCGTCCCAGGCGGGCAACCGCGTCGAGGCGGCACTGGCGCGTTGGGCTGCCCACCACGACGCACGGGACGATGCGGGAGGCGCCAGCCCCACCGTCCATGGCGGCGCCGCAGCGAGTGACCGCGCCAGCGACGGTGACCCCGCCTGCAGTGGCGGTGCCGGGCACGGCGGCGGCAACCCGGGCGTGCCGCCTGGCGGCGGACCCCCCGCTGCGGGCGGTGGCCGCGTCTAGGGCTGAGGCCCCGCCGGGCACGTCACACTTCCCTCCTGCGACTCTCTCCCCCTCTCGTCTTTTGCCACGCGGTTGGTCTGGGCGGGCCGTTTGTGCCCCCGTTGCCGCAGGGGCGGGGGTTGCGACCTGCCCGCCAAGCACTGTTGCTCCCCCGGGCGGTCATTTTGAGAGGGAGCGGGCGGCGGGTGCATCTCTGGTTCGCGCCGCCGCTGCTTCCTCCACCGCTTCCCCCGGGACGCGACTCCTCGGCGTGGTCGCCGCGCGGTTGCATGCAACAGCCGCGGTGGCGGTGCCCGCTGGCGGCGGCGGCACACCGCCCCGCCGCTCGCGGTACGACGGTCGTGGAGGGACGGGGGGCTGGTGGGCCGTGGCGCGTGGGGCCCTCCTCCGCCCCGCCCCCGCCCTCTCCGGTCCATGCGCGAGAGACCGCCCGCTGCCACCGACGGCAGAGTGTGTGCATAGAGCCCGCTGCCGCCACCGCCGCACCCGCCGGCGTGGGAGGTGCGGCCGCACCCCCCCCAGGGCGAAGCGGTCGGCTCCTCTGATTCTCTTCGTTAGAGCAGAATGGCTGGCTCGGCCAGCCGCCACGGCCCGCTGCTGCCGCGCTACAAGACTAACACCATCTTTGACTACCTACAGGTCTGCAGTGCTTCATGGTGTATCGGGCCTCGGAAGCCGTTTGTCCTCAAGAACCCCTCTGGGTGTGAGGGGCCGGCCGCTGAGCGGGACCGAGAGACTGACAGATTCGGATGCGGGCGCACCGTCGCGCAGCGGGGGCAAGACCGTGTACCTTAGAATCGGCCGAATTGACCTGTTCGGGTTTGTTCGACTCCTGCACGTGCGTCTGCAACGTGGCCCTCAAAGCCCCAGAACGCGGTTTCTCGTGTTCCTGTGGCAGACGCCCAGTGCAGGCGGGCTCGCCCTTGAAGGGGAAGCTGCGGCGAGTCCCCGTTTTTGGTTTAGAGCATGAGAACCACCTCGTCGAGGTGTGTGCGAAGGTTATTTTTTCGCCGGTGCTTCCCTTGTCAGATACGGCCTCACTGCATTCTTGGACCCTGCACCAGAGCACGTTCCCGTACAGGGCTTGCTCTCTCACGATGCTCGACGTGTTCTTCAAATGTTTTGTAAATGCGAGAAGTCCGGTCTAGGCCCCACTGCGCCGGGGCACTTGCGGGGCAGGAGGCCGTCCGTGCTTTGCTCCACGTTGAGGAGCTTCACTTCTGTTACTTTTTTCCTCAAGTCGCGCGGCGCCGGCCCACACCGTGCAGTACCCGTGGCCTCCTCAGTCCACGTTGGGCACAGCAGATCCAGATACCGCCGCTCCCGGCGGTTAGGGAGGGGCTCGCGACATTTGGGTAGACGGAATCTGATCTGGCTGTCCCGGCCTCCGCGGGCCATCAATCGGTGGCGTGAGGGCCCTCTGACGCTCCCTGCACCCGCTCTCGCGCGCGCGCGCGCGCGGCCGGCCCGCCGCGGCACTCAGTGGTCCACCGCTGTGGAAGGGGGAAGGGGGAGGGGGCGGTGGCGGACCGTGACAGCACCCCCACGCCGGCCGCCGCCCCATGCGCGTGGCAGCCTGCGACAGGGGGGACACGCACTCGGCGGCACTGGACGTCGCGGCGTCGGCCGCCGGGGGTGTGGGCGGGGGGGGGGAGGGTTGCGCCTCGTGGGTCACGCGCTGGAGCGCGGCAGCGCCGCTCGCGCCACGCGGGGGTGCGCCGCCACGCCCTCACGCCCCCTCTTTCGGGGCTGCTCCCGCACGCCGCGGCCCACCGCGACACCCGGCGCAGCGCCAGCGTGGGGACCCATCTCGGGGGCAAAAGAAGGGCCTCGGGGCGACAAACGCGCATCGTACCCCTGTCGCGCTGCGCCGGCGCCGCTACCGCAGCCGAGGCGCGCGTCATCAAGCCGCCCGCCCGCAGGCGCGTCGCGACTGCGCTGGCCACTTCTGGCTCGCGTCGTCTGCGACGCGCGTACCCGGGGTGGGAACACTACCGCCGGGGTCACCACCACCGGCACCGCCCTTCACCCGGTCTTGGCCACCCCCTCTCGCTTCCCCTGCACCCTTTCTGTTTCCCCCTTTGCATCAGTGTGTCCTTGTGTGGTTGTGACCGGCCGCCATGGCGCCGGCGTCGGCGTTTCTGGCGCCGCCCCACGCGCTGCCGACGCGTGAGCGCGCCCTGCGTCCGTCGCCGGTGCGGCCGCTGGTGACACCCCTGTTGCCCGTCGCGACCGCCGCGTCGTCGCCGTCGGACCGACCGCGCGAGCGGGGGCGCCCGGAGCAGCGTGGCCGACGCGCCGGTGGCCGCTCCAATGACCCGGGCGCTCACCGTCGCAACCGACGGGCCACCATGTCGGCGCCGCCGGTGCCGCGGGTGGAGGACGTACTGGTTGGGGGCGGCATTGCCGTTGCGGGCGTGGTGGCCGCGACCGCCATGGGTGGCGCGGCTGACGCGATACACTCGCTGCCAGCGGTCGGGGACTCTTTCGAGCTGGTGCGTTCTGGGAGCAGACGAGAGCACATCTGCTGTTGGTCCCCGGTGGAATCCTGCACGATAGTGGGCAGCGACGCCAGTTTGTCGGGAAGCAGTTGTGTTGTAGGGATGTGAGTATGGCTCTACTAACGTCCGATCTTGCTGTATGGTTGCTGCTGTGTCCGTTGTCTCTGTTTCTTGGCATGCTTCCGTCTCATGGTTGCTCTCTTACTACTGCGTGCTCATGTGCTCATGGTATCTTCTCGGCCGTGCTTTGGATGACCATTGTTGGTCAAAGTAGGTTGGAGCGGCATACACGCTCTGGTTTATGCGCCGCTTCCTGTCGTCCAACTTGGGCCGGCAGGAGCTGGCCACTACCCTTCGCTCCATCTCGCCACCCCCGGCTGCTACCCCGGCCGCGCGCCGTTCTACAAGCACGCCGCCGCCTCGGCGCTGGCAGCGCTCGCGGAGCGCAGCGCAGCCCGGTTCATCGCCTGTGGTGAGTACGGGATATGGCGTCAGTAGCACCCAGCCAGCTGCACCTGTCAGCGGCCAAGCGCCGTCGGTGGCAGCTGGCAATGGTGTGTTTATGACGGATCGTTCTGGGTCACTCGGCCCGCCGTCGGCCGTGTCGCGTTCGGCGCGCGCTCACGCTGCGCGAATGGCCGTGCGGGCCCGACGGGCGCCACCGGCCGTTGCTCCCAAGACGGTGACACTCAAGTCGACCGTACCGGGGCAGTCGGCCATCTCGCTGTCACTGCAGGCCCCCGTGCGGACTCCACTGCGCGTGGGTGGGTTGGATACGGAAGGCGGCATGGAAATGGCGGCGGAGAAGACGGGGGTGACTGGGACGGCTGCTGCTGCACGTGTGGAGTTGCCACAGGGAGCACGGCGAGCCCGTGTCAAGCGCGGTGTTCGCGTGAGTACCTCGACTCGCGCTGCGGACGCGCGAGCGCGGCGCGCTCGGGCGGTCGGGGGCCTGGGTGGTCCCCCTGGCGCTGCCCGTGCGGCTGCGACGGTCGTGAAGGCCGCAGCGACGGCGGCGATCAAGATTGCTGTCATTCCAGTTGCTCGTGCTGTGGCTGCATCGCCTGTCAAGTCTCCTTCATCCAAGACTGTCGTTTCCTCGGTGGCGAGGAATGTCGCTGTACCAGTGGTCAAGGCCCCTACAGCGCCCGCTGCGCCGAAGACGGTGGAATCTGCAGTGAGAGCGGCGGTTCCGACGCAGACGGAACCCTCGACCGCGGTGGCGACTCCCCAGCAGGCTGCCGTGGCTCCGACAAAGGAACAGGCGTCGCCCGTTCCGACAGGAACAGGGGCTGTAAAGGCTGTCCTGACGTCACCGGTGGCGCCTGCTCGCTCGGCCTCTGAACCGACCACCGGCGCACGTGTAGCACCGGTGGCAGTGAAGCCAGCTGCGACAATGGCAGCGACTGCTGCTCCTCACCAGAAGCGGTCTGTGGCGGACCGTGTCTTTGCTCCCTTCCGCTCGCGTACGCAACCGGCCGCGGCCGCTGCGCCGGCTCCGATTTCGCTGCCGCCCGTCTCCTCATCAGTCACTGAAGAGATAGCTGCCAAGTATCGTGGCTGGCGGTTTGTTCGGAAGCGTGCTCTGCCGAAACCGGTGGGGATGTACAGCACGCCTGACGGGCAACCGCGCTCGGTGGCTGCCGCAGCGACCACTTCGCTATTTGTCAGCTCTGGCTTGACCTGGGGCGGCTGGCGCTCGAACCATGTCGCGCTTGCATCGGGAGGCGCCGCGACTGGGCAGAGCAACAGGTCTGTGGCTGATGTTGCCGTGGCGACAGCTGCATCGGCCGCTGCGGCTATCCCAGAGGCTGCCTCCAAGGTTGCCACCAGTTTCAATGCCGCAGCTGCTGAGGCCGTCGCCGCGTTTCCTTCGGCCGCCCAGGCGGCGGCCGCCGGGATTCCAGCGGCCGCTACCAAGGCTGCTGCTAACACGACGAGGACGTTCTCCAATGGGGACCTGAGCCTCCGTGGGTGGCGTTTCTCTGGGTATTCCAAGTGGCGCGATGATGCCGCGGCAGAGGCTCAGTCGATGTCGGCCCTGCCAACAAAGGCTGCGGCACCCGCGGGAGCTGTCCAGCTGGCTGCCGCCGCAGCCGTGGCCAAGGTCCGGATGGAGGCCGCGTCCCGGCCTCCGCCTCCCAAGCCGCACCGTTCGTGGAGTCGCTCTGAGTGGCTGTCGTCGACGCTGGCGTCCCAGGCGAAGAACGACACACCCGTTCCGACGAATGCCTACGTTCCACCGATGACGCGCCGGCGTGGGGGGCGGCTGGACCGGATCAAGGTGCCGCCTGTGACAAAGCCGTATGAGAATGACTATCTGGTTCGTGAGATCTGAAGGGGGTGAAGGACAGGCTGTAGCTGCACGGGGGCCGCGACGGTCGGCGAGAGACATATAGTATATGTTTGCGTATGCGTGTGAGGGTTTTTTCTTCCATGAGTTGACATTGCGTACAGAAAGCAAGTCAAGATCATCCAGTCATTCAAGGAACAACTGCAGCTTGGCTGGAGGGGCAGTCATGCGGTGGCCCCGTCGCCGCTGCAGCCCCGCCTACTTGGAAGATTGGCGTCCTCGTCGCGAGCCTGTCTCACTGCCGCTGACACTTGCGCGCTCCGCGAACCCCACCCGAGGCGGCACAGCAGCGTCCCCAACAGTAGACGGAGGTAATGTTGTCGATGTCGTGGCAGCCGCAGCAGCGCCGTCTCTATCTGCCGGTGGCTCTCTGGCGGCCCCAGCCTCGGCGTGTCTGCCGCTGCTGTCAGTGGCACGTGCGGAGGAGTCACGCCCAGTGTCCGCCTGGCCGCTTAGTGACTTGGCGGGGCGGTCGCGCTGGCCCCCGTCCCCCATCTCGTGGGGAGGCTCCGAGGAGTGATGGCCGCCAGCGCGACCCTCGCCTCTACTGCCAGCCGCTTGCGCGTTGACGTCATCTTCGCTACGCAGGGGGAGAGCCCGCGGCGGCCGCCCGCTGGCACCAGGCGGAGCAGGCGCGGCGCGAGTGCCCCCGCAAGGATCACTTGGAAGCTCTAGAGTGGGCGGCGGGGGTTGCCGCTCCCCTCCGCCGCCCGAACGGCACCCGTCCTCGCTTGCGAATGGCCGCTGCTGACTGCCACCGTTGCGGTGCGCATCAGCATTACGGGGCCGCACACCGCCTGCACTTGCCTGCACGTCCGTGGCACCACCACGTCGACGAGCGTCCAAGGGGGGCGAACCTGTCGGACCCGCGGCCTTGCCCTCCTCGTCTGATGGGCACCCCCGCGGCGCTTCTGCCGCGGCGGCAGCGCCAATGAGGGCCTCCCCGGGAGATCCCCCCCCTGAGGGCTTGGTGTACGCCGGAGGCCGACCGCCAGGCCGGAATTCCGACACGGGGGACCGTGCAGCCGCCAACGTGGCCCCCGCCATCCGCGAGAAGCCCGACGGGGGATACAGCGGCACCGCCGCGGCCGCAGTGGTCGACGCCGCTGGTGACGGCCGCGTCACTGCCGCGGCCAGCCGTTGCTTGTCAGCCACGACCAGAGCCCGCCGTCGCCGACGAGAACTGCCACTGGCACCCGAGCCACTCGATGAGCTTGAGCCGGTGGACGACCCCGACGAGGAGCCGCTCCCACGGGAGGACGAAGAGCTGCCAGACCCAGATGATGAGGAGGACAGAAACGAACGGGGCGCGCGGGGGCGCCGCTTCGGAGCGCCCCCGCTCGCAGCGGCGCCCACGTGCCCACCACCAGACAATGGCGGCGGCGGGGGTGGCGCCGCTGCCGCCTCCGCTGCTTCCCGCATCTTGGCCTCCTCCAAGCGGGCCTGCACAACCGCAATCTCCTTGCGAAGAGCAGTCAGCTGCGCCTTGGACGGCTGCTTGCGGCCCTTGAGGAGGGTGGCAAAGATCATCGCCTCCATATCCCGCAGCGTGTGGTTATCTAGCGAGTCAATGTCGAGCTCAATCTCCTGCTCCTCGTTGACGGGAAAGGAGGCCGACGTACTCCGCGCAACGAGGGAGACAAGTTTTTGGAGCTGCTCCGACGGGAGCTGATTGACGTTTATGGACAGCTCCACCTTCCCTTCGTACGTCATCGGCACGTCTCGCAGCGCGGTGATGGATACCTTGTCGCCAGCCGCCGCCGCCTTGCTTCTCAAGTTCAGCAGCTCCCGCTCAAGGACCGCCGCGCTGGGCCGCTCTACCGCCTGGACCGCAGAGCCTGACATGACGCTCTCCTCCACCGCGGCACCGACCGACGCGCCGACCGCCGCACCCTTGCTGCCGCGGCCACCACCAGACCGGTTATCCACCCGTCGCTTCTTGGCGCGCTTGGCGGCGGGTGCCGCCGACCGACCCGCGCCTGACGCTCGCCGAGCAGGCGACGAGTCCACCAGCGGCCGCTGAGCGTCCCAGTTGCGAGAGTCAGCCACCCCAACATTGGCGTCGCCATTCGCCCCACGACGGGGTGCCTTGGCCGCCGGCGCCTCGGCCCCGTCATGCCCCCCCCTGGTCGCACGCGACAGCTCCTCGGGCGCGCTGCGCTTACGAGTGGAGTGGCGGGCACGGGAAGAAGCCGCGTCGACGGGCTCCGACTTGGTGCCGGACTTGGTCCCCAACGGTCGCCGCCGCTCGGGTGGCGCGTCCGCGTCGGGAAGCACCCCAAACTTGTCCTCAAAGCGGCCAAGTAGCCGCGTCGCGGCCGTGTGGAAGGGGTCCCCAGGCGTATTGTACGCGAGCGCGTTTTGAAACACCAGCCGCACGTCGGCGGCAAACGGCACGGGGTCAAACTCCTTGGCTGCCCCTACCTGCGGCGTCAGCTCAGCCGCAGCGCCCGGGGCCACGGCGTCCGCCGCGGAAACCACCCCCGCTGCAGCGTCAGTGCCATCGCGGCCACCACCGCCACCGGTGCCCCCAGACGGCGGCAGCGTGTGGTACACGCCGTCTTGAAGGTTTTGCAACACGGTGCCCAAGTCCATGGGCCGCTTCACAATGTCCAGATAGCCCGGCAGTTGGTCGGGCGACCAGATGGAGGTGATGGGTTTGGAAAAGCTCGACGCGTCCTTGATCCGCAGCATGTCCTTGATCACCCGCGCGCAGTAAGACGCCTGCCGGCCGCCAAACGCGGGACCGCTGACCGCGCCGCCCGCCGCGACCGACCCGCGGGCGGCACGGCCGGAGCGGGACTTTTTCCCACCCTTCTTGGACCTCGTCTTGGCCCGCGCCGCCGCGTCGTCGGCCCCACCACCCGGCGCGGCGGCGCCGTCGCCCGACAGGTGCAGCCGGTCGTACGAGCCGTGGCGGCCAACCGTCGGCAGCGCCCCGACGGTGCCGGTCGTGGCCCGCGCGCTGACCACAGGGGAAGCGGCGGGGGGGTAACCGACGGCGCCGGTCGCCGCCGCCGTCGACGCCGCCGCGGCCGCCGCCGCCGCCACTGCCGACGACGCAGCCGGCATCGGCGGCGGGCCACTCGAAAGCTGTTCTGGATGCTCCGCGTCCACGGCGTTGGCCACGCGGTAGTCCCCGCCGCCGCCGCCGCCGCCGCCGCCGCCGCCGCCGCCGCCGCCGCCGCCGCCGCCGCCGTCGCCCCCCCCCCCACCACCGCCAGCACCGGCGCGGCCCCCGGCCGCCGCCGTGGCCGCCGCCCCCCACCCCGCGGTGGCGGCCGGCGGCGCGTGCGCGGCCTGCACGTTGGCGAGCCGCGACTTTTCCAGGTCAATCTGGTTGAGCCGCGCCAGCAGCAGCGACCGCCGCTCGTCCACGTCGACATTGCCACCGGCACTGACGTCCACAAACGCCGGCCGGCGGGGGAGGGGGTGCGACCCGGCCGCGTTGCCGCCGCCGCGCGACTGGAGCGCCGACGACCGCCGCGGGGACGGGGTTCCGCGAGCCATCCACACAAAAAAAAAAAAAGCAGGGAGGGGGGGGCCAGCAGCAGAGGGCAGGCACCATACAAAAGCATTCAGAGGCGAGCACCCAAGAGGAGCGCCCAAGCGAGAGGCGACGGACAGCGCGCAGGCGGGAGGGCAACAAAGTAAGTTGTCGGCAAAAAGTGCGCCAAAAATGCATTCGAGCCCGTACCAGGCGAAACGGCTGCGGTGGCCCCACCCAAAGGACGGTGGCACGAGCAGCGGCACCCGCCACGGCGCCCACAGCAGCAAAAGACGCACGGCAAGGGAGTAGTAGCCACGGGCGGGGCCAACGTACGTTGTGCTCCATCACTGCACGCACCGTCGGGTCATGCAGCAGGCCGGGGCGGCGCAGCCCGCGCACCGCAGCGGTGGCCCGAACACAGCAGACAGCAAAAAGAAAAACAGGCGGCAGCTCCGCCCCCCCCCCCCCCCCCCCCCCCCTGCCCCTCTCCCTCCCCGGAGATGAGCAAAAGGCAACCGCCGTCCCCAGTACACGGAGCAAACGCCCGCCCCGCGCCACGGTCGGGCGCCGCCAACGCACCGCCGCCAAGCCGCTGCGGTGCGCGGGCGGGCGGCGGGGAGGGTGGGGGGGGGGGGCGGCCAGGCGGGCGGGCGGGCACTGGCAGCAGCCGCCGCGGGGCCGCGGGGGTTTCGCGCGAGAGCGGCGCGCGCGCGCAACGGGGCGGCTCGGCGAGAGAGACGGAGCTGGACGCGCGGGCCCGGCCGAGCGCGCGCCCCCCCGTGAGCCACGGTAGAAAAATAGGCAAGGGCGGTCGCTGTGGAAACGAGTTGTGGCTCGCGATGACTCGAGCAACTGCGCCCGGACGGGCGGGGTCACGCAAGGAGTTGTACTGATTTGTTGAGCAATTGGCGACGGTGAATTTCCAATCGTGGTGCGCAGTCCACGCATCAGCCAATTCGATACAGTCTGCAACGAGCACGAGACGTGACGGGGCACCGCGGCGATGGGCCGACGCCGCCCCGGGGCGCACACAACACGGTGCCACTGCACTGTATTCCCCCCCCCCCCCCCCCCCCCAACAACAGCGGCCAGTCGCGCGGCCCCCCCGCTGTCGCTACTGCCCTCCATCCCCACCGGAAGCGTCGGCGGCGCGACGCGCCGCGGGCCGCGCGGCCGCCCGTCGGTGGCCCCCGTGCGCCCGGCGCTGCCGCTCTCGAGCGCGGCGCCGGCCGTCCCGGTCGTGCCCTCCCACCCGCCCGTGCCGGGCAGGCACTGCCACGACGGGGCTGCGCCTGCGGGGGGGGGCGGGTGCCGGCGTCCCCGCCCCGGCGCCCCCCGCCGCCGCTTGGCGGCGGGGCGCCGCGCGGCGCCGCCCCCCGCCCCCTCCCGCCCGCCGCGGGCCGCCCCCCGCCCGCCCCCGCCCGCCGCGCAGCCGCGCTGCGCGCCGACCGCGGCGGCGCGGACACGGGCGCGACGCGACGCGCGGCGCGGCGTCGCGGGGCCGGCGTGGCCGGCGTGGCCGGCGGCCGTCCTCCCCCCCACGCCGCCGGCGCGGTGGCCACGTGCGCCGCGCCGCGGCGGTAGGGGCGGCGCGTGCCGCCGCGGCGGCCGGCCGGCGGCGACCGCCACAACCGGGCACCGCTGCCAACGGCGGCGGCGGCGGCGGCGGTGGCGGCGGCGGCGGCGGCGGCGGCGGTGTCAGCCGTGTCCCGTCCTCCTCCCCTGCCGCCGGCACGCGGTGCCCGTCCGCTCCCCCCCCTCCCCGGCCACCGCCCCCCCCCCCCGGCCCATGACTCTGCCTATGGATGACGAGGAGCGCGGGCCGCTGTTGCCACCTGCCGACTCGGCGCCCGCGCGGCGGCCCGGCCATGTCGGCGGCGGCTTCAGCGGCGGCGGCGGCGGCGGGGGAAAGCCCCGTGGCGGTGGCGGCGGCGGCGGCGGCGGCGGCGCGGCCACGGCGACCAACGGCGGCGCCGCCGGCGCGGGCGCCGCGTCCCCCTCTGCCGCGGCCACTGGCGGCGGCGGCGGCGGCGGCGGCGCGGCGGGCGGCGGCCGCCCTCCCGCGGGGTGGGTGCCGACGTGGGCGGTCGCGCTGACGGCGGTGGCGGCGGCGGTGGCGGCGGCGCTGGGGGGGGCGGCGCTACTCTTGGGGGGGGGGGCGGGCGGCGCCGCCCTCCGACACCTGCCCGTCGGCCTCGGCGCGCACCTGCCGCGGCCGTGGCGGGGTGGGGGGGCGGCGGCGGCGGCGACGGCGGCGGCGGCGACGGCGGCGGCGGCGGCGGCGACGCCCGGCCCGTATGGGCGCCCCGGCTGGCCCGCCCTGCGCGTCCCCGCCGCGGCGGTCCTCCCCGGCGTCAGCCTCATCGCCGCGTGCTCCGCGCGGCAGGACGTGCTGTCGCGGGTGCTTCCCGGCTGGGCGCGCGTCGTCGGCGTCGACGAGGTGGTCCTCGTCGACTGGTCCGCCGAGCCGCCGCTGTCGTCGGTCATCACCGCCGCGGCGACCGACTGGGCGCCGCCGCCGCCGCCACCGGCTGGCGACGGCGGCGACGGCGGCGGCGGCGGCGGCGGTGCCGCCGCTGCCGCCGCCCCCGTGCGGGTGCTGCGGGTGGTGGGCGAGGCGGGCTGGCAGCTGACGCGGGCGTACAACCTGGCCGCCGCCGCCGCGCGCCACGCCACCCTCCTCCGCGTGGACTGTGACCACGACCTCTCCCGCCGCTTCCTCGCCGCGCACCCCCCCCGCCCTGGCGCCTACTACGCGGGCAACTACATGGTCAGCCGCAACGACAATGAGCTCCACCTCAACGGCGCGGCGGTGGTGGGGCGGGCGGACTTTTGGGCCGCCGGCGGGTACGACGAGCGCATCCAGGCCTATGGCTACGACGACGAGGACCTGTACACGCGGCTGGGCGGCCTCGGCCTCGCCCGCCTCAACCTCTCGTACGACGCGATCCGGCACGTGCCGCACGGGAATGACGCGCGGTCGCGGCGTCCGTTCCCGCGCGCCCGCATCGACTACCACGCGCTGCTGCTCGAGGGGCTCCCGCGGTGGGGGGCCAACGCGTCGTCCCCGCCGCACGCCACCTACGCGCTGCGGCGGGCGGGGGCGGCGGCCGCCACGGGGGGGGCCACCGCCGCCGCCGCCGCCGCCGCCGGCGGCTGCCTCGAGCGGTCCCCGTCGGGGGCGGTGCTGCCACGCCCGCCCGCCACGGCGGCGGTCGTCACGGCGGTGTGGACGCCGCCGTCGGTCGAGGCGGCGTCGCCGCCCGACGCGCGGGCCGCCGCGTGGGACACTGCCCTCGGCCGGCGGCTGTGGGGCGACTATGACCTGCCGTGGGACTTTTTTTCCGCCCAGCCGCGGGCGGTGCGCGAGCGCCTCCTCCGCCGCCTCAACGCGCGCACCGCCGCCGTCGCGGCGGCGGTGGGCGGTGGCGACAGCCGCGGCCTCCCGCGCGTGCGGCTGCTCGTCGTGCACGCGGCGTTTGGGCTGGGCAACCGCCTGCGGGCGGTCGGCTCGGCCGCCGCGTACGCGGCGGCGACGGGCCGGGAGCTGGTCGTCGTGTGGGTGCCAGACGCGCACCTCGACGCGCCGCTGGGGGACCTCTTTGCGGTGGGCGACGACGGGGGGGGGGGGGTCAACGGCACCGCCCCGGCCGACGCGGCGGCCGCCGCGGCGGCCGACGCGGCGGCGGGCGGCGGGCTGACGCTCTTCACCTCGTGGGGGCTCCACTGGCCGCTCGCCGACTACGCGGCGTGGGACGGCGCGTGGGCCACGTGGCGGTTTTACAACTACATGGTCGACGGCGGCGCCGGCGGCGGCAAGGACGTGCCGATTGAGGTGCCCGCCACCGCCCACCTCTACTGGCAGTCGGCGTACGTGATGGTCGCCGACGGGGGCTTGACCAACTGGACGGCGGCCAACGCGGCGCTCGCGTCGCTGCCCCCGCACCCGGCGGTCACGGCGCTCGTCGCGGGCGTGGCGGCCCGCGCGACGCTCGGCCGCCTCGGCGGCGCGCACGTGCGGTGCCTCAACCTGACCGCCGACATCCCCGCGATTGCCAACGCGACGGCCGTCTATGGCGCGGCGGGGGCGGCGGCGCTGGCGCACTGGCGGGCCAAGTCGGCGCCCGCCGCGTTTGCCGCCGAGGTCGTCGGCCGCCTCCGCGCCGCGCCCGCCACGCTCGACGGGTTTTTTGTCGCGTCGGACTGGGGCGGCACCGCCGCGGTCATCCGCGCGGCCGTCGCGGCCGCGTCACCGCCGCTGGTCGTGACGGGTGGCGGCGGCGGCGGCGGCGGCGGCGGCCGTGCGCCCGCCATTGTGACGCTCCCGCCCGCGGCGACGGCCGGGTGTGAGGGCGACCGCGGCGGCCGGTGCGTGCGGGCGGCGCTCGCGGACGCGCTGCTGCTGGCGCGGACGCCGGTGCTGCTGGGGAGCACGTGGAGCTCGTTTACGGAGCTGGTCATGCGCCTGGGGGGGGTCAAGGCGGAGCTCGCGGGCAGTGACTGGGGGGACGTGGACCGCCGCAGGTGAGCCGCGGGAAGGGGGGGGCGTGGGGGGGGGTGGGGGGGGGTGGGGGGGGGGGGGGCCAGGCGTGGGGCGGTCAAGATGGGCACTACGAGGTTTGGGGGGGCGTATTCCGTGGCGAGGCCACGGTGGGCGTGGGGGGGATATGCGGCGGCGGCAGGCGGGCGCGATGGCTAGCAGCGCGCCGCCCCCCCCCGCCGTGTCGTTCCCCATCCTGTCGTCCCGTTGGGCCGCCGACGCCCCGCCCTGGCGTGTCCACCGCCAGCCCGCTCACGATTGCCCGCGAGCGCGGCCACACGACCCCGCCACCGTCGCCGTCGTCGGCCGCCGCCGCCGGTGGCGGGGGGGATGTCCCCCCTCGGCGGCAGGCCGCACCGTCGGCGTGCCACCCACGAGCACGACGCGCGGTCCGCGACGGGCTGCAAGGCGGGCGAGTCGACGGTGGCTCCCGCGGCGCCCGCCCCCCCCCCCCCCCTCGCCGCCCGCATCGGCGCCGTCCACCCGCACGCCGCCGCCACCGCCGCACACCCGCCGCGGGCGCGCACCCGCTCCTCGGTTTTTTTTTTGGTGCCCGTCCGACCGCTCCCCCCCCGCGCGGCGGTTCGTGGGTGGCCACCCCCTGCCGGCGCCGCCGCCGCCCCGCCGGCGGCGGCCGCCCCGTGCCGACCGCGGCGCCCCCTCCCGCCTCTGGCAGCCGCCCGCCCGCCCCGTACCCGTGGCGTACCCCCCCCCCCCCCCCCCCCCCCCCCCCGCCCCTGGCAGCCGCGCCGTGCCGCCGCCGCCACCAACCTCCCATCGGCCGCCGACCCCTACCGCCAGCGCCACGCCTCCCGCGGCGGCACACAACCGCCCGCCGCCGGTAGCGCCCTCCCCACCGCCCCCAGCAGCCGCTTCCACGCTGGCCACGCCGCCCCCCCCACCCCCCACCCCCCCCCCCCTCCCCCGGCCGCCACCAACCGCCTGCCGCCGCCACCACCACCTCCCCGCCGCCGTCGGTAGCCGCCTCCCGCCGCCGCGGCCGCCCCCTCCGCCAACCGCAGCCCGCCCCGCGCGCGCGCGGGCTGCTGCACCGCCGCCTCCCCGCCGCCGCCGCCGGCCGCCCGGCGCCGGCGGGGCGGCACCACCGCACGAGCCGCCACTCCCGCGGTGCCGGCGGCGTCACCCGCCCGCCGGCGGTAGCCACCCGGTGGCGGCGGCGGCGACCGCTCTGCCGCCGCTAGCGGCCGCCTCTTGCCGCCGCCGGCGGCGGCGGCGGCGGCGCCTTGCCCCGCCGCTGACCGACGCCCTGCCGGCGGCGGGGCGTCTCCTCACCGCCGGCCCGCTGCTGCCGCCGTGCCGGTGACGTTGGGAAAAAGGGCGCCCGCCGCGGGAGGGGGCGACCGGTGCAAGCGCCGCTGCTGCCGCCGCCGCCGCCGCCGCCGCGGTTGCGCCCCCCGTACAGCCGCCGCGGCGATCGCCCTTGCCCCGCCGCGGGCGTGACGCGCGTAGCGGCGGCCGCCACGACGGCGGCCGCCAGCACCGACGGGGTCTGGGGATGGCGTGCGCGGCAGCCGGGGGGAGGGGACCCGGCCGCCGCCGACGGGGCGGCACGGTGGAGGCGGCCGGTGAGGGGACCATCGCCACCGCGGCGGCGGCGGCGGCGGCGGGATGGGGGGGGGGGGGCGCCGGCAATGGTGGGGACCAACGGCCGGGCGCCGGCAATGGTGGGGACCCACGGCCGGACGCCGCCGCGCCTTCCCCCCCCCACCCCCCCCCCCCCGGCCGCGGCGCCACGGCCGACGTGGCCGCCCGCGGCACGCCGCAGCGGCGGCCAGTGGCGGCACGCCGGGCGGGCGGTGACGGGCGGGTGGCGGTGGCGGCTGCCGGGAACGTGGAGCGGGTGGTGGCGGGGGTGGTGGTGGCGTCGGGGGGGGCGACGCCATGATATGGGGGGGGGGGGGGGGGGGTGGGGGGGTGCGTGTGGTGGTTGTGATGGGGGCGTGGGCGGGACGACGGCGTGCCGGTGGGGTGGGGTGGGGGGGGGGGGGGGGGGGGAGGGGGGTTGGGAGGAGGGGAGTTTGGGGTGCAGGGGGGGGGTGCAGGGGGGGGGTGATGGGGGGGGGGAGGGAGGGGGGGGGGGGGGGGGTGCGTGTGCCGACTGGGGTGGGGGGGGGGGGGGGGGGGGAGTGACTGGCACCGCGCGTCAATCGGGGGGCGGCCGAATCGAGTCTGGGTCGTGCAGCCGGACGAGCGTCCCACCCCCCCCCCCCCACCATCCCGCCGCGGCGTCCACCAACCGCGACGGCGGCGCCCCCCTCAGCGCACGCCCCCCCTGCCGACAGCCACAGCGCCGTCCCCCCCCCCCCCGGTGGGCGGAGCCACCCCCGGGGCACCCCCCCCCCCCCCCTCCCCCCCCCCCCAACCTGCTGCTCCCGCAGCAGCCGCGCGGCGGCGGCAACCACCGGGTCTGCCGCCACACTCGGCGGCGGCGGCACCCCCCCCCCCCCCCCGCCGCCGCGTCCGTGGCGGCGGTGCCGCCGCCACCACCGCCGCCGCCGACCCAGCCGCCGACGCGGCCGCCGCCACCGCCAATGCCGGGTACGGCCACGTCGGCGGGCACGCCAACGCCGGCGACCGCCGCGCCGGTGGGGGAGAAGAACTCCGCGACGGTCACGACGAGCGCGCCGCCGTCGGCGAGGGGGAAGCCGTGCGTGACCACGCCTTTGCCATAGGTGGACGGCCGCGTGCCGACGCGGGGGGGGGGGGGGTGGCCGTGGCGGTGCCGTCGCCACCACCACCACCCCCACCACCACCCCCACCCCCACCCCCACCCCCAACCCCACCACCACCCCCACCACCACCACCACCACCACCACCACCACCACTGCTTCCGTCCGAGGCGGCAGCGACGGCGGGGGGGGTGGGGGAGAGCGGCGGGCCAGCCGCACCCGCCACGATGGTCCCCCGCCCATTGCCCGCCACGGCCGCGGCGAGCACCTCCGCGCTCGACGCGGTCCCCCCATTGACGAGCACCGCCAGCGGCACGTGCCCCGCCGCGTCCGCCGCGGCGGCCGCCACCCCCACCCCGACGCCACCCCCGCTGGCCGCGACGGTGTGGGCGGCAACGACGCCCGCCGCGTCGAGCGTAAACGACACCACACACGCCGGGCACGGCGTGAGCAGCAGCGCGCCGAGGCCGAGCGCGTCTTGGTAGACGCCGCCCACATTGTTGCGCAGGTCGAGGATGAGGCCGCCCGCGCCGCCGCCGCCGCCGCCGCCGCCCCCACCCGCACCCGCACAGTGCCCGCCGCTACGGCCGGCGGGTGTGACGGCGGTGGCGATGGCCGCCGCCGCCGCGGCGGTGCCCGAGGGGGTAAACGATGGCAGCCGCACGTACGCAACGACCGGCGGTGGGGGTGGGGGTGGCGGTGGGGGTGGGGGGGGTGGTGCGGATGGGGGGGGGTGACGGCTAGGGTGGGGGTGGGGGGGGTGGGGGGGGGGGGACCGGGACGCCGCCCGCGGGGGGGGGGGGGGACACGCCCAGCGGGTACCCGCGAGGCCATCACACGGGCGGACCCCCCCCCCGGGTCGAGGAGGGCCATCGTCACCCCCCCCCCCCCAGGCGTTCCCCCCCCGCGGCGAGCCACACCTCCCGCTCATACACCCCCCCCCCCCCCCCCCTTCCCCAGACCGCGCGGCGAGCCACGCGTCCACATCCGCTTCCTCCACCACCGCCACCACCCCCCCCCCCCCGACGCGAGCACCGCCGCCGCGGCGGCGGCGGTGAGGCGGCTGCGTACAACGTCGACGCTGCCGACGCGGACGATGCGGTCGCCGGGGGCGAGGCCGGCGGCTTCGGCGGCGCCGCCGGGGACGGGCGTGATGACGCGGAGGGTGCCGCTGCCGTCACGGGCGGCGGCCAGGGGGGCGCCGCCAATGATGCCGCCGCCCCAGCCGCCGCCAACGCCGGCGGGGGGGCGTCGCGGGCTGGCCCTACCCGCCGCCCCTGCCGCGGTGGCACCACCCCCACCGCCACCCCCACCGCCACCCCCACCACCGCCGGGAACACCGCCACCACCGCCAGGGACACCACCGCCAGGGACACCACCAGGCCCACCCCGTGGTCCCAGCAGGCGCGCCCGCGCTTCGGCGGGCGTCAGGTACTCGGTGTACGGGTCACCCAACGCGGCGACCGCCTCCCGCACCACATCCCGCGTGCGGGCGCGCGACGAAAATACCGCCGCGTCGTTGCCGTCCCCCCCCAGCACCGCCGCCCGCAGGGCGGCCCACGGGGGTGGTCCGCCGCCACCGGTGGGGGTGGGCGTGGGCGTGGGCGTGGGCGTGGGCGTGGGCGTGGTGGGCGTGGGCGTGGTGCCACGGGTAGCGTCGTACCAGAGGACGTAGAGGATGCCCCACACTTGGTCAAAGAGCGCCCGGTTGGCGGCGGTGCTGGGGGGGGGGGAGGGGGAGGGGGGGTTCGGGGAGGGGGGGGGGAAGGCTCGGACTGGGGGGGGGGGTGGGCGGCGCAGCCGACACAGCAGTGGCGGACGGCGTTTGGGGGGAGGGGCGGGGGGATGGCACCGCCGCCGCCCGTGCGGTGGGGGGAACGGGCGGGCGGGGCGCGTCGGCGGCGGCGGCGGCGGCAAGGAGCAACGCGGGCGGCGGGAGCGGCGCGGGCAGGACGACGAGCGTCGCCGCCGCCGCGGCGGCGGCGAGCCGCGGGCGCCACCGCCGCCACCACAGCGGCGGCCGCACGGCCGCCGCCGCGGGCACCCCGCCGCGCGCCGCCGCCGCCGCCGCCGCCACCACCGCCCGCACCGCGGCCGTCCCCCCCGCCGCCGCCGCCGTCCCGCCACCCCCACCCCCACCCCCACCCCCACCGCCGCTGCCGCCACGACCGCCGCCGCCGCCGACGCTGGGGTGGGAATGGCGTCGGCGGCGGGGCAGCGCGCCGGCCGCGGCGGCACGCGCGGCGGTGCCGAGGGCGAGCGGCGGGGCGGGGAGGAAGGCGGCGGCGGTGGGGGCGGCGGCGGTAGAGGCGGCGGCGGTGGGGGTGGTGGGGGTGGTGGTGGTGGATGGTGGGGAGTGCGGTGGGGGTGGGGTGGGGGGTTGGGGGGGGGGGGGGGGGGCCATGGGGGGGGGGGGCGGGGGGGGGCGGTGGTGGTGGAGGTGGCGGACGCCGTGGTGGGGGGGGGGGGGAGGGGAAGGGAGGGAGGAGGGGGTGGGTGGGGGGGAAGGGCGGGGGGGGGGGGGAAGGGGGGGGGGGGGAGGTGGCAGTGGGAGTCGGTGCGCGCTGATGGGGGGGAATGGGAAGATTAGGGGGGGGGGGGGGGGGGAGCTGGTGAGGAGGGAGGGGGGGGGGGGGCGGGGGCTGGTGAGGCGGGAGGGGGGGGGGGGAAGCGCCAGCGAGGATGGTGGGGGGGGCGGCTGGCCCCGCCCGAGGGAGGTGCTCTCTGGACGCGGAACGCACCCGCCCTGGCAGGCAGCTCCCCAGGCTACATTGCAGACGATACGTGGCATTTCGCCGCGAGCACGTGCACAGGGGTGTCTACTCAATGGAACGTTTGAGAGACCCATTTCTGGCGCAGAATCAAACTGTTTTACTGGGAAAATGGCCGCGGACGGGAAAGTCATCGATCGATTGTCCGCGGGTCATACAGCGCAGCAGCGAAAAAATCGTGCACAGGGCGTGACCAGACAGATTCTCCTACCCCGTTCCAGAGGCGCAATGGGATGGACGGATTGGAACCAAGTCCAACCAGCTGGCGATTGCAGCCGATCTGGGGGCCCCTCCCCGGTCGCTGCTGGCCGCGCGCGTCGCTCATCCGTCTCGGAGCGCCCGCCCATCCTCCCCCCGGACTGTCATCATGAAGCACTATTATATAATAATAGTACATCACGCTGACGGACGACGAACGAACCGCGATGGAGCAGCTGATCCTGCCTGGCCTCAGCAACGGGGGTACGGCGCGCCAGCTTGGCGTCAATAAGCAGAGCGTGGCCCAGGTAGCCGCTGGCGTCCGCAGCCAAGGGCACGCTGGTCGCCGCAGCCGCCCCGGTCGTCCCTCCGTCGTGGGCAGAACGAACGTCTGGCGAGTGGGCCGTCTGTTGCGGGGTGGGCGCTTTGCGTCGGCGGCCGAGCTGACGGCTAATGTACAGCCAGGGTATGAACAATCCTGTCTCGGTTACTACAATCCGTCGTGCCGTCCGTGCCTTGGGCTTTGCCTCATTCAAGCCGTGGATGAAGCCGTTTGTCGGACAGGGGAACCGTGCCAAGCGGCTGAAGTGGGCTAAAGCTCTGCTGGGGTCGGCTGACGAGTGGTGGTGCGACCTTTTCAAAGACGAAAGCTCCTTTGGGGTCCACGGGGCGGATAAGCACGCTCGAGTCTGACGGTCAAGCCGCGATAGTTGGCGCCCCGAGCACCTGAAGACTTCCTTTCAGTCCGGCCGGCGGTCTGAGATGGTCTGGGGCGGCTTTTATGCCGTCGGTCGGACCAAGCTGGTGCTGTTCGAGGGAGGCATCGCCGCGGGCAAGTACGCGGATCATCTTATCGGCACCGTGTACTCGGAAATTCACGTGGTTTTCGCGTCTGCCGAGGCCTGTCTACTACAAGAAGACAACGCGCCCCCGCACACGGCCCGCGTCAGCCAGGTGGCCCGGGCAGACCTGTATTTGCGATCGTTGGCGTGGCCCGCCCAGAGTCCTGACCTCAATCCTCTAGAAAATGCCTGGGACTACCTGGACTGGGCCGTGCGGGCCGTTGTGCCCGTCCCCAGGACCCAGGTCGAGCTTTTTGCGGCTCTTATTCTTGCTAGGGACGCCATGCTGGCCTCCAACTATGCCGAGTTGGTCACGTCGATGCCGCGGCGGATGGAGGCGGTGAAGAAGACGGGCGATGTACGTACGAAATACTAGAATAAGCACCGGTTGCGCATTCCTCCTGTATTGATCACAGTCGGGCGGCTCAACGTGGAGAAGTAATTCTGCTGACGCACCGTATCTTTGAATCGGCCAATTTGGCCTGCTCTGGTGTGTTCGACGCCTGCACGTGTGTCTGCGATGTGGCCCTGAGCGCCCCCGATCGCCGTCGCTCGTGCTTCTGTGGCAGACCGCCAGTGCACGCGGGTTCGCCCCTGAAGAGGAAGCTTCGGAGAGTCCCCGTTTTTGGAACAGAACGTAAGACCCACCTCGTCGAGGTGTGTGCGAAGGTATTTTTTTTGCCGGTGCATCCATTCTCAGATACGACCTCAGTGCAACCTTGGACCCTGCTATAGAGCACGTTCCCGTTCAGAGCTTGCACTCTCACGGTGGACGACGTGTTTTTCAAATGTTTCGTAAACCCGAGAAGTCCGTGCGAATGCGTATTGATCGCTCAAATGAAACACGGGGCGGTAGCAGTGGACGTTGGTAGACGCGCTCTTAGATGAGCGCTGACTGGATCCTGTTCGCTGGATCGTGCTAGCCGTCCATCCACGGGCCTCTCAGCTCTCCCCAAGTGCTCGTATTTGCCCGACGGCTCCGCTCTTTCACGGTAATCTGAGCCTCCCTGTCCATCCGTATAGTCTCTAATCGAAGGGAGTCTAGGAATGGAAAAATACCGTACGGGTGCAGCGGCCTGCACTGTGAGAACGTAAACATGGTTCCAAAACAATACCATAAGTTTCATGTGGGGTTCAGGAAACGTTCTAATTGGCGACTCATCATTTAAGATATCAGCTACTTAGTGATTGCACGTCTGCTCCCTCAACAGGGAGTTTTGGCAACTGCATATCTCAGTACTATCTCACAATTTGGTCACTATCTCACAGCCGTGATATATGCCGTAGTGACGACATGGCAAGAGTTTTGGCAACTTAGCAGATATCAGTGTTCTTCTGCCTTGGGTCCCGAGATCAATTGTCACGGCTCCGCCCGAGAGGCCACTCGCGCAGCACATCTTCTCCGCCTGCCCCCGCCCAGCGACATGAGCACCCGCGTCCACCACGCTCTTCACGCACAGGTAGTCTCAGCTGTCGTCGTTCGTCGGCCACACACGACGCTTTTGCTTTGCCGCGCTTGAGACGACTTGACGAGACGTTGCCAAATCAACGCCATCTGCTTCGAGGTCGCTGCTGAGGGTGGGCGTAGTTCTGGGCGAGCCACCAGTTATGGTTGACAAACGAGCGGGCGGGTGGTGGGTGGGTGTCGGGAGGGTCAAATGCGAGCGAGCAGACGTCAGTGGCACACGCCGCAGAGCAGAGCAAGACGCGACAGCGGGCTGGTCTGCAGTCGCGCCAGAGTGACCATCGAGGCGTTATTGAGCCGGTGAGAGCCCAACGCGTGTGGCCATTTGGCTTAAATCGGACTGAAGATTCACTTACTATAGAGAGCCAGATACTGAACATTCTCATCCGTCCTCGGCCGGGCACACGCAGGAGATCGCGTTCGTGACGCCAAGATAGCGATAAATTTGTGAAGAAATTCTGAGTTTTTAGTTGCCAAAACTCTCAAAGGGTCTCGGAGTCTCGCGGCAGGCTGAGAAATACGGCGGCGGTCAGGACGACGCGACTGGTCTCGGTCTCCGCCTGACCCTAAAAAGCATCGATGACCTTTTGAAATGACCCAACTGTAGTGTGCGATAGGCACAGTATTTTCATAGAAATGTCTTTTTCGAGTTTCGCAGGAAATTGCACGAGCTGCCTTCATGTTCGTATGGGCGCTGCAAGAGCATGCACAGCGCGAAGTGCCACGCACCAATGGACGGCAACTAGTGCTTGGAACTGGGACTGTCTCATGCCCCCTACTAGCGGAATAATCCTCAGCACTTCTCATGGCCATGTACGTTTGACTCGAAGCTTGCCAAAGTTCGTAATCTTTCTGTGCGAGTTTGCATTCGACCTGTGAACCGAACATAACCGCGCCCAAGCCTGGCTGTTGGCGTGCACGACAATTCTTGTTCGCGGCTTGTCCTCTTGGGTGCTCAACTGCGCAGTAAGTTCTCGTAGTTTCTAATGCCACGTACCTTTGATCTGACGCTTCCCATAGTTCTGAAATAATTGGGTCAAAGTTTGCGGTCGAATTATATACCGAATGTACCCCCGGCCCGCCGAGCACGGGATGGGTCTGCGCGTGGCACGGAGCACGCCCCTTCAAACTTTCAAAGCGGACGCCACGCGGGCGCCACCGCGGCGGCCCGCCCGGCGGCGTGCCGCCGCCCGCGCGGCTGTGCACCTGGCGCTAAGCGGACCGGCACCCACCCACCCACCCCCCCTCCAGACGCGCCGCAGCGCGGCGTGCCCCACGCCCGCCCCCGCCGCACCCCCCCCCCCACCCCGCACCGCCCCCCCCCTCCCCCCCGCCCGCCACCGCTCGCACGACCGCCGCGCCCCCCCCCCCCTTCCCCCCCCCAACACGCCCGCCACCCCGCCAGCCCTCCCACCCCCCCCCCCCCCACGCACGCGCCCCCCCCCCCCCCCCACGCCGCTCGCGCCTCGCGGGCGTCCCGCCCCCGCAGCGGCAGCGTCGGCCCCGCCGCCGCGTCAGGGGCGCCGTCCCCCCCCGACGGCCGCTCCCCCCTGCCCCCCCCCCCCCCCCCCCCCCCCCCACCTCCCAGCCCCCCCCCCCCCCCACCCCCCGGCCGCCGCGTGCCCGTCGCGCCGCCGCGTCGCCCCGCCGGGCGGTTTGAATTGGGCGCGCCGGCCGCTCCGCGCCGCCGCCGCCGCCGCCGCCGCCGCCGCGGCGCACGCGGGTGGGTGGGGGGCGGGGGGGGGGGGGTGAGAGGCGCGGCCGTGGCCGTGACGCGCCTCACTCGGCCACCCCCCCCCCCCCCCCCCCCGCCCCCTCTCCATTGGCCTGATCCCCGCCGCCTACGGCGTGCCGCGCGGCGGTCGCGGCTGCCAACGTGGCGCCGCGACGCTGTCGCGGCGGCCCACGCCCGCGGCCGCGCACGGGCGGACCACCACCACCACCCCCCCCCCCGCCACCACCACCCCCCCTACCCGCCACGCACCCTCCCCCCCCCCCCCCCCTCTTCCCCGGGTTCCGTGTGGTATCCTCCTCCCGCGCGCCGCGCGCGCCACTGCCGGCTAGCTCGCTGCTTTCCCCCCCCCCCTGTGGTTTTTTTTTTGTGGTGTTTTTTTGGGGGGGGGGGGATTGCCGTCGCCCCGCGGTGCGCCGCGTCCGCGTCGGCCCCGTTGTGGCCCGCGGCGGTGGCGTGCGGGGTGCACGGGGTGCGGGGGGGGGGGGGGAGGGGGGGGGGGCGGAGGGGGGGGGGCGCGCCGGCCACCCCCGTCCCGCCCGCGCGACCGGTGGGTGCCCCCCCGCTGCCGCGGCCGCCGCGCCCGCCGCGCCGCCGCCGCCGCGTCGGGCCGCCCGACCGGCTGCCGCCGCCGCCGCGGGCCGCCGCGCGGCGGGGCGGCCAGTCTACGGCGGCCGGGGGGGGTGGCGGGCAGCCGTTGGGGCGGCGTGGCGCCGCCGCCGCCGCCGCCGCCGCGGGGGGGTGCGCCGCCCGGCGCCGCCGCCGCCAGCGGCGGCCGGCCCGTGCCGGCGTTGGCTTGACGGGGAGCCACCGCCGCCGTGGCGGCCGCGCCGGCCGTGGCCGCCCCGCCACGGTGGCCGTCGGCGCCGCAGCCGCGGGCGACGGCCGTCACCCACCGGCGCCCGCCTCTCCTCCTGGTCACCCTCGGCGGCCCTTTCCCCCCCCGCCCCCCCCCATCCGGTGCACCACCACCACCCTCACCACCCCTCGCGACCCCCCTCGACTCCACCCCCTCCCCCCCCCCCCCACCGTATCACGTCGACCACTGTGACTGCCCGCTGTTGACGACTGGCGCCCCCCCCCTTTCCCCACCACCCCTCTGTAGAGCCTGCACCCCTCCCCGCTCTTGCCCCCGCCTGCCGCTCCGCCGGCCGCGGGCGGCCACCATGAACAGGCCCCCCCCCCGCGGCAAGGAAAACGCAAGGCACGCCCCCCCCCCCCCCCCCGTGTACGCCCGGCGTCCACCCCCGCCACCGCCATGCGGCCTCGCCCCGTCCCCGCGGCGGCCGCCGCCCCGGCTGCCGCCGCCGCCGCCGCCCCCTCCGCCGCCACCGTCGGCGGCGGCGGCGGTGGTGGTGGGGGTGGTGGCCGCGGCGGCCGCCCCCGCCCCGCGTCGTCCTCCACCGTCGGAGCGGGTGGCGGCAAGGCGGCCGCGACGGCGGCGGCCGCGGCCGCGGCCGCGGCGGTGCCCGCCGACGAGGCGGTCGCCCGCGCCCGCGCGCGCGTCCGCGCCGCGCTCGCCGCCGCGGCGACGGCGGCCGCCGCCCGCGGTGGTACCGCCGCCGCCGCCGCCACCGCCGCCGCCGCCGTGCCGCCGCCCGCGGCGGCCGCCGCCGCCGCCGCCGCCGCCGCCGCCGCCGCCGCCGCGGGGCGGCCCGTCGTGGCGGGTGGCGTGCCACAGGTGGCGGCGGCGGCGGCGGCGGCGACGACCGGCACCGGCGGCGGCGGCGGCGGTGGCGGCGGCGGCGGCGGTGGCGGCAGCGGCGGTGGCGGTGGCGGTGGGGAGCCACCACACGACGCGGCCGCCGCGGCGGCGGCGGCGGCGGCGGAGCGCGTCCGCGCGCGGCGACGGGCGGCGGCGGCGGCGGCGGCGGCGGCGGGTGCCACCGGCGGCAGCGGCGGGACGGGCCGCCCCGCCGGCCGGCCCGTATCGACCGGCGGCGGGCGGCCCGCGGCGGCGGCGGCGGCGGCGGCGGCGGGGGGGCGGCCCGTATCGGTCGGCGCGCCCCGCGCGGGCGTCAAGCCGCCGCTGCCCGCCGCGGCACGCGGCGGTGGTGGCGGCGGCCGGCAGGCGCGGGAGGGGGGTGGGGAGGGGGGGGGAGGGAGGGGGGGGCGCGGCGGCCCCGCCGCCCCGGTTGGGAGGGCCCGCCCGTGGGTGGGGGGGGGTGGGGGGGGGGGGGGGAAGCCGCGCCCCGCCGCCCCGCCGCCCGCCGCCGCGTCGACGGCCGCGGCGGCACCAGCCGCCGCCGCCGCGGCCGCCACGGTTGCTGCCGCGGCGGCGCCCGCTGCCGCTGCCGCGACGGCGGCGGCCGTCGCAGCGGCCGACGCGGGCGGCGGCGACGCGCCTGCGACGGGCGCGGCGGCCGGCGGCGCCCCCCCCCCCCCCCCGCCGCCGCCGCCACCAATGGCGACGACGTGGCGGCGGGCGGCGGGGCGGTCCCCCCCCCGCCCTCCCCCCCGACGTCGTGGAAGCTGGACGACTTTGTCATTGGCCGGCAGCTGGGCAGCGGCAAGTTTGGCGACGTGTACCTCGCGCGGGAGCGGCGGACGCGCTTTAGCGTTGCGCTCAAGGTGCTGTCCAAGTCCTTCCTCACCTCCCGGTCGGTGAGCGGGCAGCTGCGGCGGGAGATTGAGATCCAGGCCGCCCTCGACCACCCGTCCGTCCTCCGCCTGTACGGCTACTTCCACGACGACGCGCACGTGTACCTGATCCTCGAGTACGCCCCCGGCGGCGAGCTGTACGCGTCGATCCAGGCGGCGGGCGGGCGGATCCACCCCAACCTCGCCGCCCGCTACGTCGCGTCGCTCGCCGGCGCGCTCCGCCACTGCCACGCGCAGGGCATCATCCACCGGGACCTAAAGTCGGAGAACCTGCTCCTCGACGGCGGCGGGCGGCTCAAGATTGGCGACTTTGGCTGGTCCGTCCGCGTGCCGCCCGCCGCCGCGGGCGGCGCCGCCGCCGCCGCCGCGACGCGCGCGGCGATCGCCGCCGCCGCGGCGACGGCCAACGGGTCGACGGCGCCCGTCGCGGCGGCGGACCTCCCCCGCATCGTCGACGCGGGCGCGGTGGACGATGACGGGCGGCGGAGTACCATGTGCGGGACGCTCGACTTTCTCGCCCCGGAGATTGTGCGCCGCCAGCCGTACGGCCCCGCGGTGGACCTGTGGGCGCTCGGCGCGATTGCGTACGAGTGGCTGTACGGGGAGCCCCCGTTCTTTGCCGACTCGAACGAGGCGACGGAGGAGCTCATCCTGGCCGCGTCGCTCCGCTTCCCGACCGGCGCGGGCGTGCCGGCCGTGCCGTGGGCGGCGCAGGACCTCATCCGCCGGCTGCTGCGGCTGCGCCCCGAGGCGCGGCTGTCGCTCGACGACGTGCTCGTCCACCCGTGGCTGGTTGCCAATGGGGTGGCGGAAGTGCGGGGGGGGGGGGGGGAGCTGCGGCGGGCCACCCGGGGGGATAAATCACGCGTAGGGCGGGGGGTCGCGTCGCCGCGGCTGGGGACCGCGGACGCCGCGGTGGTATTTCCTATCGACTCGCCTCTCGAGACCGCCGGCCACTCGTGCGCGGCGTGCCGTGCGTGTCGTCCCACTGCCAGTTGTCGCCAGTCCAGTCGGGATCCCGCAGACGCGTCGATGCCGGCTCGCTTGGCCCATGGTTGTTTCCCTCGTCCAGAGGCGTAGCGTACAGAGGTGCACGCACCACGGCCATGGAGCTACGCACAACCGCATGGTGCGGCGGTGCCCCGACGGACGATCCGCGGCCAGCACGTGTCGTACGTCACCCCTCATGCGGCACCGCGGCTCCCCCCAGCGGTTCTACCGCACTTCCACGCCCCGTCACGGGCAGCACTCGAAGCTCCTCCCACAAAGTCTGGCTCTCCGTCGGCGGCCACCATTTCCTCCCGCTCCATTTTTGCACGTCTCCCAGCGGGTCGTTGGCGCAGAGTCCACCCACGCCTGCATTCCGCATCGGCCGTCCCCGCCTCGACGCGTCGCCAGCGGGCATGACCAGGACCGCCGGCGCGCGCAAAAGGGCGGCGCGCGTCAGGGGCGGCGGGGCAGAGCGTCGTCGTTGTGGAGTGCGTACCTTCCCGTCCCTTCTGGCAGGCGTGCCGAAAGGCGGCCCCCGCGGCGGCGGCGGCGGCGGCGGCAGCTGTGGTGGCGGTGGCAGTGGCGGTGGCAGTGGCGGTGGCGGTGGTGGCGGTGGCGGTGGCTGCGGCGGTGGCGGCGGCAGCAGGCAGCGGCAGCGGCAGCCGCAGCGGCCATAAAATCGGCCTCTGCGGCCACCGCGCGCGGTGGGGCGGTGGCGGCGACGGCCGGTGGTCGCCGCGGCCGCCGCCGCCCGGCCGCTGCGCCGCCCCACCCGCCCGCCCGCAGCCGTCGCTGCCGCCGCTGTCGCCCGTGTGCCATGGCACCGGCTGTGGCTGGTGGAGGTAGAGGAGGCGCTCCGGCGAGTGGCGCCAGAGGTGGCCATCCCGTATTGTACGTCAGGGGGGGGCGGGGGTGGTATGGACGAACGGGTATTGGAGGCGGGGCGGGGGATGCGGATTGTGGTGGCTCTCCTGCTCATCCACGAGTGAGGGCGGCCTCTGCGGACGTGGGCGTAACGGCGTGAGATGTAGAGTGCGGCCACCTCGCCGCGCAAGGCGGTTGCCACGCGCGAGACTGACTGTCCGCCTCCGCACCGGCTGTAATTGCTGCCTCTGCCGCCGCAGCTGCTACCACCGCCCGTGCCTTGTGGTTCTTTGCCTTCTCCTCCCCCCCCCCCCCCCTCCCTGGTTCCCTTTCCCTTCCACCCAGGACCATGGACCCGCGACTGGGACGACCCTGCCCGCTCACAGATCTTTACTGCCACCCTTCTTGGCACCGGCGCTACCGCCGGATGCGCCCCCGCCGCCCCCGCCGGCCTGTGCGTGCGGCGGCGGTGGATGCCGCCGGTGGCTGCCGCCGGCGGCAACGGCAGCTTCAGCGTCGGTGACGTTGGCATTGGCGCCGACGACGACGGCGACGGCGACGGCAACGGCGACGGTGAAGACAATGTCAATCGCGGCGGGCCCCCCCCCCCAGGTGGCGCCGGCGACGTCGGCGCACCGCCTCGCCGGGCCCAGTACGGGGGCACCCACCGTGGTCGCGCCGCGGTCGAGGCAGACGTGCTGTCGCCGTTTGGGGTGGCCGTCTCGGCCGCGCTGCACCTCCCCTGCGTCACGTACGCGCCAGCTGTCGACGGGGGGGGGGGTGGTCGCCCCGGCGCTGCGTCCGCTGCCGGCATGACGCCTTTGGGAGGGGGGGGCGTGGGGGGGTTGCCTCCCCTCGCGAGGTGGCCGCCATCACTTTCCCCTGCTCGACGGGCGGTGAGCACCCTGGCGGCGCCAGCGCCGGCGTCGTCGCCCGACGCGGGCCGACTTGTACGCTACGAGCGAGTGGAGGCAGTTGGCAGGGATGAACCACACAATCACACGTGAAAGAACGGCAGACCGTCTGCACGGGCGTCGCTCTCGACCGCACGTGGTTGCACTTTGACCGTCTTGGTGCACGGCCGCGACTACGGCACGTCAGAGTCGCAGGCAGCAGCGGCCGCCATCCGATACTGCGTGCCGGCGCTCGGGCGGCGCCGTCGCTGCAGCCGTTGCCCCCGGCCGTGGCACATGCTGTCGTTACCAACCACGCTCCCAGCCACGCGTCCACCGTGGCCCCCATGGAGAGTGTATGTCATGTGATGGCGCACCGAGCAAGGGAGAGGGGGTGAGGGGGAGAGGCGACGGCAGGTGCACATCCCCACACCTGCTGGGCGTCAGCATCGCTTGCTGTATGAAGATCAAGAGGGGTGGGGAAGAGGAGGCTGCACGCTGCTGCTGTCTGGGTATCGAGTCAAGCGGGTGCATGGCGACAGCGCCGAGTGGCAAGCCCAGCTCCTCAAACCGACGAGACCATGGCGAGGTTGTGGCACAGGTGAGGGACGGGGGACGGTCGCCTGGCCGCATCGTTGGACAGGCCACTGACGCCCAGACAGCCGGCGCGTCCGGGTTGAGCGCCTGGCGCGTTCAGGGCTTCACCGATGAGTAGCAGTCGCGGGAACGAAACAGACGGGAATTGTAGACGGGGTTGAGTCTCGGCTGAGGGCGGATGAAGGAGACGCACCGGCCGGGTCGCCGCAGCGCCATTGCCGGACCTGACCGCGAGTCCTGACCGAGTGCCGCCGCCTGTACGCGGGATGGGTCGTTTGCTGATGCATCCGCAGCCCGTTGGCGTCGATGCGTGCTCTTTTGCCCCTGTTGATCCTGTGTCCCACTTTAGCTGATGAATCGCTACGCAATTCCCGATTTTTCGCTTTAACAATCCAGATTGGACCTACGAGGACAACACCCTATTGGCTATTCTTCCGCATGACCACGATTGGCTCAGACACTTTATGAGTCATCTTCATGACTCATGGTGGTCTTGCTCATATCGGACACGACCTAATTGAAACCATGGGCGCCGTTCTTCAGCTACCCAACTGCCTGGCGTGTCTCTCGCACACGCTCTCGCCCGGGCAGTGTGAACCCCCAGGAGGACGCTGGACAAGGGGTGGCGGCGCACACCGCTGGCGAGGTTCAGCGCGCTCGGCGCCGACTGTCTGCCCACCCCCGACGCCCCCGCCACCGCCCATCCCCGATATTGAGGGACCCCCCCCCCACAGGGATGAGGCCGAACGTCGCACAAAGTTAGGCATGCGCCTTATTGTGCCATTGGGCAGCAGCTACCGCCGCTCCAGTGAATGCGCGGGCACGTCCCCAGTTACTCCTCGCTGTGGCGGATACTTCGACGTCTGCACTGCAGCGGGCGGTACCCTCTTTAGGCTGCCACCACAAGCACAGTGTCCCTGACAAGGCGTTCCCGCACGGGTTGCTCCGCCATCATCGCCGCACGCGGCCGCCGGCACGCTTGGGGGTGCGGTGGGGTGGGGGCTGGCCAGCTCGGGGTGCCGCGATGGACGCGGGGGAATCTTTGCCAGCATGCGTGGTGTATGCAAGTGAGCTGCGTGGGCGAGCGTGCTCACCGCTTGGCCAGCCAGGGGTCTCCGCGCTCATCAGTTGGGCGCCCAGAGCTGTTCGCGATGCCTCATCATGCCATGATGGTGCCCGCTTTTCCCCGTGGCCTTCCAGCCACGGTGCCGACACACGGGGATGGGATCACTGCCGCGCCGCTGCCATCCACCCACCCAAAACGGCATCGCAGCGGTGGTCCTCCACAAACAAACCAGCCGGCGCCTCCCGTCCACCCACACAACCACCCCACAACACGCCGGGGCACGCCACTTTGTCAAGGGCGCTCGTGGAGCGGCGGGTCGACTCGGCTGGCGGCGGGGTATCAGGCCGTGGGCCCCGCTCGAACGGGCGGCCGCCGTCGGGTGCGGCAGTGCCTGCCGCCGTCCATCCAGTCTGATGCACCGCACGTACGTGTGCGACCCGGCCGGCGCGAGCGGAGACGCGGGGAGGGCGGTGCGCCCCCCGCCGCGCACGACCCGCCCGGCGTACGTACGCGGCTACCGGCCGCGGCTGGCGGCCCGCGCGTCGCTGGACGCCATCCCCTCACCCCCCGCCCCCCCCGCCCGGCGCCCGCATGTCGGCGGGGTCCTCCTCGCCGCGCGCGGCGGCCCACCATCGGCCGGTGCCTACCAGCGTTTCCAACCGACCCCACCTCCCACACCTATCCACCAGGGGAGAAAAAAGAGAGACCCGGGCACTCCCAACCTGTCTCCGTCCAGCTCCCACCGACCCCCCCCCCCCCCGCGCATCCCCCTCCCACCACGGCCCAATGAACTTCCCCCCCCTCCCCGCTCCTCCGCCAACCCAAACCCACGTCATCCCGACGCGCAGCCGCGCCTGACAAGGGTGCCGCCCGCCGGCGGGCGGCCCGCGGGCGGCCCGCCCGGCGCGGCGCGTCGATCGCGGCGGCGGGCGCGCCAGGAGCCCCCCCCCCCACCCCCCCCCCCCCAAGTCGTCGCCGACCTGCCGCCTGCAGCAGCGGGGCAGGCACGGGTGTCAGGCGCCGCCGCCGCGCGGCAGCGTCGGTTCCCCAGACACCCGCGGCCGCCCGCCGCATCTGTGCGCGGGGCGCGCACGAGAATCTGCGGCCGCGGCGGCGGGGAATCGTGCGGCGGCATGGTGCCGCGGATCTGCGGTGGGCCCGAAATCCGCCTCCTACCGCCGCATCCGCGCCGCACGGCTCCCCGCCTGCCCCCGGCCGACAGTGGGTGGACGGGGTGTACGAATACGGGACGCCTGGAATGCTGCACGTCTGGCACGCTCCGCAGCCGCCCGCCGCTCCCACCCCGCGTGGGCGCCCCCCACGGGGGTGGGTCTCGCCCAGAGCCCCGCCGCCGCGGTGGGGAGGTAGCGGCGGTGGCCGCCGGTGGCCGCATTGGGCGCCGCCGCCGCGCGGGTCCCCGCCCGCCCACTCCCTCCCCCCTGCCCCCCACCAGCTCGACTGTGTCCGATGGGGGATGACTCTTCCCCCCCCGGCCGGCAGCTCCACCCTCAAAGCCCGCACGTGGGAGTGGCTGTCGGCGGCACCTTGCCCGGCTTGTCCGTGGCACCTAGCACCCAGACGCGGGGGGGCACCCTCAGTGTGGGGGGATTGGGGACGGGGGGGGGGGGGGGGTCTTTGCCCTCTTCCGCCGAGGTCCCTTCACCCTTCCGTGGTCGTCGCCGCCGTCTTTGCCGCCAGTCGTCATAGTTCGCCCTGCCGCCATTGACGCACCACGGTAGTCCCGCCCGCCCCCCTCCCACCTTTGTCCGCCCTCCCCTTCCCGCCCCCCACCCCCCCCCACTCCTCGACGCTTCTGTCACTCCCTCGGTGCTGCCCTCCCCCGCCAGCGACCGTCGCCGCCGCCGCGGTCCAAGGACCCGGCGCGTACGGACGCCCCGCCGCCGGCCGCGCCTCCAGCCGCACGAAGGGACACCGCCGCCGCTCGTCGGCGGCGTTCGTTCCATCGTCTTCTCCCTTCTGACGCGGGGGGAACCTACCCGACCCCTCCCCCCCCCCCCCCTCTCTCGACCGTCGGTGGCCTCGAGAGCGCCCCCTCACGCGCCGACCCACGGGGACTCGAGGACGCGCGCCTCCCCTTCCCCGGCCCCCCGTTGCGCTCACCGGAACGGCTGGCCGGCCGCCCGCGGCCCGCCGCTGCCACGGCCCGGGCCGGTGGTCCCGGCGGGCGGCCCGGCGGCCGCTGCGGGCCGTCCTGCCCCCTCCTTCCGCGGCCAACGCCGCGGCCGCCGCCTGCCCACGGCCGCCGCGGCGGCGTCGGATCTCGGCGGTCGCCGGGCCCGGGGCGCACGCCACGGGTGGCGGCGCTTCATTGTCTGGGCGCCCGTCGGATCGGACCGGCCGTCGCGACACGCTTGTTGCTACCGCTGCGGTGCTGCTTTCAGCGGGGGGTGGGAGGGGCGGCGGCTGTTGCCGCGGCCACGACCACTGGCCAGTGCCGCTAGCCGCTCGACGCCAGCGCTGCGATCGTATGGTCCCCCTCCCGCGACGCCCAGCACCCAACCCCGAGACACACCGCCCAGCCCTGGCCACCCCCCACGGCGGCGCGCACCCCCGTCTGGGATCACCCGCTCGTGGCGCCCGCGCCGCTCGGCGGCCACTGGGGCGTGCGTCGGGAGGGGGGGCGGGGGGGGAGGGGGTGCGGCCGCGGCGGGTGGCGGAAGCTAACTTTAGGCCCACGGCGGAGCTGGGGGGTGGGGGGGGGGGGGGGGGGTGGAGGGGGGGACGCCCGCTGCGCCGCGGGTGCGCGAGCGCCGCCCGCGGCCGCCGACGCGCGGCGGCGGGCCCGCCACGCGCCGCCCGGCCGCCCGCGCCGCGGCCGTGGCCACTGGCCGCCGCGGCGGCGGCGGCGGCGGCGTGGCGGATCGGCGGCGCCGCGCCGTGGCGGCGGCGCGGCCGACCCCCCGCGCGCTGCGGGGGGCGTGGCCGTGACAGCAGAGCGGGCGGGGGGCGCGGGAGGGGGGGGGGGGGGGGGGGGGCCCAGAGCCCGCCGCGCGGCCGCCCGCGCCCGCCGCGGCCGCGGCCCGCCGCCGCCGCCGCGGCGGCGCCGCGGCGCTGCCGGCGTAGCCGGCGGGCGGGCAAGCCAGCCTCACACCCCCCCCCCCCCTCCCATTCCCTCGCCGCCCTCCTTTGCCGCCGCCCGTGCGGCTGCCCTCCGCCCCGCTTTCCCCGCCGCGGCCGCCGTGGGGGCCACCGTGGCCGCCCGAGGGGCAATCCAACGCGCCGCCCCGCCCACCCGGCCGCCCCTCCACCGCTGGCGCACGACCTGCGCTGGGCGACGCCGCCCTCTCCCCGCCCCCTCCGCCTCGCCGCTTATCGTCCACGACGCGTGCTGCCGCCGCAGTCGTCCCGACCGCGGCGGCCGTCGCTGCTGCTGCTGCTTTGCTGCCGCCATCCGCGCCGCGCATCCGCCGCACCGTCGTCCAGCGCGGCCGTCCATGGCGAACCCCCCCCCCCTCCCATTCCCCGGCTCGTGCTCCCGCCGCCCCGCCGCCGCGACGGCCGCACCGCCCGGCATGGTCGCCGCGTACGCACACGCCCGTGGCGGCGGGCGGTCCGCTGGGGATGCCGGCGGCGCCGCCACTGCCGTCGCGGCCGCGGCGGTCGGCGGGGCGGACCACTACGAGGGCGGCGGGTGGGCGGGCGGCGGCGCGGGCGGTGGCCCGAGTCTAGCTGCCGACCACGTGCCGGTGGCGCCCTACCACCACTACCTCACCGGCAGCGTCGGCGTGGCGGACGGTGGTGGGGTAGGTGGGGGGGGAGGTGGCGGCGGCGGTGGCGGCGGCGGCGGCTGCGGCTCGCCCCTTGATGGGGCGGCCTATGCGCCCGACGGCCACCGCTTTGTCGCCGCCACGTCCATGCTGTCCTTCCTTGATGGCCTTCCGGCGAGCATGTCGGTCGCGTCGATGGGCGCCGCTGCCGAGGCGGCCGCGCAGCCGACCGCCGTGGCCGCGGGTGGCGGCTTTGGGGGCGTCACCGACGGCCACGGCGCGGGCGTTGGGCCCCACGGCTGCTCTCCAGTGTCCATGGGTACGGCCGGCGTCGCGGGCGTCGCGTTGGCTGGCGGCGGTGGCGGTGGCGGTGGCGGCGGCGGCGGCGGCGGCGGCGACGGCGGCGGCGGCGGCGGGATGTACGGGGACGGCGACTTGACCGCCGCGACGCACGAGCTGGAGGCCCTCCTCGCCGATCCGTCGCCCCGCCTCGACGCGGGCGACGGCTGTGGCGGCGCCGCCGCGGGCGGCGGCACGTACACGGTGGGCAGCCCGGGCCTGGCGGCCGCCATGGACCTCGCCGTCGCCACCGCTGCCGTGCCCGGCGTGCCGCCGCCGCCGCTCCTGTGCCTAACACCATCGCTGGCCGCCGCGCCGTCGCCGCCGCCGCTGCCGGCAGCGGCAACGGCGGCGCCGCCGCCAAGGCCGCAGCGGGCGCCGCCACCCGCCGCCACCGCCGCCACCGCCGCCACCGCCGCCGCCACCACCACCGCCGCCGCCGCCGCCGCCGCCGCCGCCGCCGCCGCCGTCGCCACCGCCACCGACGGCGACGCGGGCGCGCGGCGGCGGCCGGTGGCGCGGCTGCCGTCGCCGCCGCCGCCGCGCAAGCGGCCGCCGCCGCGGCGTGGCGCCGACGCTGCCGTCACCGCGGCGCCGTCCAAGCGGCGCCGCGGCGTCGCGGCGGCGGTGGCGGCGGCCGCCGCCGCCGCTGCGCGGCCGGCGGCGCCGCCACCCGCGTCTGTGGTCGGGTGTGGTGGCGGCGTCGCGCCTCCCGATCCGCCCGCCCTCTCCCTGCCGGTGGCGATGAAAGAGGAGCCCCAAGACCCGGCGGAGGAGGGGGACGGCGGGCTGCTGGCGGCGGCGGCGGCCGCGTCCGAGGCGGGAGGCGACGCCGTGCTGGCGCCCCGTGGGCACCCCGCGTCGCCCCTCTCCCCCGGCGGCGGCGGCGGCGGCGGCGGCGGCGGCGGCGGCGGCGGCGGCGGCGGCGGCAGCGGCGGCGACGGCGGCGACGGCGGCGTTGTCGTCGAAAAGGCCGCGCACAACTCGCACACCCGCCGGTGCCGCGCCAAGGTGAATGCGAAATTCGAGGAGCTCCGCGCGGTGCTGCCGCCCCCGCCCGCGTCGGTGGAGCTCAAGTTCAAGGCGCAGGTGCTCGACTGGACGATCACGTGCTACCGGACGGTGACGGCGCGCAAGGCGTGGTTGGAGGCGGAGGTGGCCACCTCCTCCGCTGCCGCCACCGCCGCCTGGGTCCGCCGCACCGTCCGGCGGTCTGGGTCGGTCGCGCAGGTGCTGGCACAGTTCCTGTTGCTCATCTGCACCCACCGCCGGTGGCAGTACGCCGAGGTGTGGTACCCGGTGCGGGAGATGATGGGGCACGCCGGGGTGGGGGGGCGACTTACCGCGGCTGTGGCCGCTGGCGCCGCCGCCGCTGGTGCCGCCGCTGCCTCCTTGCCGGCAGCGTCGTCGCCGCTGACGAGCAGCAGCGACTCGCCGCTGCGGGGCCCCCACCCCGCCGCGTTTGTCGCCACGGGGGTGTCCCCGATGGCGCTGCTGCCCCCACCGGCGGCGGGCGTGCGGCCGCTCGTCCTCCGCTATGGCCAGTCGACGGTGGCGGATGTGGACATGGCCGTCCCCGACGGCCACCGCCCCACCCCCGCCGACGTGACGGAGCGGCTGGCGGCGTTTCGGGACGCCTCCCGGTCGCTCACGTGGGCGCCAGGCGAGGGCCTCCCGGGCCGCGTCGCGGCCTCGCTGCGGCCCGTGTGGGTGGGGGGGCCCCCACCACCGCCACCACCCCCCCCGCCGCATGCCACTGTGGGCGGTGCGGGTGGTGCTACCGCTCGGGGCAGCGGCGATGGGGACGGGGACGCCACCGGCAGCCGCGGCGGCGGCGGCGGGGGCGGCGGGGGCGGCGGCGGCGGCGGCGGCGGCGGCGGCGGCGGCGGCGGCGGCTGGGCGGGACGGTCGGCGCAGGCGGCGGCGGCGGGCCTCGCCGCAGCCATGGGTGTGCCCATCATGGCGGGCGGGCGGGTAGTGGCGGTTGCGGCCTTCTTCGCCACGACCCCGCGGCCGTACGACGCGGACGCAGTCGCGGCAGTGCACGGCATTGCGGGGGTGCTGGGGAATGAGCTGACGGATGCGGGGCTGCCACCCTGAGGGGGAGGGGAGAGAGGGGGAGCGGGGCGGAGGTGGCGGCGGGCGGGGTGACCGCGTGCGGCGGTGCCACTCTGGCGGTAGGGGGAGGCGTGAGCAAGATGGGACGGTAGCTGGTTGGAGAGGATGGCGGGGGAACGTGGGCAGGCTGGGGATGCAGCTTCTCCCTCTTTGGCTGTTGGCGAGGCGGATGAGTTTTGGATGGCATTTTTTTATCTCGGTGTTGGGCGTGGGGGCGGGACTGGGACTGTCACGTGGGGCGGCTTTGCCGCCACCCCCCCCCCCCCTCTGGCTTTAGCGACCGTCACTGACGCCGCCCGCGGGCCACGCCAGGGCGGCCGGCACGGTGTCAGGGGGGGAATGGGAACTGGCCGAGGCGACGGCCTCCCCGTGCCGCCCCCCCCCCCGATTCGTACGAGCCGCTGGCGGTTGCCCCCGCCGCCACGTCTGCGGCACCACCCCGCCCTGCCGCGCCCGGTAAACGCAGGAGGGGGGCCCGGTGAACGCGGGGGGGAACGCGCGTGGCGCGAGCGGTGCGTCTGCTCCCCGCCGGCTACGCAGCCACCCGCAGGGGACGGGTCGTGGCGCCGCCGCCGCGACTCCCACCGGCCGCCACCTCACAGCCGCGGCGGTGCGCTCGGCAGCGGGGCGGGCCACTTGGTGGCGATTCCCCCCCACGAGCAAAATCCCCCGCAATCTCCTTGGCAGCCCGCTGCCAGGCAACCCCCAGCGGGGGGGTCCGCCGACAGGAGACGTGGCCGACGGCCGCGCCGCTCCCGTCGCGGGGCGCCGCGGCGACGCGCCGTTGCCAGCATCGGCTATTGGCCCGACGCCGCCCCGACCGGCCGCGCGCGGCGCCATCACCGTCTGCGCAGTCCCGCCGCCACCCACCGAGTCCGCCACCACCCCGACGCGCGTGCCGTTGCCAAGCGCCAGGCCGCTGCTGCCGTCGTTGTCGTCGCCGTCCCTGCGTACCTGCGTGCCTGTGCTCTGCGGTTGTTGCCCGCCCGCCCCCGCCGGCCCGCGTCGTTATGGACCCGCGCACGTGGTTTGGTCGCCCCGCCGCCAAGGTGGCGCCCCGGGTACGTCTGGCCGCCCCCGTGACCTTTCTGCAATGCCGCTGCCTGTTGACTTTTTTTTTTTTTTTTTCGCCGCGTCGGCGTGTCGTTGAGGTACCGCTTGTGCGCTTGGTCGCTGTCGTGATCCGGCGTCCTCTCCCTCATCCTGGCCAGGCGATGCCCCTCCGCCGACGTCAACGGGTTCTGACGTGGTCTCCCGCCGCGTTGGTTGTGTCCCTTCCCACCCCTATCCCCCCCCCCCCCCCGCCCTCCCTCCCCCCGTGCTGCGTGATCACAGCATCTTCTCGCCTATGCGCACTATGCGGAGCTGTCCAACTCGGTGGGCGCGAGCGGCGCCTCCCTCACCGCTACGTACCACTCCAAGAAGGACGCGATGACGCTGGACGGTGCGGTCGCGGTGTCCCCCTCCTCCCGCATGTACGCGTCCTTTGCGCTGGCCGACCGCTCCCTCACCCGCATCGGCGCCGAGACGGCCGCGACCGTCACCGCCGACGCGGTGCCCGTCCTGGCCGACTTGTCCTACACCCCCGCCCGGGACACGGTGACGGCCAAGCTGTCGGCGCGGCGGGGGCCCAACCTGGCCACCGCGTGGCTGTCGGCGGCCAACGTGTCGGGCCTTGCGGGCGGCCTGCGGTCGGCGTTCAACCGGCCCGCGGCGTCGTCGACGGCCGCCGCGACAGCGGAGGCCAAGCCCCTGTCGTACGAGCAGCGCCTCGAGTTTGAGTCGCGCCTCTCGGACACCGAGACGCTCCGCCTGCAGTACGACGTGCGGTCGCGGTCGACGCGCGTCAAGCTCACCCGCGTCCTCGACAAGAAGAACCGGGTGGACGCCGAGTACAGCCGCACCTCCACGGCGTCCCAGTCGTTTGTGGCGGGCTACCAACACAAGGTGGACTCGCGCAACAAGCTGTCGGCGAGCGCCAACTTTGGCCGCCAGGTGTACAACGTGGAGTGGGAGAACCGCGCCGACGGGGGGCCGTGGACGGTCAAGGCGGTGCTGCCGTTTGCGGGGGCGCCCACGTCGCTCGGCGACTTTACGGTCCGCCGCAAGTTTGAGTTTTGACCCGACGGCCGCCGCGGCGGCGGCGGCCGCTGCTGGGCGGCGGCAGCGACCGCGCGGGGGGGGGGGCGGAGGGGGGGGGGCCGCTGCACCGTCCAGGTGGCGCTGCGGCTCGCAGGCACGCCGCCGTCGCGGGGGTGGGAGGGGGAGCTGGACGTTTGGTGCCGTGTCAGCGTGCCGTGGATGCGGTAGGGGACTCGACGCGCGCGGGTTGCGGGCGGCGCTGTGCGCCAGCTGCCCTCGCAGGTGCACCATGTGCGGCGTGCACGGGTCCCTTGTTTTGTGTCCGTTTGGAGGGGGAGCTGGCGATGGGGGTGTTGTGCAAGGCCGCGGGCAGAGCGGTCTTGGATGTGGGCCGGCGGTGGCGTACACAGGAGGGGGGCGAGCTGTCCTATGTGTGACCGTGGGGCGCCAAGAAACCGTCCGCCAGTGTCGCTTTGTGCGTCGTCAGCTGCCCATGTTCTCCCCTCTTTTATGTCTGCTTGTGTTCTTTTTTTGTCATGTTCAACCCGGTTTCCTGTTGTTGAGACTTCGGGGACGAGGAGCCCAGGCCCACCAGAAGTAAGAGCCAGCGGCAAGGTCCTTTTTGCTCTTGTGACCCCCCCTCCCTCCCTGCCGCAGACCTGTCTGGCCCCCCCCCCGGCGCCCCATCCCATATTCACTGCCGCCTCTGTAACACGTTCCCGCACGCCTCCCTACGCCTTCGCGCGCCCTACAAGACAGACTCTGGCACACACGCCAGCGCCGCCGCGTCTGCCGCGCACTCGACGCCCACGTCCACGTCAATGCCCTTCTTGTTGATGTCCTTGTGGCCCGGCGTCTCGTAGCGAGCAATCGTCACGGCCACGCCGCTCCCATCCGACAGGGGGCTCACCGTCTGGACGACGCCCTTGCCAAAGGTGCGCTCGCCCACCAGTACCGCCCGCCCATTCTCCTTTAGCGCCCCCGCCAGGATTTCCGACGCCGACGCAGTCGCCCGGTTGACCAACACCGCCACCCGGTCCGCGGCGGGCACCGCCGGCTGACGGATCGTATCGATTTCGTCCACAACGCCGTGCCGATCCACGACGTACACGATGGGGGTGTCGATGGGGAGAAACAGGCGCGCCACGTCAACGCCTCCGGGGAAATAGCCGCCCGGGTTGTTGCGCAGGTCCACCACCCAGGCGGTGGCCCCCCGGGAGCGGAGGTCCGCCACCGCCTTGCCGACGTCCTCCGCGGTGGAGGAAGTGAAGCCCTTGACACGGATGAGGCCAATGCGGGGGGCGGCGGCGGGGGCCGCCTCCGCGTCGGCCGCCGCTGCAGGCGGTGGGCGGGACACCAGCTCCGCCACCACCGACGGCAGCTTGAGCTCCTCCCGCACCAGGTCCAGCCGCTCCAGGCTGCTCCGCGGCCCCGGGTGGGTGATGGACAGGCTCACCTCACTCCCCGGCGGCCCACGGACGCGCGCGGCCGCGTCGTCAGGCGTCAAGCCCGACAGGTCTTCCCCGTCAATCTCCAGCAGCACGTCCCCCGGCTGCACGCCCGCCCGTGCCGCGGGCGAGCCGTCCACAGGCGCCGCGATGACCAGGTCCCCGTCGACGCGGGCGGGGAAGAACGTGACACCCACCCCTGCGACGCTGCCAGACGCCGCGGCGGTCAACGAGTTGTACTGGGAGGGGGTGAGGAAGCGGGTGTAGGGGTCGTCGAGGGAGCCGAGCATCTTGCGGATGGCGGCGTAGCCAGCCTCCTGGTTGGCGTACTGCGCCTTGACGGCGCGGGTGCGGATTTTAAACCAGTCCTGTCAGAGGGGGAGGAGGCCGTCCGGAACAACAGAGACGTCAGAGGTGGCGGCCAGGGTGCCCAAAGAAAAGCAGCGACTGGCGTGTGAGTCCCCGCGCAGTCGGGGCACGCCCAGGCCATGGCCACGCACAGACCATGCTGATGAGTGTGGACTGACTGGGCCGGGTGACCTCACACGACAACGTTCAACCACAGCCGCTCAGCCAGCCCACTCCCGCCGCAGTGAGGCGTGGCAGGTCCACCCAGCGCTGTCGACCAAGCTACCACGGCTAATCTGGCAATGCACACGGCAGCTTGCATGACCCAGACTCCGTCACACCCCGTCTCGACAATCCTCCGCGCACGGGGTCCACGCAACCTACTGGCAGCCCACCACTCCACCGTCCCATAAACGTACTTGCCTATTAAAGGTGCGGTCTACGTAGCCATCATCCACGATGCGCCACACCTCTGCCAACAGTTTTTGCTCGGGGGAGAAGGCCACCGCGGGCGGCACGGTAGAACCGCCAGCCAGCACACCCCCGGCCAACAGCCCTGCAACCGCGGCTGCCGCGGCCGCCGACTGCCGCGACGGGGCCAGGCGACGGCGGGTGAGCGCCCTCGCCGCTGCCGCCGCCGCCGCCGCCGCCGACGCCACCGGCGGTGGCGGCGCAACCGCGCCGCCGCCGTCGACAGTGCCACCACCCCCGCCCGACGGCGGGGAGCTGGTAAGCGCAACCACCACTCGCTGCCGCCGGCTCGGGCACGCCGCCCCGCCGCGGCTGCCCGGCCGGCCACCGCCGCCGCGGCCGAGGCAGGGGCCGGCACCGCGGCTGCCGTGGCTGCCGCGGCGGGCGCCCGCCAGCACCCCCGGGGGGGTCACTGAGAACGCCATGCGCGTGCGCCAGGGGGGTAGCCCGCGTTGCCGACGCCGATGTGATCGCGCCAGGTCGCGGTGGCGGACGATGGCGGTGGCGGCTCGATGCCGCCGCCGCCGACGGGTGGGTGGGACACGGCGCAGGCGATGGCGTCGACAGCTGCGTGGTCTGACTCCCGTTGCATTGCCAAGCAGCCTCCACCTCCACACATTCTGACAGCGCGATCCTGCTTTCAAGTACCCACCTGCAGACATGTAATTTACTTTCTATGTGCTAAATTGTAGGAGAAATATCGCCCGTCTGACCCACTTACCCAAGTTCCACTCGATACGACGGCCATTGCCAGTGGGCCTCGAACCCACGAGCAGGGACTTGCCCACACAGCCCAGCGTCGTCCGCTGGTCGCGACCAACGGACAACCTCCCTGCCAGCTGGCAACGCTGACGCTTCCATCACCGCCAGGCTGCCATGCGCGGTGCCCACTCGCACCTTCCTCTCCCCACCGCTGCCATCGCCCCCTCCTACCCTCCCCCTCCTGACTCATGTCCTGCTGCTGCAGGTGAGCGCCTTGCTTTCGCCTCCTACTTTGGCTGCCGCTGGTGTGTCTCTCTCCCCCTCCTTGCCTGTTCTCTTCCGTTCGCCGCCCGGCGTGTCGCTGTCTGTCCCGTCAACAGCTTCCCCCCTCTGGCATACACGCCCCGATGGCGGCTGCATTGGGCGGTGAAGGCGTGGACGCGGCGGCAGGGGTGGCGGTGGGCGTGACGACGGCGGGGGCGACGCCCTCGGAGGCGGCAGGGTCCCTGGCCGCGGCGGCGGGGATGCTAGACGCCCCGACGGCGGCTGCTGGAGGGGACGTGGGGGGCGCAGCGGCCGCGGCATCAGTCGCCCCGCCCGCGTCGCTGTTTGGCCCTCATTTTCTGCTCCGAGCGACGTCACACCTGGTGTATGTGGCCGTGACTGTTGCCATCCTCTTTCAAGTGTACGTATCCGCCGGGATTGCTGCCCTTTTTTTTCTTTGTTCTCTGGTCTCATCCTTGGCCTTAGTCATTTTGGATTATCCTTCGTGTGGCACCTGGCGCCCACTGGTGTGTCGCGGGTCAGCCCATGGCTAACCCTGACTGTTGCCTCCCCCCTTATTTGCGCTGTCTCTCCGGGCTTGTTCCTCCACCGCCCCTCTCCACCCACCCACCCCTTACGCAGTCTGACCTACCTCTCTTTGCTGCACACGTCGTCTCCCTTGGGCACAGCGCACGCCTACCGCCTCGCCCGCTTGCTCGTCCTCCACGCGGTGACCGTCGCGGTCACGGGCGTTCTGTCGTTTTACCTCACTCCCTTTTCGGCGGGCCACCTCCCGCTGGTCGTCCGCGCCGTAGCCGTAGTTGCGTTCTTTTCTGCCGGCAGGCGACCGCCCGAGACACCCATTGCGTACGCAGCGGGGCACTCGCTGCTGCGGGTACCGGTGTCCTGGTTGGCCACTGCCCTGGCGCCGCACGTGGGGGAGGTGGAGGAGGCCCTGGTGGTCGCACGCGCCTACTATGCAGGCGCGCGTCGGTTTGTCAAGGCGGTGGCGGTAGCGGCTCTGACTGCCCTCTCCGGCATGGACGAGGACAGCGACAGCGACGGCGGCGGCGGTGGCGGTGACGATGGTGGCGACGGCGGCGGTCACGGTGCGGCTGCCGACACGGCCGATGGGGATGGCGATGCGGGCACGGCGCGGCCTCGGCCGCTACGGGTGCCCCTTGAAGGCGCCTACTACGTGGAAGCTACGCCCGCTTGGGCCACCGCTGTGGCGGCCGAGGAGCAGCGACGTACCAAGGACGCAGCCGCCCGTCGGCCCACGGGCGCTCCCGACGCAGACGTGTGGGCGGCCGCCGGCACCGACGGGCCTGGCAGGCCGCTGGCCGAGAGCCCCGCCGCTCGGATGCGCCGGCGCGGACTTCGGCGGGCCACCCCGACGGTGGGGGGGCGGCCAGGGGGGCCGGGGCTGCTGGCTGGCGCGTTGGGCGATGGTGATTCGCCGGGCGGCGTTGGCGGCAGCAGCAGCTCGAGCGTGGCGATCGACGATGTTCTTGCTGCGCGGTCGCGCGTCAGTGGCGGCGACGGCGGCAGCGGTGGCCGTGGCGGCGATCGTACGGTGGGCGCCGCGAGCAGCACCAGCGTGACGACGGCCAGGGGCCCCCCTGACCGGCCACGGCCTCGTCGAAGTGAGATTGCGACGGACAAGTATGGCTTCGCCTCGACGGCAGCGGCGCGTCAGCGCCCGTGGGTGCGTGGCGCCAGCAGCAGTGGGGCTGTGGCGACCGCGATGGGCTCTGCCCAGCGGCCGCAGGTCACCCAGAGCAGCAGTGATGGCGTTGCAACCGTTTTGGGTACCCGCGGGCGCGTCGTCTCGGAGAGGCGCTACGGCCCTGACGGGGTACGGCTGACGGACCGTTCCGCGCAGGAGCGGGCGGCAGAGATGGAAAACCTGGGCGCCTACCGGCTGGTACCCCCTACTGTGCCTGGTCCAAGCGGCCCCAGAAGGGTGACCCCGCCGCGACGACAGAGCATGGGTGAGGTGGAGGTATCCACCCCGCTGGCGGGGGTGGACGATGCGTACGCCGAGCTGCGAGCGCTTCGCGCGTCGTTTCGGCGGCCGCGGCTATTGGGTGGGGCGGGCAGCGCTGGTGGGGCCGGCGGCGCCGGCAGTAGGGCCAGTGACGCCGCGTCGACGGCGGCAGCGGAGTCCCCATTTTGGTCGATTGCGTCGGCGCCCGTGTCGCCGGAACGACCGACGAGCCCTGGCACCGAGTCGGAACGGCCGGTGTCGGGTGCGTCTGAGAGTGGGAGGCGCCGTCGGCCATCGCCTGTTCGGTTATGATGGGTGTGGTACGGAAGAGGCATGTGGTTTGCTGTGTCGCCGTTCCACAGTATTCATTTGCAGCATGCACGCTTTGCCAAGACTCGTGAGTGCCCACACGTGCAGCGCGCAGCGGGGGCAAAACCGTGTGTGTACCTTCGAATCGGCCGATTTGACCTGTTGTGGTCTGCTCGACTCCTGAACGTGTGTCTGCAACGTGGCCCTCAGCGCCCCAGAACGCGGTTTCTCGTGTTCCTGTGGCAGACGCCCAGTGCAGGCGGGCTCGCCCCTGAAGGGGAAGTTGTGGCGAGTTCCCGTTTTAGGCGTAGAGCATGAGACCCACCTCGTCGAGGTGTGTGCGAAGGATTTTTTTTTTGCCGGTGCTTCCCTTGTCACATATCCGTCTGACACCAGTTTTTCACAAGTGGCACCAGTTTTTCACAACTTCCCATCTGTGGGATTCCCACAGTGTTTACATAGAAAAACTGACAAAAACGCTTTGCGAGATCGTGCCCCACCAGTCTATCGACTCGCGCCAAAAATACAAGCCGAGGCGTAGGGTAACGGTGTGTCACACGGCTGGACGCGCCAACTCAAGGGCTCTCCAGCGATGTAGAGAGACCCCAACAAGGCGGGCCTCCGGGCGCGCCATGTCGCGCCGCGTAGAAAAAGGTGCGGCTTCCTGGAGGGAATTAGAATTCAAGTACCTGGCCTGACGCTGCTTCTGGCTGATTGATGGGCGAGCCCAGCGCACTTCGGCGCGGCGTACAGCCGGCGCTCGAAAGGCTACGAGGCTTCTTCCCCTCCTGTAGACACTATACCCGCTTCTAGCACACCACCGGGACACAGACGCCTCCTCTACCCATTCGTCTGCCTTTGAACGCTGCAGAAGCGCATGTGCGTTTCCGAGGATGGACGGCAGTCGCGCCACAAGCCCGCTTGCCCCAGCTTACCCCACTTTCCTTCCCTTTGCGGCCTGCGCACCGTATCCCCTCCCTCCCCTGACTGCGGACATACCTGGTGAGGGCTCCACATCTCCTCCTCCACCGGCAACGGCCCTGTCTGGTCGGGGCGCCCCATCCCCCTCCCCCTGGCAGCGGTCCTGCCGGCTCGGACCCCCCCCCGCCGCCCGCTCCGACGCCCCCCCCCACCCGCTCGGACGCCTCCCCCACGGCGCCTCAAGTTGATCTGGGTGACCCCCCCACCTCCCCCGCTGCGAGCCGACGTGTGCTGTGGACCCCCCGATGGAGCAGCGGTGGCATGGATGACCGCCCGGTGGCGATGGGACGGTCCGCACACCGTGCTCTGAGATCTGTCAAGAGACTACCCGGGTCCGACTTGTCGGAGGCACGATCTCTGCGTGCTCATTGGTCGATGACCGCGGGATGCGGGCCCAGGCACGTAAATACATTCAAGTTTTTCCGGGGTTTCTTTGCAACATCGCGCTCTGGGGCCTGTCCTGGTACAGATCTCGAGTTGTGAAAAACTAGTGTCACCCCCCAAAGGAGGGTACCTTTTTCAAAAAAGAAGCGCTCCTCGCCTCGAGAAACGGACAAAACGCCCGGCCTCGTGAGGAGCTACGGAGTCCGCTCATATTTTTTTGGAGAAAAAAACGTCCTCGCATCCTTTTCTCATACCCGAGTTGTGAAAAACTGGTGTCAGACGGATACGACCTCATTGCATTCTTGGACCCTGCACCAGAGCACGTTCCCGTGCAGGGCTTGCACTCTCGCGGTACTCGACGTGTTCTTCAAATGTTTCGTAAATTCGAGACGTCTATTTGAATGCGTGCCGTCGTGCGAAAGATTTCGTGCATTTGTGCAGCCTTGTTTGCTCCGCAGCAAACCGCGACAAGCGTTGTCTGAAAATGCTGTTCTCAGCAACAGTTTTTTTCCTGTGAGAAGTGTTCCGATCGAGTAGCGGTAGTTCGCGTTGTACTACAGCTCTGCCCGTCAAACGGCGCTTCTTTCACACGACAGTCACAGACACCAAGTCGGAACCTATGCGTGAAGGACTGGACACAACAACACACAATACAAGTGGCTTGAACATGCGATACGCGGGGGTCACATTTCCTCGCATCCCCGGATTACGCCAGAAATGCAAGAAATTCGTGGTCCCGCTTTCGCAAGCGCAGCGCAGACTCGAGTCCACGCAACGGCGACGGCGCCGCCGCCGAGGGGGAATATATGTGTGGCCTATTATTTGGCACGGAGAGCCTGAGAGAGAGAGAGAGAGATTGGCAGGAAGATGGTACCGTATCTCAATTCCCGCAGACATGTCACAGGGTAGTTGCGGCTGTAGTAGTCGTGGAGGCGACTTGGCCGATCGCGCCGAGTCGCCGAGCGCGGCACGGCGGCTACGGCCGCCGCGGCAGCCGTGTCGACGCCGGTTCATGCCTTCGGCTGCTCCTCGTTCGTTGTCACCGCTGTGGCGCCAGCATCGACGTCAGCGTCGCCGCCAGAGTCAGTTGCTGCTGCGGCGGTAGTGGCCTAGACCATATCGTGGATGCCGCGTCGAAGGCGGCGACGGTGGCGGCTGAGGGAAATTGGTTCTGTTCTTCTAGCTCCTACTCCTCCGGGGCATGGCCAACGACAATCAACCGCGTCGTGACTGACAAGGCCGCTGACCAGAGTGAAGCGACGGGGTGTGGAGGTGCGTGGTATTGCCAATGTTGCGGAGCAGGTCCACTGTTGTAGAGCATCGAGGCAACTCTGTGCCGCACACCCAGTTAAGGGTGGTCGCTGGGATCTGAAAAAGAACGAGTTATAGCAAATACATCCACATTTCAAGAGGCACTTTCACGCGGTTCACGCGGTGGGTGGGCCAGCAACGCCGTGGAACGCACCATCTCTCGTCCACCCCGCTATCGACCGCATCGCTCTGTGACCCCCCCGGCGTTCCCAGCCACCGTCGGCGTCTTACCGACGGGGCGCTCGGATCGGACTTTCCCACCTTTGAGTTTCTGTGCTGTCTCCTCGGTCGGCTACACCTGGGTAACTCACGCTATGAGCGCTCCAGCAATGGACCACATCCCAAGGTATGTTTCGACGTGTGGCCGTGAAGCGGAGTGAAGCGCTTACGTACCGCTGGGGGTTATGGTGCAATCAATCGGGGCAGATCTTTCTGGTTGTGCCCATACAAGGTAACCATGCGAGTGTGCATCGCTTCCTATTTTCTGTATTTTTTTTCTCGGCGCTGACCGTGTTCTTCTCTTTTTTTTTCCTGGCGCAGTGGTGTACATGAGGCCGCCTGTCTGGTAAAGGATTTTGTTGATTGTACCTCTGGACGGCACCTGGCTTTTGTCTGCACCTCGTGTGTCACTCCTTTCCTCCACTCCACCCTCGCTACGGACGAGTGGCTCGCCGGTGGCAGAAACGGGCCCATCGCGTGGGGGGGATGGAGGCACAGGCGGCAGCGGGATGCTCGGTCCACGTAGGGTGCACATGGGCGCTAGTGGCCGTACAGCTCCACCGGGCGGGGGTGGGGGAGGGGGCACGCCGGGAGGGACAGGGGGGGGCGCCGGGCAAAAGGGACTCGGGCGACACTCGGGTCGGCACACAGACCAGTCCAGGCAGGGGGACCACGGTCAGCCTATGCAGAGGCGCCCAGCGTCTGAGACGAAAGGGGGCGACGCGCGAGAACAGCAGCGGCAGGTACGGCAGGGGGTGGCATCGGCAGACGTCGTCCCGTGGGAGAGGCGGCGACGTATAGCATGGAAGACGGCCGGCAGGAGGGGGATGGAGGTGGGGACAGCAAGGGAGGGAGAGCGCTCTCAAGGAGGATGCGACGCTCGATTTTTCACACTCGCCCGTTCAAACAGCTTGCGCGCGGCCAAATGTTTGCTTGCGTCGCAGTCCCCACCAGCTCTCACACGAGCTCTGGGGCTGTTCAGTACATGCTTTTTCACCACCTTCATAACTCCATTGGGCAGGAGAGCTTCAAAGAGAAAAACACTGTCCCAAATGTGACGTGTACCAACCAGAGAGCAGGAGCAGTAGATGAAACATGAGGGCAGCCAACGAGAGGGCAGAACGGCATTCGAAAAGCCGTATGTCCCAGATATACCGGTCTTAACTGGGTGTGGCCGAGCGTCTGCACGGAGACCTCTTGTGCGCTCGAAATATTTCCCGTTGATTTAGTGGTCTTTACAGTGGGGTGTGCCAAAATACGTTCGGTTCGATTTCTACAATTGCACAATAATTACGAACGCCTGAGAGATTTGGGCGAACTTCACAACCCTGCAGGAGGACGTGTATGGGGCGTGTGTGGCAGCCGCGACGCACCCTGCCCACCCACCACTCCGTCGCTGGTCTCGTTGTCGGGGACGCTTCGTGGTGCCCGAGCGGGGGTTGGTGTCATTGGCCACCCCTCTCACGCCCGCCAGAGGTCCGTGGGCACACCATCTCCCTCGCTGCCGCCGTGGAGCCGTGGCGGAGCGTTGCCACGGCGGCGAGGTTGGCGACGGCGCCGCCGCCGCCCGCCGTGCGTGACGTGGTTGCTCCCCCGGCGATACGTGCGCACCATTCCCCACGGCCGCGGGGTCCGCGTGAAGAGCCACGGGGAGGGGGCGGGGGGGGGGCTCTCGGCGCTATCTGCCTAACCGCCGCCCTCTTGCCTTGCTTGCCGGCCCCCGTCTTTGCCCCGCTATGTTACCACAGGGGTCCGCCGTGGCCGCCACGGCTCCCCGCTGAATGGGACCCCCGTGGGGGCTGGCGGGTCTGGGGCGGCGTCTCCAGCTGCCAGCCGAGCTCGCACGGCCGCTGCAGGGGCCCACTGTGCGCACCCACTTGGAGAGGCTGGCGGCGGGGGGGGGCGGCGACGACGCCACAATGCGTGCACCGCCGCCGCCGCCGCTGCCACTGCTGGCGCCGCCGGAGGTGTCTGCCTGGCTGCTTGGCCGCCGCCACAGTGAGGTTGCCCACCGTGAGTAGCGGCGTCGTCGCCGCCGCGGTGGGCCTGTAACCCCCACCGCCGTGCGCGTGTACATTGTGGCCGGCGGCCACGGTCGCCAGGGCGGGTCGGTGCGCGTGGGTGGGGGAGGGGTTGCGACTATCGCGGCGGCGGGTGTCCCGGGCTCATCGCGCCGTACCACAGTTTCTTCCGACCGGCGGAGGCAGGCGGGCAGGACGTATCTGGCCGCCACCGTTTTGAACTCCTACACCGGGGCCACCCGCCTGTGCCGCAGCTGGACAACCGCTGGCGTCCTCTGTTCACCCTTGCCGCGGCCGCTGCCGTGGTCGGGAACGCTTGGGCGCCGGCTGCGCTGCAGTCGGCCCCCCCCCCCCCCCCCGCCCCCGCCCGACCCGTTAACTTGTCGCCGCATCGGTCTCTACTCCTGTGCGCCTTCCCTCTTCTTGGGTTCCCGCACAGGCGCCGTGCTCCGGTCTTCCTCGTCTCCCTTCGCTCCTCCCCCATCCCTCTCCTCTTCTTCCGTCGTCGACGCGTGGTCATGGGCGCCGCCTCCTCGAAGGGCGGGAGTGCACCGCGCGCCCCCGCCGGCGCGTCTGCGCTTCGGCGCGTCTCGGGGCGGCTGCCGCGGACGTCGTCGCCAAAGGGCGGGCGGAGCGCGAAGACCTCTACGCGCCCTCCTTCCCCCCCACCCGACGTGGACGAAAGCCTCCGTTCTCACGGCGACGGCATAGAGCACCTGTTGACATCCTCAGCCTACCCTCCGCCTCCGCGAGGCGGCGGCGGGGCGTCACGCAGCGGCCGTATTGACGTGTTGGCTACTGAGATTGAGGAGCGCGAGGAGGAGGAGGCGGCCCTACCCAACCTGGAGGAGATCCGCGGGGCGGACCCGGCGCGCACGTCGGGCCGGTTGCAGGCGCTGGTGGACCAGTTTGGAGTGGAGGCCGAGGCGGGCGCCTGCGAGGTGAGTGCTGCAGCAATGGAAGGCGACGACGAACGTCGGTGGCTCAAGGGGGGGGTCGGCGATGCGCGGGGGATTGTGTACCCCAAGCCCACACACTCGGGCTTGTGACCCTATGCATTTGCAGCGTTCGCTTATTATTATTGGGTTTTTTCTATTCCATCGTGCAACATCTGCACTCGGACCAAGTGGGGGGGAGGCGAGGACACGGGTCTGTCGAAAGAAGAGTGATATGCATTCTTACGCGCCGCATGGCGGTAGAACGTGCGCCGGAGAGCGTTGGTGCACAGGGCGGTGTGTTCCCGGTAACTTTGGGCCGGTCCCCTCCTCTTGGGTGGCACTGCTGCTCGCGGGCAAGCTCAAGGAGTAGGTGGTTCATCAGTGCATAAGCGCTCTGCCAGCGGGGGACCGGAGCATTCTCAGTCCTACGGAGTACCCAACCTTCTCCAGATTAACATCCAGAAGAGTGACAACCAACAGGCCAAGAGAGATGGCAATGCAACGAGCACTGGGGGGCAGGTCGCGCTGTAGACGAGGCGAGATGCGTCTGTGCGGTATGGTCATGAACAAGTTCGATTTGTGCATACACAGGCAGAGTACCCAAGACAGCAGCCGAGTACGCCAACTCATCATGCTAAAAAAAAAGAGTGCACACGCGAGCGATATCCCCCAAAAAGGAAAGAGCAAATGGAAAACACACATGCAGCAAACGCGCTGGCCAGAACGTACGCAAACAGCAGGATGCTGCACAACAGGTCGATGAGAGCACAGTCCTCTGCCAGCCTCTAGTTGGGCGTTGGCAGGTGGAGGGATGACTAGACTGACAAGAGAAAAAACCGCGGGAGGAAAAAACTGGCGGCAGTCTACCTCGACGAACGAAAGCACAGACGCACATAGGGTCCAGAGCCCGAGACCAAGCAGAATGCAGCGCAGCACTGCCGTGCCAATCAGCACACGGTGGCAGAGGCGCACGGCAGAGAGGAATAAAGGAAACACTGTCCGCACTGGTGCCGCCTCTCACCACCTGCCGGTCGCACATCACCGTAGCGTCCTTGCCGTAGGATGAGGTAGTCAACGAGTGGCTCACACGGTCAAAGAGACCGTGATATCGTCCGGAAAAGCCATTGGCCTCAACCCAACGAGGCAGACCCTTACTGCTTGTCAGCGTTTTGCGCGTAGGTAGCCAGCCGGTCAATCAGGTCGCTCTTCCGACCTGTTTGCTTGAGCCCATGGTCCGCGCACAACTTCTTCAGCATCCGCACCGTGGCTGTGCGGAGCTTACCCGCCGCCACCAACGACTCGAGGGTGGTCTTCTGCCCAAAGCCACGTGAATGCCCCGACACGGCCGCCTCGGCCGCGTCGCTCACCGTCGATGCTGCCGACTCGGCGGCGTCAACTACAGACGATGCTGCCGACTTGACGTCTGAAGCAGCTGCCTTGAGAACATCCTCGACCGCAGATGCGGCGTTGCTTGCCTCGGCCCTTGCGGCCGCTGTCGCCCTGGCAACCCTGGCCCGCGACGCCTCCTCGGCAGCAACCAACTGCGCGGCCCGCTCTTCCGCCTCGGCCACGGCTGCCGCAGCCACCTCGGCGGCCTTTGCCTCCGCGGCCTGTTCGGCGGCCGCCGTCTCGGCAGCCACCTTGTCTGCCCGCGCCTTGGCCGCTGCAGCCACCTCGGCGGCCTTTGCCTCCGCGGCCTTTTCGGCGGCCGCCGTCTCGGCAGCCACCTTGTCTGCCCGCGTCTTGGCCGCTGCAGCCGCCTTCGCGGCCTCTGCTTCCGCGGCCTTCTTCGCCGCCGCCGTCTCGGCAGCAAGTTTGTCTGCCTGCGCCTTGGCAGCCGCAGCCGCGTCAGCCGCCTCCTGCTCGGCAGCCTTCTCCGCAGCCGCCACCTTGGCCGCCTGGGCCTTTCCTTGCTCGGAGACCTCCTTGGTCACGACCTTCGCCGCCCCCTCCCCATCCTTCCCTGCGTCAACCACTGCAGATGCCGCGTCACTCGTCCGTTCCTTGGCCGCAGCGGCCGTGGCAGAGGCACGCTTCTCCACCCGCGACTTGGCCGCCGCGACGGCATCGTCCTCTGCCGGGGCCACAGGCGCGGCACCACCCGCGCGGCCGCCCGACGCCTTGCCCGCAATCGCAGCCGCGGCGTCCGAAAGCGCCTGCACCACTCCGCGCCGGCGCTTTTGGTCAGCAGCGGGCGCCGCGGGCTTGGCCGCGGCGGTAGGCTTGGCCGCGGCGGCTTCCCCCCTATCCACAGCCGCCGGACGCTCGGCCGTGGCCGCCCCAGACGATGGCGACGACGCGGCACCCGCGCTGGCGTTAACCGACAGCGTACCCGCCCCGCCGTCAAAGCCGTGCGCGCCGCTGACGTAGTGTGCCAGTTTGTCCATCCGCTGCTGCCACGTTTCCCTCACCCCTACCGGGGCGGGTGCAGGTGCACCCCCCGCGCTGGCCGCCTCCCCGTGGTGATCGTCGGTCAGCGCCGCGCCATTCCCCCGCAACGACGCGAGCTCAGCCTCCCACGCTACCCGCTTGGCCGCTGAGTCGGCCGCCACCACGTCCGCCGCGTCTACCTCTGGCCACTCCACGTCTGGCAGCGCCGCCGCGGCCGCGGCGCGGCGGTCCAGCTCCGCCGCCGCCGCCAACTCAAACGGCTCCACATGCGCCCGCGAGTGGCCGGGGCCAGCGGCGGCCAACGGCACCCGCCGCCCCCCCGCAGCGGCCGCCAGGGCAGCCCGGCTGCCACCCTCGCCGCCCTGCGCAAGCGCAGGCGCCGCGATCACGCCCGCGCCCGCCGCCACCCGCAACGCGTGGCGCAGCCGCCGGAGGTCCGCCTCGGCCATCATGCGCACCGGCGCAGAGGGCAACGTCGCCACGCCGACGGCGCCGCCGCCGCCCACTTTGGCGCCCACATACGAGCGGCGGCCGCCACAGACGGTAGGCGATCGGCCGAGGGGGGTGCGGCCAGTCGCTGCCGGCGGGCACACAAACGCTTGGGCACCCGCCATCGCCACGGCTAGCCGGGGCGTGAAAGGGGGGGGCAACGACAGCGAGCGACAAGGGGCAAGAAGAATGAAAGAGGGACGGGTAGGGGGGGGCTGGATACCGGTCGCAGGGGGGAGCGAAGACGCCGTCGGGAGAGTGGGATCGCCTCAGCGTCGGCGATCCCGGCGGGGGAGGACGGGCGGCAGCGCGGGCGGCAGACCCGGCGGCGCGCCTCGGGCTTCGTGCGGGCGGCGGCGTCGAGCGCCGCGATTGGATCTCTGTCGACGACGGGACGGGGGTGGTGGCGGACCCGACGGCGTGCCCGCTGCCGACGTACCCACCCGGACGGCCACAAACACTGCGATAGAGCGCGGTGAGAGGGGGAGGTGGCGTTCAATCGCGTTGGCAGGCCTCACTCCCGGAGCTGTGTGCGAGGTTAGGGTCTACGGGGCGATCTCGACGCCGCGGTGGTGGCGGTCTTGGGGCACAGGAGACTGCTGGCGAACAGTCAAGAAGATCCCTGGTGCGGGCGCCGGTTGGCTGCTCGACTGGCCTGACCGTGAAAATGAGGGCAAGTCCACCATTGTGGACATTCGCCCATAACATTGGCCACGTTTTTGAAACGTGGTCAATTGGACAATGCATGGCACCGGCGCGGTCGTTCACCAACGTCAACCGCGTGTCCCAGCGAAAAAACCAACCATTTTCGGCAAAAAGACTTGGTGTAAGTTGCGACGTAAGTTCGCTGCGGTACCCCAGCGCCGTTTGGCTGCAGGGCTATCACTCGGCCAAAGCACCCTATTTGTCCGAGCGATAGCCCTGGAGCCGAGGGTGTAAACGGACGCCCGACTCCAACTATCCAGCGATCGTCGCGACCAATCAGGGGACACAGTTTGATGGCGCCAACCAAGTCCGTGCGGATCAATTGAATGCAGCAATCGTCGCCCCCACTTCAAACTGGAGACCGCCTGTGCTGACTCGATTCTGTCCTTCGGGACCGAGACTGACCTTCTCAGATGAGCATTGAGCCGATTAACACCGCCTGAGCGACCGACTTCCGGGTAGATGCGCTCGGGCAGGCTGGAATTGCCCCAGCTTTTTTCAGATCTCCAGGGAAACAAGGGGTTCTGCCAAGAGCTCCCATCAACGTGCTCCTGGCCGCAACCAGTTCCCAGCTTTTGAGCACAAGTACTGAGGAACTATTGAGACCCTTTCAGGCGTATCCTGTCTCAGTTTGAGAGCTCATGAGTGGGCTCTCCATCGGCTGACAGCAATCTCGATGCAATTGCTTGCTAATAAATGCGAGAAGTTGTCTTTCTGTCTTGGTGTCGGACCTCAAGGCCAGAATTCAGCAAGCAGCAGTACCGTCCCGTCCCGCGGAGGTGACGGGGCATCCGGTGTCAAGGTTGCGTACAGACGAACTCGACATGATTGGCCAGAGCCGATTGTTCCGCTGTCAGGACTCGAGTCCAATGGGCTGTTGGTTGGCTCCACCAAAGCGCTCGCAGCGACGACACTGCGCGCATGTTGACTCGAAGCAATCAAAGCGTTGGTGGGCTGCCCTATCATCAGACGCCTGGAGCGAGCGTCGCCAAAATGCGAGGCCTCCGGGCCAGCCGACTCTCAACCGTGGCGGAGAAACTCTGCCGCCCTGCCTCATACAGTGGATCTGTTGACGGCCTCCTGACACGAGCGGTCGCGCGTCACGGCAACCAGCGAGATGAACGTGCAGCGTTTGAGTGCGCGCCGAAAATCCAGCCACCCGCCGGAATCCGCGGGCGCCCGCCCATTGGCCGGCCCGCGACGGTCCCGGGCGCCCGCCCGTTTTCTACTGGGGACGCCGCCGCGCAGCACCCGCGACACGCGCGCAGCGCAGTTTCCATGGATACGTTGGGCGCCGGCACTTGGCCATCCGCGGCGCGGGGGTTACCGTCCGTAATTTTGCGCCTCGGACGGGGCACTCCAGCGGTGTGCGCAAACCGACACTCAGGTGCATGGTGTCTGGACGGGGGGGGGGGTGGCGAGACTGTGGGTAAGGATGGCACTTAACGATCGTTAAGAAAAACCTTACCGAGTTAACGATCGTTTAACGACTTTAACGATGTCGTTTAACGACTTTAACGACCCACCTTACCGACGTATTTGTTAACTACTTACATTGTACTCCGAAAACGAGTTTGTCACTTGCAGTCCCTCACCCCAACTCTACTGGGTGCGCAGCTCCCGCCAGTCTGCTGATAGAACGGACACTTCCGCGGGTGGGGGACCATCTTGTCTCTGCGGCCGTGCACCGGCGCGGCGGGCGGTACAACCGGCAGCTTGGAAAGGGCGGCCTCGTCCCCATCGCACGCCTCCGCGTCACGCAGGTACTGTTGGTGGGCTGCCTCGCAGGCGCGGCAGAAGGCAACTCAATAGTTGGTCGCCTTTCCATCGCCGTCCAGCACGTGGTCGCTAGTTTTGCGAAAGGCAGCCCACAGGTCCATGTAGCTGCTCAGAGGCGCTCGGAAGCGACGACAAGGAAGAGTAGTGGTGCAGCCTGCGCCGGTGGCCTCGTTGGTCGCAGGAGCGCGCGGAGGGCAGCCGCGCGAAGTCAGCAATCCGGACCCTCAAGTCTTGGACTGAGCGCGCATGTGGCACCTCCCTCCAGAATTGTACTGCCCGATATGTAAATACACAGGCGCCGGGAATTAACGACTTTAACGAGTTTTCGTCCCTGGACCTTAACGATTTAACGATCGTTATAATGATCGTTTAACGACTTTCGTTTAACGACTTTTCTTAACGACTGACAACCTTACTGTGGGCGGTGGTTGTCACGCCGACGCGTCCAAACTTCACCGGCGGGGCCCCGCGCGGCGGCGGCGCCGCGGCGCAAGGGTGGGCGGCCGGCCCAAGGATATGGCACATTGGATCGGCCGGCGACGGCGGCGTCGGCGGCAGTGGATTGGGCGGATCTGGGTGTCTCTCCCCCCCCATTGCCGCCGTCGCCGCACCCACCCGCCGAGGCGGCGCACCAAGCGGTCCTGCGCAGACCGCTGGAGGGCCCCGGTCACAGCGTAGTGGCCGCAACTCGCCCCCATCCGCCCACACGCGCGCCCCTTCGTGACTCAGTGTGCGGAACCCCTGCGGAACATACCCCCCCGCTGGTGTGTCCTGATACACGTCCGCCCTGAGGCAGGTCAGGGCTGCCCCGCACCTCGTCAAGAGACAGATTGTGGGGTGTTGTTCAGCCAGACGGTACACGTAGCGACCGACGATGGGGGCGAGCCACTGGCAGCACCGTAGCTGCCGGCGCCTTGGGGGCGCGCTTGTCCGCTGTCCTGCCCTCCCCCGCCCAAACCGCGGCCACTGCCCCGCTGCCAGTGCTCACGCCGCCGCCGCTATCGGATATCCCCCACACCCGCCGTTTCACGTTTCACACTGCGCCGAGCCGTCGCCGGCGGGGCGAGCGCCGGGCAACCCCCCCTCCCCCCCCCCATCCCCGCGGCCACACCCCCGCCGCCGCTCCCCCGGGTCCGCTGTCCCTCCATTGGCCGCGGTGCTGGCCGACTCGGCGCCTACCGCCGCCGCCGCCGTCGCTTGTTTTCCCACTGCCGCACCTCATCCGCCTTGGCCCCACAGTATTGAGCCGCGGCGGTGGCGGCCAGCCACGGCCTCGGCCGCGGCTGCGCCCATCCACGCGGACGTGCCGCGTTTTTTTTGCCACCGTTCTGCTGGGCAGCCGCCACCGTCGGTTCACCCGCGTCGCGGTCGACGGCGAGCACCGCACAGAGCGCGGGACCGCCCATACTGTATTCATACGCCGCTCCGTACCCCCCCGCTTTGGGTCGTGCACCCTTGCACCGCCTGGCCGAGGCGCCATCTCTCCGCCGGCCGGTAGGCCGGTCGAGCCCACTCTCGCGCGGTCGGCCGGCGGCCGCGGCGGCCCCGCCGCTACCCTCCCCCCTCCCGCTAATAGCGCCGCGGATAGCCACGCCCTCCTCCCCCTGACCGCTGCGATGGGGTGCGACCACGGGGGCACCGTCGACGTGGAGGGCCCCACCCCGTGGGGTGCGCCCCCCCCCCCGCACCACCGCCGCGGCCGCCCATCGACGCGCCACCCGCGGCAACGGCAGACCACCACCGGCGGGGCGGCGGCGACGGCGGTCGGGGTGGGGGCGGCGGCGGTCGTCGTGCCCGCAAGCGGGTGCCACGCCCCGCGCCGGTGCCGCCGCCCATGGCGCTTCGCGGGGATGGGGCGGCCGGCCCTGCTGGCGGGCGCGTCCTCGTAGCGGAGCCGCCACCGCCGCGGCGGCGTGAGCGGTCCGCCGGCGGCGGCGGTAGCGGCGCCGCCAATGGGGGTGACGCCTGCGGCGACGGCGGCGGCGACGGCGGCGGCGACGGCGGCAACGGCAGCGACGGCGGCAATTCGTCGACGCGACGTCGGGTCCCAGTGGCGGCCGCTGCGGGGAAACCCGCGGGTGCACGGGGCACTTCCGTGGAGGTGCTTGACTTGTCGAGCACTACATCGGCCGGCAACGATGCAGGTGGCAGCGGCGAACGGCGTGGCAAAGGCACGCCAGGGTCCGGAACAGCTATGAAGTCACCGCCGCCTCGTCCACCACGTGTCCCTGGCGGACGCGCCAAGCCAGACGATGGAGATGGCGGCGGTGGCAGCGGAGGTTGCGGCGGGGGATGTGATAGCGGCGGTGGTGGCGACGGTGGCGGCAGCGGTGGAGGTGGTGGCGGTGGAGAAGGCGGTGGCGGCGGAGATGATGACGGTGGCGGCGGTGGCAACCGCGGCGGCGGCGGCGGCGGTGGCGGCGGCGGCGGCGGTGGCATCAGCTGCCAGGATGGCGGCAGCGGCCAGGATGGCGGCAGCGGCACAGAGGGCGGTGGTGGTGCCGATCGAAGTAGCGGCTCGGACCGCAACCGTCTCTCGCTCCGCCTGCGCCGCTCCTCACGCGGGACGCCACCCCTCTCTGGCAGCGGCCGGCCGGCAGACGCCCCCCCGGCCGATTCGGACACGTCCTACTCGTCGCTCACCCGCCTGTGGCGCCTGTCGCCCGCCCTCAAGATGCGCCCCGGCGCGTCGGGCGCGACTGGCGGGGCCGCGCCGGCGGCCGACTTTGAAGCCGACCTTGGCGTGCCTGACTCGCTCGTCACCGACACCAGCGGGTCGGGCAGCACCGCCGCGACGCCGTCTCTGTGGACGCTCACGTCGCAGGAGGAGGCGGGGGCGAGGGGGGGGGCGCTGCCCCGGCCGTCGGCCGTGAGCTTGGCCGCCACCGATCGGCGGCCGTCGCACGAGGCTGGCGGCGGTGGCAAGGGGCGCGACACGCCGCCGCCGGCCGCGGCGGACGCGCCCGCGGCACGCACCAAGGCGGAGCGCGCCGCAGCGGGGCACGTCACGGGCGGCGCCGCGGACGCTGAGCGTGGCGACGCCGCCGCCCCGGCGGCGGGGACGTCCACCGGGCGCCGCGGCCGTGCGGCCCCAGCGGGCGGCGTCGGGACGCTACGTCGGGCGTTTACGGCAAGCTGGCTGCCGTCTCGGGTGCGCGGCGGGGTTGTGGGGCGCGATCGGGCGGCCGCTGCCGCCGCGCCCGTCGCGGCACCATTGTCAGGGGCGGCGCAGCCATCACCGCAGCCGTCTGGCCGCTCCCCGCCACCACCGTCGCCGCCCCAGCCCCCGTTTCGTACTCCCGAAGACGCGCCCGGCCGACACGGCCACCGGAGCGGCTCGACCACCTGGCTGCATCGCCGCCCGCCCGCTGAGCAGCAGCCACCGTCGTCTGGGGCGGGCGCGCCCGCCGCAGCGGTGGCGCCAAAGGCAGGGGCGACGACGGCCGCCGGGGAGGCGCAGTCCCCCAAGACCGAGCCGCCTCCTCGGCCGCCGCCGCCGGCCGGAAAGCCGCCACCCCCCGCTGACCGTGCGGCGCGCGTCCCGCCACAGACGTCGGCACCGCCACGCCCGGGGCGGTCGCAGGCTTCCCCCGCAGCAGCAGGCTCAACGACGGCTTCAGCGGCGCCGCCCTCGTGGTTCCACCGCGGGCGCTCCCGCTCCGAGGCAACGTTCCTCTCACCGCTTCGAGCGGCCGCCCCCTCCTCTGGGTTGGACGGCGGCGGCGGTGGGCGGCACGGACCGTCGGCTCTGCGGCGTTTGCGCGCGGCGGTCAGCGGCAGCGGTGGGCGGGTGGCTTCCGCTGCGGCGCCGTCCCCCTCCGAGAGTGGGGCCACGCCGCAGACGCCGCACGGCTCAACGGGTCCTTCGGTGGGTCCTCCACCGGGTGCAACGGAGGACACGCCGCGGCGCCGGCGCGGCAATTCCGCCCTCGTTGCCGAGCCAGCCATCCAAGACGTTCTACAGCCAGGCGGTGAGGGTGGGGGCAACGGCGGCCAAGGCGCGTCGTTCAACGCCCCTCCCCGTCCTCGCTCCGTGCCGACGCACACCCCGGTTCTTGCCCACCGGCGGAGCAAGGAGGACCTCTCAGCGTCCCTGTCGGACCTGGCGAGCCGTTGTCTGTCGGGCCCAGCACTCGCACCTTCGTCGACGCCGCCAGTGTCACCGCCGCCACCATTGCGGCAAGGCAGCGGTGGGGGCATGGACGCGAGCTTCCGAAGCCTTCCGGTGCTGGGCGTCTCCGCTGGAAAGGGAGGCGCGGCTGGCCTTGTGCCGCCAGTACGGTCACACGCGCAGGGCCGGTCGGACCGACCAGCAGTGGCGCGGACGGCGGTGCCGGTGGCGGCGGAAACCCGGCCGGCCGCGTCGCTCAAGCGAGAGCCTCGTGGCACACCTACCTCGCCGGGCGTGGAGAGCGTGCCAAAAGAGGAGCGGGAACCACGACCGCCACGGGTGCAGCTGCCAGAGTTTGTTGCGCCCGCGGCAGCGCAGAGCACCGTCGCCGCCGCCGTGGTCGCGTCGGTCGGCGGCGAGGCGCTTTTGTCGGAGGCGCCCGCGAGCTCTCCTGGGCCAAGGCCCACCACCCCAGGTGCGCAAGACTGTGCACCACCGTCCAACACCCACCGGAAGTCGCGGCGGACCGTTCGTCGGATGTCGCAGTCACCACGGCGACGGCCATCGACGAGCGCTTCCGACGTACCGCCACGGACGGCCACGACGCCAGCTGTTCTAGATGGCAAGGTGGGTGGCGTCCGCGCCGAGCGAGCACCACCAGCGCCGCCACCGGTGGAAGCGCCCCCGGGGGAGAAGGGCAACGCCGACGTGCCTTGCACTGCGTTCCCGCCGGGCGCTGATGGGACGAAGCCGCCACGGGCGTCACAACGGCGAGCGTCGACGTCTGGCGACAGCAGCGGCAGCCGTGTCGAGATACCTCCCTCTGCTGTGCCACCGACGCTGGTGGCAGCGGCCACCCACTTGGCAGCGGTCGTTGACGGACCTCTGGCAGCGCCGCTGCGGCCACCGGCATCGGATGTCGACGCGAAGCGCTCCGCGCCAGAGGCGCCACCACCCGTGCCGCCACTGCCGCTGCCATCGTCCGCATCGCTGCCGCAGTCGCTGGCGTCACGGCAGCCGCTGCTGAAGCCACCGTCACCAGCCGTCGCCAACAGCACGCCACGGCAGCGGCTGCCGCGCTCGCGGTCGGCCGAGTTTTCTCGCCCACGGTCCATGTCTCGCAACGCGGATGGGACTGAGCGGCGGCCGCGTCGGCGGCCAGCGCCCAAGACCCCGCCGCCGCCGGCCACCCCATCTGCAGCTGCTGCGGCGCGGCCCGGGAGACGCTCGACGCGTAAGGCACGGCCAGCGCCATCCAGTGTGCGGCCGTCACAGGCCGGCACGGGCCACCATGCAGCAGAGGACACCAAGTGGGCTGGTCGAGGAGGGGAACGCGCCGGGCAAGCCGCAGCCAGTGGGGGTGATGAAGCCACGGACGCAACGGCTCTCGAGACCGCCCGCGGATCATCTGTGCCAGCCCCTCCCGCGGCTGCCCTCCCTGCGCCACGCCAGACGGCGTCCGTCGCAGCAGCTCGGAGGGCCGAACCACGTCCGCCCGCGTGGGCGCCGTTGGCTGTGGCCGAGGCAGTACAGGCGCTCGAGCAGGCTGAGACGGCCAAGGTGACCTCCCCTGCGCGGCGGACGCCCTTGTCGCCGTCAGCACCGCCCGATGCCGACGCACGTGCCCGACCAGTCGAGACAGCCAAGGTGGCCTCCCCTGCCCGGCGGACGCCTTCGAAGACGTTGGCACCGCCTGATGGCGACGCTCGTGCCAGACCAGCCGAGACGGCCAAGGCGGCCTCCCCTGCCCGGCGGACGCTCTCAAAGCCGTCGCCACCCCCTGATGGCGACGCCCTTGGGCCAGATGCGGTGGTGGCTGCAGCAGCGGGCAGCGACGCCGCGGAGACGGCCTCGGCGGTATCCAAGGCGCGGCGGGCGTCTGACGGGCGGTCAAATCCCCGTCCAGCTGCAAGGCGTGCAGCACACGACTCTCGTCATGAAGCACCGGCTCCCCATCCGGTGCTCCCCCGGCCGTCGTCCGCGGTGGTCGAGGCTGCCGGGTGGCCAAGCTCGCCCGCCCCTCGGCGGACCTCTTCTCCGCCTCCTTCCCGCGTCTCGTTTCGCTCCCTGTTGCTACCGCTGCACGACGCGCTGCCTGCCGGGGACGCGCCTGACTTTGACGACGACGACGACGACAGCTATGAACCGGATGTCTGCAGCGACGATGGGAGTCAATACGAGGAGGAGGACCCTGATGCCGGCCCTGTTGGTGCGGGCTTCATCGCTGCCTCGGCACTACCTGCCCTACTCTCCGTGGAGCCCCTCCTCGCGGACCGTGAGCTGCCGCCACCGGAAGGAGTAGAGAGCCCCACCGCACGGTCTCCCCGGAGCAGCGGCGGCAGCGGCGGCAGTGCCACGCTTGACCTGCGGCTCGTTCGTGGCGTTGCGGACGTGGCGGCCGACGAGGACGCTGACGCCGAAGGGGAGGACGAGGATGAGGCCGCGGATGACGACCACGACCGCTGGGAGGACGCGGACGACTGGTCCGTGCGGCACCGGCCATGGTCTGTCCGCCGACGGTCGGGGGCGTCTGCCGACCATGCCGCCGCCGTCACCGACACGGACGGCCGCGGCGCGACGCGCCTGACGTCCCCGTCCAAGGCCGACCGCATCGCGCAAGCTGTCGAGCGGGAAGAGGCCGCCGCCAACGAAGCCGCCACCCGCGTTGCCGCTGCCGCGGCAGCGGCGGCTGCGGAGACGGCCGCCGAGGACGCCCTCGTGCGCCGCCTGCAGACGTACGTCCAGCCCGACGCGTCGGCCGCGCTCGCTGCCCGCCTTCGCCCTTGGACGGTCCCGTCCTCGACGGTGCGGGCGCTTGGGTACGGGCCGCTGGCGGAGCTGTCCGCTCGCCTTGGCAATGGCCTTGCGCCGCCGGTGCCGCCGCTCCCTTTCCTATTAATCTGGCCGCCCGCGGCGCAGGCGCTGGCGTGCCTCGCCGTGCCGATGCTGGGCGTACCGGCTGTAGACGCTGGGTTTGGCATTGGGCCACGCCTGCGGGCGCTCATCCTTGATGCCACTGCGTCGGCCAACGGCGGCCGCCGGCCAATTCCCCGCGCCGGTGTGCACACCACCACCACCTCGTCTTCCTCGTTTGCGGCGCTCGGGTCATCGGCGGCCGCCGGCCGGTCGGGTCGGGACCCCGCGGTGGTCGCCGCGGTGCGCTTTGCCGCGGCTTGCGCGGCGTTTCCCCATCGGCTAACGCTCGACATACGGCGAGAGGCGGAGCGACACCTGCCGCCAGAAAAGCTCCACCAGCTGGTGCTGATGGTGACCTTCACGGGCTTTACGTCCACGTTGCACTCCCTCCTCGGGTTGGACCTTGGCGACGACGTTGATAGGGGGGAGCAGGACTCTGCCGACGACGGCGGTGGTGGTCGAGGCGGTGGTAAGTCCAAGCGTGGCCACCGCGGCCGCAACCGTGGCGGCGATGGCGGTGGCGGGCACGCCAAGGCAGCGGCGTCATCGACGGGGCAGTACCTCCATCACAGCGCGCCCGAGGAGTTGCTCGCCATGCCATCGCGCGCGCCGGCCGGTGGGGCCGACTATCGAGGCGGCGGCGGTCGGCGTCGCGGTGGTGGTGCCGACGATGCGGCGTGTAGCGCGTCGACGACGGCGGCGGCGTCGGCGTTGGCGGCAAGCGAGGGCGGGCGCCACCGCGCCGGTGCCGGCGGCGGGCGCCACCTGTTTGGGCGCCACCGCCGGCGTGTGGGTGGTGGTGGCGGCGTCAGCGGCGGTGGCGGCGGCGGCGGCGGTGGCGGCGGCGGCAAGGTCGCCATATCCTCGGACCACCGCGGCGGCGGCGGCGTCAAGGGCGTGCTCGCCCCGCTGTCGGCGCTGCAGGCTGCCCGACGGCTGCGCAAGCTGTCTGCTGCGTGGCTGGTTGTGTCCCCTTCTCTGGGCATGGACGGCTCCATCGGTGATGCGGGCGGGCTGCCGCTCCCGCCGCCCCCCTCTGGCGCCCATACGTCCGCCCATCATCCCTACCGCGGGGACGCGGCCGCCGAGGCGGCCGCCCAGCTGCGCGACGCGGCGGGCTTTTACCCCGAGTACCTCTCCCGGGTGCGCTCCCCCGAAGCGGTACGCGCCCTCACCTACACCATCTCCGCGGTGCTCCTCAGCGGCGGGCCGCCGCCGCGGCTGGGCATCGCCGCCAAGTCGCTCGTCGCGTACGTGCTTGCGGTGGGCGGCGAGAACGCGGTCCTCGCCGCCCACGCTGCGTACGTTGCGCACCGGTACGGAGCGACGGCGGCGCAGCTGAGCGCCGCGCTCTCCCTCCGCGCGCTCCTCCGCATGCACCGCGTGTACGCGGCGGCGCGGTCCGCGGCGGCGGCGGCGGCCGAGGCGGGCGACGCCACCGCCGGGGGGGATGGGGGGGGGCGGGGCTCCGCCCTGCGGGTGGGCGCACCCGCGGCCACGGCCGGCCCCGGTCAGCTGGCCTCCGCGGCGGCGGCGGCGGCGGTGGCAGTGGCGGTGGCGGTGGCGGCGGCGGTGGTGTTGGCGGTGGCAGTGGCGGCAGCGGCGGCGGCGGCGATGGGAAGGGCGGCGGCAGCGACGGCCTGCGGGGTCTCCTCAACGGCCTCGGCGGGCTGGGCGGCGGCGAGGACCTGGCTGCCGGCGGTGAGCCGCTGCTGTTTGGCGAGGCGGAGACCGCGGCGCTGCTCGCCGCGCACGCGGCGGCCGCGTCGGCGCGGCGGTCGTCGGGCGGAGCTGCCGCGGCGGGGGCGGCCGTCGGCGGGACCGCGGCCGGCGGCGGCGGCGGCGGCGGCGGCGTGAGCGCCATGGGTGGTGGCGGCGGCGCGGGTGGCACGCTCCTTCCCCCCCCCCCCCCCCCGCGTCCCCCCCCCCCCCCTGGCCTTTGACGCCGGCGGCACGCCGGCGGCGCCGCCCGCCCCCGGCGTCATGCGGCTGAGCTCAGTCGAGACGTCGGCGCTGATGGCGACGCTCCCCCCCGCCGCGGTCGTAGAGCTCGCCGCCGTCATTGCCACCGTCGCGGCGCTCGCGCGGCTGACCGCGGGCCACCCGTACCGGCCCGGCGCGCTCGAGGCGCCCGTCCGCTCTTTTGTGCAGGGACCCGTCGGGGGAGCGCTGCGGCTGGCGGCGGTCGGGCAGCGGGCGCCGTCGCGGACGCTGTCGGACTTTGGGGGGGGGGGGTCCCTGTCCTCGGGCCGCATGGCGGCCTACCTGCCCCGCCGCAACGCGTCGGCGCCGACGCTCGTGGAAGGGGGGGGGACGGGGCCCGCCCGCGGGGGGGGGAGGTGGGGGGGGGGGGGGAAGCCGGACCGCCGCTCCACGTGAGCGGGACAAGTAAGGCACAGGGGGGGGGGGCGGTGGCGGCAGCGACTGGTGTGCACAGGGAGGAGCGGGTCCCATAGGTGCGGGCGGACTCGCGCGGCAGGTGGCGGCGGCGGCGCCCCCGTCGAGGCATCCCGTTTCTTTTTTTTTTTTTTTCGTTGACGCGCCCCCGCGTGGGCCGCGTCGCCGCCCGCGCCACGCCGCGGCTTGGGGGGGACAGGGGCGCCCCGCCCGCCGCCCGTACCGCCGCGTGCAGCGCGGCGAGGCGGTGCGCCCGCAGCCCAGCCGCAAACAGCGCGTGGCTGCCGCGTCCAGAGGGAAAGGACAAGCACCGGGCGCGGCGGCGGCCACCCCCCCCGCCGCCCCGCCCGCCATCGAGCACATGGGGGCGCCGCCGCCGCCGCCGGGTGGCGGGGGGGGTCCGGGAGGGGGGGGGCGACGCGGGCGGGGGGGGGGGGGGTTGACGCGGAGGGGCGGGAGGAGAACGACGCGGGCGGGCGGGGGGTTTCACGCGGAGGGGGGGAAGGGGTCCCCGCCTGGGCCGTCCCCCCCCCCCGCCGTCTCTGGGGAGGCCGCCTACACGTCCGCCGCCGGCGACGGCGGCAGCGGCCTCCGCGCGCAGGTGTCGACGCTCAAACGCCTGTGCTGCCTCCCCACCGTCGAGGCGGATCCCCCCCCCGGGGCCCCCCCCCTCCCCACCTGCCCCACCTCCCTCCCAGAGCGGGACCGCCGCCGCCGCACCCTCACTGCCGCGGCGCTCCCGTCCCGCACCGCCGCCGCGGCGGGGCCCACCGCCGTGTCCCCCTGCGGCCAACGTCCGCACCGCCCTCGCCACGGCGGCGCGGCCGGCCTCGCCGGCGACGGGTCGCCCCCGCCCCCCCCCCCCGGCGTCGGCCTGCCTACCGCCGCCGCGGCCGCCGCTGCTGCGGCCGCCGCCTTTGAGGCGGCCCGTCCACGCCGACGCGGCGGCGGCCGCCGACGCGGCGGCGGCCGCCGAGCGGGTGTCGGTGGCGGCGCGGCGGGTGCCGCGGGGGGGGTCGGCGGGGGAGGCGGCGGTGGTGGCGACGGGAGAGGTGCGGACGGGGCGGTTGTAGCTGGGGTGGTGGCGAGCAGTGCGCCTGGAGTTGCAGGCGCGGACAGCTACGAGCGGCGTTTGGGACTGGAAGCGCGAGAAGGGTGGAGTGCGTCAAACTGTGACCGGCAGGTACATAGCAGCAACGTGCAGAGAACAGACAAGCCACCAGGGAATGCAAAAGATGACGCTGGCGCGCAATCTATAGCGGGTACAAGAAAAACAAACATACAAAGAACCACAAGCAAAAACTACGGCACGCGCTTAGAGCTTGTCGTAAAAGTTGTCGATGCCCGGCACGTTGGGCTTGAGGCCCTTCCGCGTGCGGATGCTGACGACCAGGTCATACACCATCTTGTCCTCCGGCAGCAGCGGGTTCCCAGGCATGCACTCCCAGTGGTCAAACACGCACTGTGGGAAGGCCTGGCCCGACGTTGCGGACCGAAGGTCCGCCGTGAAGCCAAACGACTCCTGCACCGGCAAGTACGCCTTGACATTGTACATCGGCGTGCCCGGGCGCTGGACCTCCTCAAACACGTGGCCACGCTTGCGCGACATGACGCCATAGATGGAGCCCACCGACGCCTCTGGGCACTGGATCTCCACCATGTAGACGGGCTCCAGCAGCCGCGGGCTGGCCTTGATCTGCGCGCCATACATGCAGCGACGCGCGGTAGGCATGATCTGGCCCGCGCCCCGATGGATGGCATCTGCGTGCAGCGTCACGTCCGTAATGTTGAACGACAGGCCGCGCATATTCTCGTCACACAGCACACCCTCACGGGTGGCCCACTGGAAGGCCGACACCATCGAATCCTTGATCTCAAGCAGGTACTGCACGGCCTTGGAGCGGTCCATCATCAGACAGGCAGAGCCCGAGTCGGTAAACGCCCAAATCTTCTTCGCCGCGTCCTCGTCCATGCCATACTCGTCGCGGAGGGTCCGGGTGCGCTGCTTGGGCTCATCACGTGCAGTGATCTTCCCGTCCTCAATCGCCTCAGTCAGGCCCGACGGCAACGGCTCGGCGTACAAGTAGATACGGTTGTGCTTGTTCGCACTCTTGGACAGGCAGACGGCCGTCTCCGCAGGGTTGTCGACGCCACCCACCGACTCGCGGAACGACACGACGGGGTTGGACACGCGGATCTCAGCGCCATTCATAAAGTCCTCCTGCAGGTCCTTGAGGCAAATCTCGAGATGCAGCTCACCAGCGCCGGCAATAATGTGCTCACCAGACTCCTCGGTCGAGCACTGCACGAGAGGGTCCGACTTGGACAGGCGCTTCAGGCCCTCTACCAGCTTGGGCAGGTCGCCGGGGTTCTTCGGCTCCACTGCCACGCGCACAACCGCCGAGACAGAGTACTTCATGTCCTTGAGTGGGAAGGCGTCCTCCGAGTCGGAGATGGAGGCGGTCTTGAGAATGACCGAGTCGAGACCGACAATGCCCACGGTGTTACCGCACGGCACCGAGTCCACAGCCTCCGTCCGGCGCCCCATCATCAGCATCGCGCGTTGCACGGCCTTGATGTTGAGATCCCTCTTCGACCCCGGCTCGTAGTTGGAGCCCATGATGCGCACCTTGGTCCCCGTGCGGACGGTACCCGAGAACACACGACCAAACGCAATGAACCGGCCGCGGTCCGCGGCGGGCACCATCTTGGAGATGTACAGCATGAGCGGGCCGTTCGGGTCGCAGTTGCGGATGGACGTCGCGCACACATCGTCCACAGGGCCCTCATAGAGGGTGTCCACACGGTACTTCTGCGCCTTGGCGGGAGATGGCAGGTGGGTGATCATCATCTCCAGCAGCGCCTGGTCGGCGGGCAGCCACTTCTGCAGCACGCGCTTCATCAGCTTCTTCTGGCGGAGCTCCTTCTCGTCCGTCGTCAGCGACACGTCGAGCGTCGCCAGCAGCTTGACGAGGTCGTCCACCTTGTCCGACATCGCCAGCTCAATGATCTTCTTGATGGGCTTGATGACAAACTCACAGAACGCACGCGACAGCCCATCCTTCTCCTTCTTGACCCACTTCTTGTTGGCACGGTCAAAGAAGTTGTCACCCCACAGGCGGCCAAGCATCTTTTCCGTGTCCACCTTGAACTTCTTCGCGTACATCCGCGCAAAGCGGGTCAGCGTGAAGGCCCACCCGTGGAGACCGGCCGAAAACGCAATGGTGCCCTTCTCGGGGTACACCTGCACGTCCCCAACCTTCTCGTCCTGGTACGTCGCCATGATGACGTTGGCATTCTCAATGATGCGCTGGAAGTTCTGGTACATCTCCTCCGGCTCCAGCTGGAGCTCCAGGAAAGAGCGGTCCAGCTTGTTGATGGTCATCACCGGGATGATACGCTCCGTCAGCGCCTGCCGCAGCACCGTTTCGGTCTGCACGCACACGCCCTCCACCGAGTCCACCACCACCAGCGCACCATCCGTCACACGGAGCGCGGCCGTCACCTCAGAGCTGAAGTCAACGTGTCCCGGCGAGTCGATGAGGTTGATCAAAAACTCGCGGCCGTCGGCGTCCTTTGGAAGCGAAAGATCCGGGTCGAAGTTGAAGTACAAGCTGATGCCGGTCGACTTCTGCGCAACGCTCACAACAAACACGTCACAACGCACACCAACAACACAACAAACCAAGGTCGAGGGAGACCGGAAAAACAGTAGATGCAGTCAGACATCTGCGCCGTGTGGCCGAGCCGGCACGCGCTGCGCCCATCCACGGCGGGCAGCTACCGACTCATCCACGGCCAGACACGACAGACTACCGGTGCGTTGTATGCCACATCCTGGCGCAGAGCCACAACGTACAATCGTAATGCAGCGATCCTGCTCGTCCTGGCGGGTGTCCGTCAGGCGGGCGTCGCCAGCGTTGGCCATGGCAATAATACCAGCGGCCGCGACCAGCGAGTCGGTCAGCGTCGACTTGCCGTGATCGACATGAGCAATAACCGACATGTTCCGGATGTTGTTCTTCTTGTCCATGATCTCGCGCATCTGGTCCACCGTAAAGTTCACCATGATGGGCGACGGGGGGGGGGAGAAACGCAGCCGCAGCTGCAGAGAGGGCGACGCTCTTGGCGAGCGCAACGACGACGAGCAAGAAGAGGAAGCTGGGGGATCAACAAAACGTCACAACGCACAAACCACCTCCCTCCAGCCACCGCAGACGGCGACAGAGGCGACGGGCGTGGGGAGGAAAAACCGCGCCTCGAGAAACGGCCCTGGCACTGGGAAAACGTCTGCACCCTTGTAGACCGCTCCCACGCGTCGGCCGTGCGACGGCGGCGACACAGGCTTTCGGCACGCAGAGGAGGCCCGCCTGGGACGATTGGTGTCCGATCCGTGGAGAGCTTGCCAAGTAGTAGCCCCCTCTCGCAGCAAATTAAGTCTACAACAATTGCACGGCTGACAGCGAGACCGACGTGGACATACAGTACGCAACCTCGCTTGAGTCACGTGCTCGTGATAGATTCGACAAAAAAGGTCATCTTGGCCAATCGTGTGCTGCCAATCGTCACACAAGTACGGAAAAGCGATGCCTTTTTCACGTCCGGTTCCCGTTGTCTTGGACAGCTGGAACATCGCAGACGATGAGCGGAACAGGACGATGTGAACAGCCGGACCGAAACGAAACAGAAGGACACGTGAACGCCGGCAGGGAAATCTACTCCCAGGAGCAGTGCTGCATACGACACAAAACCTGCACTCCCACCCTCGACCGCACCCGCACGCGGATAATACATCAGAAGAAGGGATCATCGACGCTCAGCAGATGGCGGCGACAGACAAACAACGCGCGGGGGCACCGTGCGCCCGAAAAAAAGCGCGCGGAAAAGAGGAAAAAAAAAAAGGGGTCGTCGACTCCGGCGGGCCGCGCACCCCACCGCCGTCCCGTTCCAATGCCCGCCCAGCCGCCCGGCCACCCCCCCCCCCCCCCTCCCCCCACCCACCCACCCATCACCAGGACACCCCCCTCCTCACGGTCGCGGCGGACGAAAAAGGGGAAACCGCCGCGGACCCGACCAGGGCGCCTACGCAACAAAAAAAAAAAAAAGATGCGGGCTGGGCAGTGTGCAGCCGTGTCCCCTACGCGGTGTGTGCACGCCGTGGAGGAGCGCCGGGGCAGGAAAAAAAAAAAAGAGAGAAAAAGGGGAGAGGGAACCACCACCGCGCAGGCCACTGCCGCTGCTGCGCTGCCGCCGCCGCGGACGGCGGCCGCCTCAGTTTGCGGCGTGGACGCGCACGACCGCGTCCGACGGGATGGTGATGACGTCGCCGACGCGCACGCCGCGGCGCGTCGCGAGCGGCACCGCCCCCTCCCCCCCGTCGGCATCCTCGACGACGAGCGCCTGGCCCGCCCACCCCCCCCCCGCCGCGTACTTGTAGCCGCCGCGCAGGTCGGGCACCACCCAGTCGAGGCTGTCGACGCCATAGTTGCGCACGACGAGCGCGTCGGCCCACGTCTCGACCGACCAGCCGCGCGCGCGCACCTGGTGCAGCTCCGACGCGGTGAGGAAGACCGCCCGCGGCCGCGCCGCCCGCACCGCCCGCACCGCCGTCGACAGGCACCGCATGTGCTTTTCGTACGTGCCGTGCGCGTAGGGCGACGCCATCGCGTTTTGCGCGTGCCACATGAGCGAGATGAACCGCGCGTTGTCGCCGCCGGGCACGTGGCGGGGCGGGCCAGCCAGAGCGCCCGCCGCGGCGGCGCGCGACGACGACGCGGGCCGCCGCGTGCCGTTGGCGGGCCCCCCCGCCCCACCCGACGACGACGACGACGACGACGCGGGCGCGAGCGCGGCGAGGACGCCCTCAATCGCCGCGTCGCAGTCAAAGCCCGGAAAGAAGACGTCAAAGCGGAAGCGGTCGTGGAGGCTCAGCGACCGCACGCCCGCCTCCGCGTCGAGCGCCCACGACTGGTCCTCCCCCATCTCCGCGCCAATCATCCCCTCCGCCGCCACCGCCGCCGCCGCCACCCCCGTCCACACGTTGTGGGGGGACGACATGACCGCCGGGCGGTAGCCCCAAAACGCCTCAAACGCGTCGACGCCGGGGCGGAGCCAGGCGCGCGCGGCGGCAACGGTGGCGAGGGCGGCCTCGGAAAATTCCGACCGCAGCACCGCCGGGTCGGTCGCGCAGACGAGGCCCGCGGCAAAGCACGCGCGCGCCTTGGCGTCCCGCCGCAGCGCGGCGAGCCACGCGGCGGTGCCAAAGTGGGAGCGCCCGTGGAACTCGGGGTGCCACAGGCCCGCGCGGAAGAGGTCCAGGTACGCACCCCGCAGCGACGGCGGCCGGTGGTAGGGCGCGCGCTCCAGCCCAAACGGGCCATCCCGCGACAGCGGCAGCTCCTGGTAGGCCGGCACCGCGTCGGCGGGCAGGTCGTCTGCCACCGCCGCCGCCGCCGCCTTGGCCGCGCCCCCGCCGCGGCGGGCGCCGGCACCGCCATCGCCGGCGGCGGCGGCGGCGGCGCCCGCCGCCGCGTTGGCCGCCCAAGCCGCCCGCATGGCGTCAAAGTCCGGCCCGCCCACCACCCAGTGGGGTGTCAGCACGGCGCGCTGCGAAAAGGGCACGCCCGCGTTGAGGGCACGAAGAAAGTGCGCCAGCCGCTGCACGTCGCCGACCGTCTCGACGCCCGCGCGGGCGTACCAGAGCGACCCGTTGGAAATGTGCAGGTCGCTGTGCGCCGCCCAGTGAGTCGTGTTGGGGAAGAGCGGCACGCTGTCCGCGACGCGGCCCCAGTCGTCGCCGCTGATCACCAAAAAGGTGCGGTCCGCCACCAGCGGCGCTCTTTGGCGGTTGAGGTCCATCGTCGCGCTGTCCATGCCCAGCCACGCGCCGCGGCCGCCGCCCGCCGCGCGGCCGCCGTCGAGGCCAACGGCGGCCGCGCCCGCGGCGGCGGCGCCACCGCCAGCAGCCAAGGCGGCGGCGGCGGCGGCGGCGGCGGCGGCGGCGGCGTCGCCGCCGCCGCGGCGGCCCGACCCCCCAAACGCGCCGCCAAACCGGCCCGACGACGACGCGCGGAGGGCGTCGGCGGTGGATGCGCTCGACGCGGGCGCGACGAGCGGCAGCGACAACGCCAACAGCAGCGACACGGCCAGGATGGCGAGCAGCACGAGCAGCACGTGCGTCGCGACAAAGCGCGGCTCGGGCTCCCCGCTGCCGCCGCCAGCGCCGACCAGCGACCGCAGCGCGCCGGCAACGCCGCCACCGGCGGGCGCCTTGCCAGATCGGTAGCCGCCGGCCCAGCCGTCGGCGCTGGTGGGTGGCTCGGTCGACCCGGCGCCGCCGCCGCCCCAACCCACGCCCGCCCCCTTGGCCGACGCGGACGACGACCATGGCGACGCGCTCCGGTACCGCGCGCCGCCCATAAACGCAGATGGCAAAAAGAACCACCGCGACGGGCTGCACGAGACGCCAAAGCCACGGCCGCTGTAGCCATAACTTCTTCCGCCGCCGCCGCTGCCGGTGGGCGACCCAGATCCAGCGCCGACGCCGCCGCCGCCGCCGCCTCCACCACCCCCCCCCGCACCCCCACCGCCGCCGCCGCCCCCAGCGGCGGCGGCGCCGCCGCCGCCGGTTGGTGGCGACGGGCCCGCCGCAAACACCACCGCCGCCGAGCTGGTCACGACGCCCCCGCACCCCCCGCCCCCACCAACGCTCCTCCCACAATCGCCACAGCGACCGCCGCCGCTACCGCCGCCGCCACCGCCGCCACCGCCGCCGCCGCCACCACCGCCACCGCCCGTTGTGGACCCCCCTTCGTCAGCACTCATGTCTCCCCGGGCGCAGCACCCACACGGCGGCGATGACCTCGGCGTCGGCACATCGGTGGTCGTCGGCCGCCCCCCTGTGACGCCGCCGCCGTCCACGGCCGACCCGTCCGGTCCGCCGCCGCCGCCGCCGCCGCCGCCGCCGCCGCCGCCGCCGCCGCCGCCGCCACCACCGCCACCGCCACCGACACTAACCTGCCGCGGCGCCCAGCGGCCGTCGAGCCGCTCGACGCCGCCGCCGGCGAGGCCATCCACCGCGGGCACCGTTGCGGCTGCACCGCTCGCGCCCCATGGGGGCATCGAAGACACGCGAGGGGAGAGCCGACGGGGGGAAGCGTGACGTAGGGAGGAGCAGAAAGACGATGGGGCGTGGTGGGAGGGCGCCAACGACACGAAAACCGGCGGCAGACGGCGGGCGTGGCACGCGGCGCAGCCGGGCGCGACAAAAGCAAAGCAATCGGCCACTGGCAGGCCGACGACCACTCCCCCTCTTATCGGTGACGCGAGCGGCGCGATGCGGAGTAGGGGCGCCGCGCCCACCACGGCGAGGCAAGCGCGCGCGCCTACGGAGCCGCCCCCCCCGCCAGCGAGGCCAATGCGCAAACCTTGTCAGAGGTGGCGCCAGCGTCCGCCGCCGGCTCCCGCACCCCCCCCCCCCCCCCCCCAACCACCACCACCACCACCACCACCACCACCGGCGCTGGACGTCGCTGGCACGACCCGCGCGTCGCCCCCCCCCCCCCACCGGCCGATGACGCTGCGACTTGCGCGGAACGGCGGCGCTACCCGCACACCTCGCCGCCGCGTCGCCCGCCGCACACCCTGCTGTGCCCCGCCACCCCCCCCACCCCCCCCCCGCTCCTCTGCCCCTCCCCCACGCCGCCTACCCCCCGGCCACGCGCTGGCCCGCCCACGCGGATGGCGCGCGGCGTGGCCGGGTGGGCGGGGGGGCCCAGCCGCTGGCAGCCGCCTGGCGGGATGTGCACACTGGCGCGTGGCGCCGCCGCGGGACGTGGTCAGACGATGGAGCGGGGGGGGGGGGGGGGGGGGGGGCGGGGTTCGAGGAGAGGCGGGCACGACGCGCCGCGCCGCAGGCGCCGCCGGCCGATTGGCGGGCGCGCGGGCGCGCCCCGCCGCCGCCGCGAGCGGCGACCAGGCGGCGTGCGCACGCGCCCGACGCAGCGCGCGCCACTGGGGGGGGGTGCGCGGGGGGGTGGCGGGGGCGGGTCGAGCCCGCCCCCCCCCCAGCGGCCGCCACCGCCGCCCGCCGCCGCGGGGGCAGTCCACGTGAACGGGTTGCCGCGGCCGGCGCGGCGCGGGCGTGTGCTGTACCGCCTTTCCCCGCTCTTTTCCACTCGATTCCGGCCGTGAAGGCTGATGCTTGACGTTTGGGGCGGGGGGGGGGGGGGAGGGGCGGCTGCGCTGGCTGAGAGGCCGGGCGGGGGCGGGGGGGGGTGCCTCGACGCCATTGCTGGGGGACCGCCCCTCGAACCGTCTGACAGAAGGACGCGGGGTGTGGTGGACCACTCACGGCCGGCGTGTGTTTTCTGTTTCCATGCGTTTGAAGACCACACGTGGACCAGGCAGGACGGTTGAGGGGCGGCCCGCGCGGCGTGGGCGTGAACGCCTGGGAGGCGGGCTCTCCACCGACGCGACCAGCGGCGCCGGCACCATCACACAATATTGAGTGTACGTACATAGGTTCGATGGGCGCTGCCCATTGGCCCGCTCGTTGAATGCACCCATCACGGACACTCCTGCGGCACGGCGTGCGCACCTTGCGGTGAACCACACGGGCGGATGCCCGGCGTGACAAGCGACGGGCGGCCAACCACTTCTCCCGGAAGGAACAACTCCACTCCACCACCCCTTGCTGACAGGCCGGCGAGAGAGGGGGATTTGGGGGGGAGGGAGGGAGGGGGGTTGAGGACACGCACGCCAGGGAGACACTTTCTCCATGACCGCGTACAGTAAACCCGACATCGTCCACTCGCGGACCGCCGTCGGCAAACTTTGGTCTGGGAGGCGCCCGACCGATGACTGTACTGTACGTCGTTCCCCCGCCCCCCCCCCCCTCAACCCTCCTCCTTGGGCCCACCCCAGCAATGAACTCGCCGCGGCGGCGCCGCGGCCGGGGAGGCGCCACGCCACAAAGGCGTATGCGGTCATGCCCGTTTCAGTCGCGCGTGGGGCGCGGGGGAGGGTGGGAAGCAGGAGGCTGCGGACGCGTGCCGAGCCGGTTTCGCTGACAGTGGGCGGGGGCGGCCCTCGGCGCCCACACCGCGCGTACTTCGGCGCCTGCTGGGACAGCAGTGTGCGCGCGCTGTCCAGCCGGATACCCGGATACACGATACATGAAATTCGGCGTGGTCTCGGCCGCGCCGCCCACGCGCACCACGGCCACCGCGACCCGCCGCGTGGACAGTTTCCCTGTGCGGGGCCGCGCCACGGCCCGCCGCGCGTCGCACCGCGCCCACAGCCGCGAACCGTAGGGTGGACGAGGCCTCCCACGCCTCGTGCGGGGCACAGCCGATGGCCGTGTGCGGGGGGGTCTGTCCGTCGTTGCAACGGGTGTTGCGCCACTGCTGACGACGACGGCTGCGGACGCCAAATTCTGGCGTGCGGACCAGCAGACTCGCCAGCGGGACATCGTCACCCCTGGTCTTGCTCCGACGTTGCATGCTGTCATCCCCCCTCACCCCCCCGCCGCGCCCCGCGTAGACGCGCGCCACCACTCTGCACCACCAGCGAAGCCCTGACCAGCACGACCGTCCGTCTCTGCGGCGCCGACAACGTCCTTGTCGGCGTTTTGTAGCTGCCCACACACCGCTCGACATCCGCTGATGGGCGCCGCGGGTGGAGCGTCGCGGATGTGTGCGGCGGTCTTTGCCGCGGACAGAGACTGGGTGCACGCGCGGCGTGCGGTGTGGCCACCCCCGTGGGCGCCTCGCACGATCATCGCAACCGCGGTGCGGGCCGGCCCGTCGGTGGCGTCTTCGGCAGTGGACGCCACGGCTTCGCCGGCGGGCCGCTTCCCATCCTCTCTCCTCGTACCTGTCTCGCGTATCCGATAGCGGCCGGCCGGCCAGGACCCTGCTGGTCCACAGTGAGCCCGGTGCGGGCGGTGCGGACGAGCGCGACTGTCCTCGACGCGGCGGGCGTGCCGAGCAACGTGTCCCCACCGACCGCGTCGGCCGCGGACACCGCCCAGCCGCCGTCGGATGCGCCTATCGCCGCCGCCTGCCCGCCCGTCGGCGCCGCGACCGGCGCAGCGGCGGCGGCCAAGTCGACGAGCGCCGCATCCTTGACAACCGCGTCGGCGCGGTCGTCACGCGCCAACCCTCCCAATGGGGCAACCGCGCCCACCACGGCCGCCCAGCCGCGCTCCCCGCGTGCCACGGCGGTGGTGGCACCACCGGGACACCCCCCACCGGCAGCCGCCACGCCTGCAGAGGCCGCCACGGCCACGGCCACATCGTCGTTGTCACGTACGGGTGGCCGCCCCCTCCCCCCCCTTCCCCGCGCGGCCGCCCCGCCCGCCGTCACCCACGATCGCGTTGTGGCCGCCACCAGTTGCGAGCTGCCCGCCGCCGACGCGACGCGCGGCGCCAGGCGCGCCGCATCGGCGACGGCCACACGGGTGGCAGCGCCGCGGCCCACGGCGGGCGCCACGGCGGTCGCGACGAGCGCACTCGCCACGCGGGCGGGCGAACCAACGGCCCGTGGCGCCGCGGGCGCTCACAAGCTCCAATCCAGCGGCAGCAACGTGCTGCAGCCGGGCGGCTGATGGCGCCACCGACCGGCATGCGTCGCCAACAGCAGTAGCTTGTCGCCGTGGGAGCGGGGTTGGGGCCGCCAGCCGGCGGGCACCCCAGACAGCAGCAAATTGCCGCCGTCGTCGGCGAAGGAGCGCCGACCGACGACGGGCGCCGTCAGCACCAGCGGCGTGCCGCCATCACCGGTGGGATGGCTTCGCCAGCCCGCGGGCGCAACAAGCAACAGACTCTTGCCGCCGCCATCAGGAGGAGACGATCGGCTTGAGGCGCCACCTACAGCTGCGGCTTGCCGCCGTCGGCGGTGGGGTCGCGCCGCCAGGCACCACCAGCAGCAGCAGCTGGCCGCCGTCGCGGAGGGGGTGACCCCGCCAGCTGGCGGACGCCACTAGCAACGGCAAAGTGCCGCCGTCATCGGGGGGGTAGCGCCGCCGGCGACGAGGCGGCGCCGCGACCGAAATAGTAGCAACAAACGCCAGCGGCCGCAACGTGGCGCCAGCAAGTCGAAGGCGCCGCCGACCGGCGGGCGCCACCGACCGCACCTTCTCGCCGCCGTCGTCGGGCGGGTGGCGCCGCCAGCCAGCGGGCGCCGCCGCCAGAGGCACATTTCCGCAAAACAACAGGGGGTGGTGGTGCAACTAGCCTGGCGACGAGGGCAAGTAGCCGCCATCGGGCAGAGGGTCGTGCTGCCAGCCAGCGGGCGCCACCGACGGCGACACCTTGCCACCCTCGGATGAGGTCTAGCACCGTCGGAAGCACGGCAACGCCGCCAAAACACCCACGACAGCAGAAGGACGGGGTTGCGGTGCGACCTCTTGTCGGGGCTCTGGCGGCGGCACCTCGGGGACCACGACGGCACCGGCGGCCGCGGCACGCTGCCCTGGCTCGATGACAGGGACCACGAGGGTGGGGGGCGCCCGGCGCGAGCACCAGCACGCCTGTGACGAGCGACGTTGCCCGCCGGCCCATCGGCCGCGGCTCTGTCCAGCTGGATGGCCCTGCCGCCAGAGCTCCCGCCGGCCTGAGGCGGGGGGCGGGAGGCGGACAATCGGCGAGCGCCGAGCGCCAAGCGCCGTCGGGGCCGTGCAGATCCCTTGTGCTGTCCTTGAGTGGCGTCCGTTTGCACAACTACCTGCGAGGAATTAGATCACTGGTTCCATCGGTGGTGCCGCATCTTTCGCCCGGCGGGCCAGCACGGGGCCCACGCGAGAGTGGACCGTGCCTGGGAGGGGTGGCCGTCTGCCGCCCCACCACGCGGGGTGTCACCAACAACGTCGCCCAACGCGGTGTCGCGCCGTCACGCTCACTGCTGCTGCCTTCGCTATTGGCCTTTCTCCGTCCAGAAGAGCCACCCTAGCTGCCGTCTCTGGCCCCCCGTGCCGGTTTGTTCGACCCGACTGCTGCCTACTTTCTTCTTCCGCGTGGGCTTCTACGAGCGCCCCCGACTCACCGCCCCCACACCATGCAGGTGCCAGCTGGCGTGGTCTACTCTGCTTTTGGCGTCACCATTCTCATCGCCGCTGTCCTCCTCCTCCGTGCTGTCACCTCCCTTCGCCGCCACTTCCTCAACTTCCACGACGGCCTGGAGTGGCCCGACGGCGACCCCGCACGCCGCCTGTCGGGGTCGACGGAGACGCGACTGGTGCTGAACGGGGACCCCGTCGACCAGGTCGACGACGTGCCACTGCCGCCGCCACCGCCGCGAGTGTCTCTGCCCGAATGGGTTGGAGGGGGGGGGGGGAAGGCGCTGCCAAGCGTGTGCCCCCGTTGTCGCTGGTGCAACTGGATAAGGCGTGCCCGGCTGCGGTGTTGGCCCAGTCAACCGCGGGGGGGGGGGCGACACGGAGGGAGGTGGGGAGGAGGGGTCGACGGGGGAGGCGCCGCCGTGTTCGGTCTGCTTGGATGACTTGGAGCCTGGGCAGCTGGTGCGGACGTTGCCCTTGTGCGGCCATTTATACCACGACGTGTACGTTTGGGGGGGGGGAGGGGTGCGTCAGCGCCGTGTGAGGTGGCTTGGCGCCACTGAGGACTGGGCACTTCCCTGTCTATTATTATTCTGCTTCTCTTTGAGTGGAGTGCCGGTGGACCAGTGCCGGTGCTGTCTACGTTTCTGCTATCTGTCGCCGTGCTGACTCAGCCTTGGCCCGCATGTGGATTCGTTGCGTCTTGGTTGTCGCGGTTTCTGTCTCCCATCTCTTTGTTGTCGCGTGCTGGTGTGTCATGCACAGGTGCATAACGATGTGGGCGGCGCGCAAGAACCGTTGCCCTGTTTGCAACCAAGCGATAGTAGTCATCGCGGACCCTCCGGCCCACACGGGTCCACCGGATGCAGTCCAGCAGCGGCGTCAGCGGGCGCTAAGCCATGACCATCGACTCGCGACGGGTCGCCTGTACGTCGGGGCGCCGCCGCCTCCGGTGTCCCAGATGATGGCTCGTGCTATGTCTGTCGGGATGAATACCCGCGGTCCATGAGGCGGTCCTGCTGTGTTTGTCACTTGTTCGATGCTGACACGGCACGTTGGCGTTGAACCGGCAGCGACGGCGGCTCGATACAAGACGTTGACCTGAAACGCTGGGGCAGTGGTGACGGCGAACGACCTTGCGTGGGTCCAAGGTCTTGGGAATCCCGCCCGCGCCGACCTCGCCAAGGTGGATGCTCGTAGGGCCCTGCGGGTCGGGTTATCACCCGGAGTCGACGGCTGGTCTGCGCAACCCGCGTGCTCATCGTGACTGGCATGTTGCTCGAGAACGGAGTGGAGCTGTGCTGTCCATTGTTTCTGTAGACCGGCGCGTTTTCGGTGGGCAGTCTGATGCTGCTCGTGTACAGTGAGCTGGGGTGTGGCAACTATTAAACTGCGAGATGCCACGTGCCGCATGAAGGAGCTAGCATGTGGGCAGTGGTGAACGTCTCTTTCGACCCGACTCAGCGCACTCGCTGCCCAGCACACCGCCGCAGCATTCCCGTTGTGTCCATGGACTCATTCAATCCGTACCGGACGCGCCGTAGAGGCGGGCCTCTTGAAGAGGAGCGCGTGCAAGGTGTGTTGCATCCGGGTCAGGACGGACACACCGAGCTGGACGACTGAGGCCTGACCAAGTTAAATATGGTGACATAAGTCCGTAGCGGGTCTCGTGACATGGATTTAACGGCAGCGAAACGGCCGCATCGTGTCTCCCCCCCATCCCGCTCGTCCACTCTCCGGTGCACGCGTGAACGCCGGACGCGGCACAGCCCGGTAGAAGCATCTGCCGGGTGCAGGCCGCCACCCATTCGCCCGCGGAAACCTCAACAGCTCTTTATCCATTCTCTCGCTCGTGGGAGCCTCGCAGGCATCGTGGGCTGCAGTCTTGCTGGTGGTCAGTATGTGCCTCGATGCATCCCGGACGACCGTGGGTGCGACTCTCTTGGCGACCTCCGCCCGGCGACCGTAGGTGCCACGTGCTTTGCGGTGCTCATATTGTAGATGGCATCAGCGGCAGCTGGTACAGTATCCGTGTGTGTGCAACTGATTGAGCACTTGCTGGGCTCACACCTATCCTTTCGCGGGTCGGCTGTTGTGACGCGCGTGTACCACCGTGCTCGGTGCGGCGTCATTGTGGGTTGTGCCCCCGTTTCGTAGTGGTTCGAACGAGTCCGTGGCTCCCGCTCGACACACGCGTGCGCGCCATGCGTTGCAACTTGTGTTGGAAGGACGTCTGTGGCCAAGGCTTCCTCACCCGCTGCCGCCATCTGTTTTGTATGTTGGCAGATGCATCTGTTCTGAACGCTGGGTGCCTTGCTGTTCTTTGACATGCGCGGGGCAGCTTAACAGATGGAGCGGGCGTGCTGCTTGTTTCCAGACAGGGATGTGACACTGACTTCTAGAGTACACCTGGCGCTCGCTTCGACGTACCGTATTGTCTGGAAATGCATTTTTGTCTTCCCTCGCCCACTGTCTCTGGGACCAACAGGCTCAGGGTGTGGCCGTGCGCACTTGGAGCAAAAGGGAACTTGTCCCCTGTGCGCTCAAGTGCTTCCTAAGAATGGCGTTCGACCTGTCCCTGTTGAAGCTGACGACGCTATGATCCGGTCCCTGGCATCATCCACATTTGGACTGGAGCCGGACACGCTCGTGGACATTCTGCGACATGGCGTCCAGTTCTGGGCCTCCCAGCAGAGAGCAGCGGCTCTCCATGAAGCCTCGCGCTGTATGTGGTCCCTCAGTGTGATTGTGGAGCGTTTGCTCTGCTGTTCTGCGGCAGAGCATATCTCCTGTGCCAGTTGACCCGTGACAGTTCACTTCGGACGGCGAGACTGACGGATTGGTGTGAGCGGCTGCGGAATTGCATTCCTTTGTTCTGTCCTGGTGTTGTGTCTGCTGGGTCGCTGCCGTTTTGGTTGCGGTGGCCAGCGCGAGAGCTTGAGGCGCAGCTGCAGCAGGTCCAAGAGTCTGAGGCGAAAGCCCAGCGAGCTCTAGCCGACGAGCGGGCGCGTACAGCTCGACTCAAGACTGACAAGGCGCAGCTCAGGGCCCTGGTGAAGGAGCTTAGCCACCAGCAGAACTCCCAAGAGCGCCCACTTCCAGCTGAGGAGGCCCCAGCGCATCCTGTGGCCAGCGCCAGTGCTTTGCTTCACTCCTTGCGGCAGCCGAGCTCTGCCGGTGCACACGGTAAGAGGCGGCAGCAGAGTCACAACCAGCGTCACGTCGGCCACATCGAGCCGCTCGACCGTAGCCCGCGTCATGAATCGGCGTACTTCATGCCCCAGATGGATGAGCGGGTCGTTGGGGCAGACGCGGGACGTGCGGATTCGCTGAAGCGCTCGCGGAGCCATGCGCCCGAGTTGGCGTATGAGACGCCCAGCGGCAGGCTCGGATCGACGACTTCTCGCCGTCGTCTGCCAAACCAAGCCTTCCATGTTGACCAGGTGGACCGTGCAGAGGTGGACCAAGAAGCTCTGCTGGTCCGGAGCTCCCGTGCGCCTGCCGCACGCGCCTCAGCCTCCCCAAGGCGGCTGAGCCGCTTCTTCCCTGCGCCTCGGGCAACTCGGTCGGCTCTGCGGCCTGCGTCGTCCCGCCTAGTCTACGACGGTGAGCCCGTTCGTGCTCCAGATGGCGACGCGTCGTCGCGTCAACGTCGACAGGTGCAATCCCAGGCAGCTGCGCAATCTATCTACCCGGGTGTGTCCCTTGATGGCGACCACATACTGGAGCTCCCCATCACCCGAGGCGACGAAGCACCCGCGGCGTCCGACGGCACCAACGCTGGGGGGGATGCAATTGACTTCGCCGGTGCGAGGAGTCACCGGCACCCTGTCCTGACGCGCAAGTGAAGTCAGGGTTGCCGTGCCTTTGTCGATGTGGCGAGGGAGCGGTGGGGGAATTTGCAAAGCAGACGGGGACCCGTCAAGGAACCTGTGGATTGGCCGGTGGTCGGCGAGGCTGACCGCGGCTGCAGCTGCACCCTCGCACCGCGACAGCGGTCAGAGGAAAACCTCCACGAGGTTTGAGAACGCTCTTGGACAGTGTCATGGACAAAGGCGGGGATCAAGGGAAAGCGTGCGTACAAGGTATACAAACGAGCAGAAAACGAGCACTAAAAGCCGCGCGTGTGCGGCCGCCAGACCACACCAATCGACCAAAACCGCCTCGCCGAGCTCAGGGAGCAGTCTCACAAACGAGGCGCGCCTACAAAAAAAAAAGAGGAAAGATGAACGGACCTGAGCCACCCTACTTGCCACCAGTGGTACCCATGCCCATGGCGGTCTTGAAGCTGTCATAAATGACCCACTGCAGACTGGTCAGCGTGCCAATCATCAAAATACGGGCACCGAGGCCCTTGGTGAACAGGTTCATCACGCCAACCTCCTTGGCAATGGTGCCCAGCGACTTGCCCTTGTTCTCCGCCTTGCCCAGCTGGGACACCATCGAGTCGGCCGGGTGAGACACCACCGCGCAAATAACACCAGCGGCGTAGCCAGACATCGTTGTAATGCCAAGCTGGGTGGACTTGGAGTACGAGTTCTTGGGCGCAGTGAAGACGTACGTGTAGAACGTGCTGACGCACTTCTCAAAGAAGAAGAATTTGGCCACCGTGTACGGGATCTGGCGCGACCACAGCGGCCCCAGGGAGCCAAACGGAAAGCGGGTCTCCGCCTTCTGCGCGTTCATCTTGCGGGTGGCCTCCGTCAGGCCAGTCGGCCACGCCCCAAACGGCGACGTCTGCACCTTGACCTTCACCATCTCCATCGGGCACAGGGCGATGTCCGCAAAGAACTCGGCCGACGCGGAACCCGCGCACCAGATAAGGCCACGGTACTTTGTGGCGTTCTCCTCACCGGCCATGTTGGCGTACAGGTCCTTAAACACCTCGTACAGCCCAAACTTGAACAGCCCCTGGGCACTGTAGCCGATCCAGGTCGGCGCCCAGCCCTTCCAAAGCGCCATGCTGCCCTGCTCCTTGGCCATCACGCGGAAGCCACTGACCAGGCCAGGGTACTGCTTCGGGTTCACCTGCATATTGCACTTGACATTGTCAAGACTGAGTGAGAAACACAGACGCGCAAAGGACAGGAGGAAAGCAAGCCAAGAGCAAAACGGCCACGAACGAGTCAGCAACCAGGCAGTCGGGTACAACAGTGACGCAACCACACCACTACTCAATGGACCACCACCACGGCAGCCCCAAAGCAGACACCCACAGAATGAAGCACGCGCACAAACGGGCAAAGCGGCAACCCTAGCATACGGCGTCACGGCAGTGTGGGTCAGGCCGCACGACAGGATCCCGCCGAGCATGCACTTCATGTAGTAGTTGGTGTCGTGGGGCACGGCACCAGCGTAGCGGGCGTCCCACTTGGGCTCTAGCGCCGCCGCGGCCACGACCGACGGCGGCCCCGCGACGCGCGGCGGCGCCCGTGCGACCGCGGCGGGCCCCGACCGCAGCCGGATGCCCCCATCCGTTGGCGCCGTCAGCGCCTGGAGGCCCGACACGCGGAGCGCCGTGTTGAACAGGGGGCTTGTGGTGTAGGCCATGGTGAGGATCGGGCGTGTCGGTGCCGGCCAGTTGCTCAATACGGGTATAGCGCGCGCGGTCGGCAGGAGCGGGCTCGTGCATCACCCGCTACGGGCCACCGACGCCGAGCCGGATCGAGGCACCGCGGCGGGGCGATGATGGGCCGGCGAGTCCGCGGCGGAGACGCAGACGCGTCACATAATGCGGGCGGCCGTCCACCAATGGGCCGTCCGAATTCCGCCCGCCACGAGTGCCGGTCATTCCCTACCATCCACTAGTAGCCCCACAAGAACGGGAATGCGTGACGCAGACCACTCTCAGCAGCGCTCGCGCGTGGCTCCCAATGTTCGGGTGCTATTACCAAACAAGGATTGTGGCCGTATTTGGACGCTTCCCCGCACCAACAGCCAATGAGACGTCCGGATCGAGGACATGAAGGACATCATCAGTTGCCAGCAGTGCTCAATGGACACGAGTCGTTGCAAAGAGGAACGTTGCCGTGGCGAAGATGATGGCCAAACTTGTCGCAAAAATGTTGCAAGCTCGTTCGGTGGCGGGGTATTTTGGTTACATGACTAGCTCAACAATTGAATCATCCTTGTTCACCAGCAGTAACACGGCGTCTCTAATTCGCATGCGACTGAACAGTCGCTGCTGGTCCGGCTCGGTGCCCCAACGACGTCCCGTCGGGTCGTTTGGCAACCCCGTGCACTCGTTCATCCACGCCCCTCCCCGCCATGGGCCGCCGTGGCCGTACCGGCCCTGGCGGCGCCGTCGTCTCTTCCCTCTCCACCAACGCTGGTGGCACGGTGGGCGCGAAAAAGAACAAGGCTGGAGGCGGCAGTACCGGCGGCGGCGGCGGCGCCTCGTCGTCGCGCGGCGGCGGCGGCGGCGGCAAGGCCGCGGCCGCCGCCGGCGACGATGTGGATATCGCGTTTGGTTTTGGCTCCAGCTCCCGCGCTGCCAAGAAGGCCGCCGCCACTGCCGCTGCGGCGGCGGGGGACCCTGAGGAAGAGGCCGAGGCAGAAGCCGCCGCTGCAACCGGTGGCAAGGCGCGGGCGGTGCCCAAGCCCAAGCCGTCCAAGTGGCTAGGCAAGCAGCCCAGTGACTTTCTGCAAGAGTGGTGCGAGAAAAACAACCGGAAACGCCACTTGTATGTTGGGAAAGGGGGGGGTGCTGCATTCCGGCTGTTGGCAACGCGGCGGAGACAGCGAGCAGGGACGCAGGCGACGCGCCGACGGGGTGGGCCTTCCGCTTTTTTGGAGGGCGCTTGGGGCTGTCGCTGCCGTAGATGCACCTGTCCATCTGTATTCCTGACCTGTTTTCATTTCTTTTCTCGCCGCTTGGCCACTGCCTGTCGACACTCTTCGCCTGCGCTCCCCCTCCTCCGCCCACGCGCAGCATCAAAGATGCAAACAACGCCCCCCCCGGCAGCCGCATCTGCATCATTCCGCCTGGCCGGCGCAAGCCCAATAAGAAAGCCGGCGGCGCTGACGCGGACAAGGCCATCACCGGCGGCTACCAGGCGACCGACGAGGCGGCGGCGCTCGCCACCCTCCACGTCGTCGAGCGGGGCAAGCCGCTGGAGCGGGCGCTCCCGCCCGAGCACCGCGACGCGTGGCGCGCCGCCGACGCGGCCGCCGCGGCCGCAGCCGCCGCCGCCGCCGCCGCGGCCGACCGCCGCGACGCGCGCGAGCGTGCCGCCGCCGCGCGCGAGCGGCGGGCGCGGCGGGAGGTGACCGACGGCCTCGCCGTGTCGGCCCAGTCGCGGCAGCTGATTGAGGATGTGCTGCTGCGGGCGGGGTCGGGCGGCGGCGGCGGCGGCGGCGGCGGCGGCGGCGGCTGCGGCGGCGGCGGCGCGGGCGCGGACACGGCGGGCACAGCGGGCGTGTCGGTCGCCGTCACCGCCACCGCTGCGCCTCTGGCCGCGTCGGACGACCCGCGCGTCGCGGACGTGGTCCGCCGGCTCGTCGCGATGGGCTTCACGCCGTCCGACGCGCGGGCCGCGGCGGTCGCGACGGCGGGGTCCCCGCTGGCCGCCGCCGTCGAGCGACTGTGCCTGACGCTTGACGATGCGGAGCTGCCGCCCGCGCTGGCGCCCACCCCCGACGTGGAGGTCGTGCGCTTTGCGGTAGCGGGGGGGGGGGGGGCGGCGGGGGGGTGGCGGCGGCAGCGGCGGCAGCGGCGGCGGCGGCGGCGGCGGCGGCGGCGGCGGGAGCGCCGCGGCGGCGGCGGCCGACACGGCGCTGCTGGCGGCGCTGGCCGCCGCGCTCGCCACGTCGCGCGTCAATGCGGAGCGGGCGGTGCGGGCGGCGGGGGGGGGGACCGCCGCCGCCCTCGGCCTGCTCTACCGCCGGCTCGTCGGCGCCGTCGCCGCGGACGGGGCGGCCACGGCAGTGGGCGCGGCGGCGGCGCCGCCGACGGGCCGCCCCGTCGTTGACGCCGCCACTGCGGCGGCGGCGGCAGAGGAGCGCCAGGGGGAGCTCGCCGCCCTGTCGGCCATTTACGGGGAAGAGTGCGTGGTGGTCGGCGCGGCGGACCTCAGCCCGTGGTTTCCCGCGCCGACGGCGGGCGGCGGCGGCGGCAGCGGCGGCGGCGGCGGCGGCGCACCGGTGGCCGATGTGGCGCCGGTGTTTTCGCTCACCGTTCACCTGCCCGGCGGCGTGCCCGCGCTGGGCATCCACCCGACCGCACCGGTGGAGGCGGCGGCAGGGGCAGCGGGCGGCGGCAGCGGCGACGACGTGACCGATGGCACGGCGGTGCCGCCCCCCCCCGCGTCGGTTGTGCTTATCGACACGGCCGGCGCGTACCCCGTCACCCCTCCCGTCGTGTATCTGCGCGCACCCGGCGCGGCCGCCGCGGCGCGGCGCGCCGCCACCCGCGCCATGGCCGCCCGCGCCCGCCAGCTGTATGCCGAGGGTGGGGGCGGACCGGGCGGCGCGGGCGTGCCGATTGTGCACGAGCTGCTGTCCTTTTTGGCGGGCGCGTCTGAGGAGGACCTGATGGCTGCCGCCGCGACGACGCAGCGCGCGGCGACGGCGTCGGCGACGGCGGCAGCAGTGGCGGGCGGCGCGGCCGCCGCCGGGAAGGGCGGCGGCGGCGGTGGCGGCGACGGCGGTTGTGGTGGTGGTGGTGGTGGTGGTGGCGGCGGCGGCGGCGTTGGCCGCACCGTGCCGTCGCACCGTCCGGGCGGCGACCGCCGCGGCGGCCGCCTCGGCCCCCCCCCCCACCACTGCACCCGTCGGCCGGGGAGCGGGACAAGATGGCCGCGGCGCGGCGGTCGCTGCCTGCGTGGTCCTACCGGTCCGCCATCGTCGACGCGATCCGTGGCCACGACGTGACGATCGTGCGGGGCATGACCGGGTCGGGCAAATCCACGCAGGTCCCCCAGTTCGTGTTGGAAGACGCCGCACCTGGCGCGCCCGTCCACGTGGTCGTCACGCAGCCGCGGCGGATCGCGGCGGTGTCGGTCGCGACGCGGGTGGCGGCGGAGCGGGGCGAGCGCGTCGGCGGGTCGATCGGCTACCGCATCCGCGGGGAGTCGGCGGTGTCGACCGCCACGCGCGTGACATTTGTGACGACGGGCGTGCTGCTGCGGCAGCTGTCGAGCTACCGGGCGTCCCCGTCGGGGGGTGGCAAGGCGGGCGCCGGCGGGGGGGCGGCCGGGTGGGAGGACCTCCTCGACGGCACCACCCACGTGGTCGTCGACGAGGTGCACGAGCGGGCGGTCGACACGGACTTGATCCTGCTGCTGCTCCGGGACGCGCTCGCCGCGCGCGCCACCCGCGCAAAGGTGGTGCTCATGTCCGCGACCGTGGACGCGGTCAAGCTCGGCAGCTACTTCTCAGCGGCCGCGTCTGTGGGCACCGTCGGCGGCGGCGGCGGCGGCGGCGGCGGCGGCGGCGGCGGCGGCGGCCGCGGAGGGGCGGCCGCCGCCGCCAGCGGCGGGCGTGGCAAGGCCGCCACCGCCGTGTCGCCCCGGCCGGCCGTGCCCGTCGTCGACATCCCCGGCCGCACTTTTCCCGTCACGCAGCTGTACCTGGAGGACGCGCTGCGCCTGACGGGCTACCGCCTGCGGCCGGGCGCGCGGTACGCCAAGAGCCGCGCGGCAGTCGCCAAGGAGGAGCGCGCCGCCAAGGCGGCGGCGGGGGGCGTGCTGGGCGGCGCGCCGGGTGGGGGGACCCGGAGCGGCAGCGGCGGCGGCAGCGGTAGGAGCGGCGGCGGCGCAGGGCCGGCGCCGTCAGACGCGGCGTCGACGGCGTTTGCGTTCAAGTCGGCGGTGCCGTCGGCGGCGGCGCTCGCGCCGCGCAAGGTGCGGGCGCCACGCGACGGCGACGACATTGACGATGGCAACGACTCGTGGGAGCAGTACGCGGACAGCGACGACGAGGAGGGCGACGCGGCGGGCGGCGCCGCCGGCGCGGCGTCGCGGGCGACCGCCGCCGCCGCCGCCGCAGTCGCGCCGGCCGCAGCGGCACCCACCGCGGGCGGCGCGAGGCAGGAGCGCAAGCTGACACCGCCCATCACCGCCGACGAGCGCGCGACGCTGGGCGCGGTGGACCCGACCCAGATCAACCTGGAGCTCCTCGAGGACGCGGTGTACGCGCTGGACGAGGCCGGCCGCGGCCACTTTCGCTGCGACGGCGGCGCGCCCGGCGGCCCGTACGGCTCCCTGGCCGCGTGCGTCGGCGCCGGCGCCATCCTCGTCTTCCTGTCGGGCGTCGCGGACATCACCGCGCTCGTGCGGCGGCTGTCAACGGGGGCCGCGGCGTCCCGGCTGCACGCGCTCCCCCTCCACGCTGGGCTGTCACCCGCGGAGCAGGCGCGCGTCTTCCGCGCCCCCCCCGCGGGCACCCGCAAGGTGGTCGTGTCGACCAACGTCGCGGAAACGTCCGTCACCGTCGCGGACGTGACGGCGGTGGTCGACACGTGCCGCGTCAAGGAGGCGCGCCACGACGCGGCGGCGGGGTCGGGGCTCCTCGCCGACGCGTTTGTGTCGCGCGCGGCGGCGCGGCAGCGCGCGGGGCGCGCGGGGCGTACGCAGCCGGGCGTGTGCGTGCGGCTCATCCCGGCGGCGCTGTGGAACGCGCCGCCGCCGCCAGCGACTGCCAGCGACAGCGACAGCGGCGGCGGAGGGGGCGACGCGGCGGCGGCCACCGCAGCGGCCGACGCGGCGTCGTGGATGGCCGAGGACAGCACCCCCGAGATGAGCCGCGTCGCGCTCGACCAGCTGGTCCTCCGCGTCGCCGCCGCGCAACCGGCCAAGCACCCGCGGGCGGTGCTGGCGGGCGCGCTCGATCCGCCGCCCGCAGAGGCAGTGGAGGTGGCGCTCTGCCGCCTCGCTGCCATCGGTGCGCTCGAGGCCGACCCGACCGTCACGGGCGGTGGCGGCAGCGGCGGCGACGGCGGCGGCGGTGGCGCTTCTGGACCCGCCGCCGACGCGCCCGCCGCGGCGGGGGTGGCGGTGAGCCGCGCGGCGGCGGTGCGGCTAACGGCGCTCGGCCGGCACCTGTCGGACATCCCCGTCGACGCGCGGCTGGGCAAGCTCGCCATCTATGGCGCGCTATTTGGGGTGGCGGACACGGCGCTCGCGGCGGCGGCGGTCCTCGCCGCCGACCGGCCGCTCTTTGCGCTCGGCCCGGGGCGGACGCGGGAGGCCGTCGCCGCCGCGCGCCGCGCGTTTGCCACGGGCGCGTCGGACGTGCTCACCGACGTGGCCGCGTACGTTGCGTGGCGGGCCATCCGGGAGGGCGGTGGTGGTGGCGGCGGTCGCAGTGGCGGTGCGGGGCGTGGCGGCCGTGGTGGCGGCGGCGGCGGCGGCGGCGGCGGCGGTGGCAACTGGGGTGCGGCGCGCCAGTTTTGCGACGCCCACTGCCTCTCGCCCCGCACCCTCGAGGCGGTGCACGATACGGTGACGCAGCTGGCCGACGCGGTGGCCCGCGCCGGCTTTGTCCACGCCACCCCCCCAGGACCGGCCGGGGTGGCGGCGGCGGCAGCGGCGGCGGCAGCGGCGGCGGCCGCGACTGGCACAGGTCGGTGGCGTGGAACGGGCGGGGCGGGTCGGTCAAGGTGTCCGCGGCGGTACTGGCGGCGGCGCTCTATCCCCACGTCCTCCGCGCCGACACGCCCGACGACGCGTACACGGACACGGCGGGGGGCGCAGTGCGCAAGGCGGTGCGCGCGGTGGACGTCAAGCTCCGCTCTGCCGACTACTCGCGCGCCTTTCTGTTTCCCGACTGTGTGCTGTTTGACGTCGGCGACCTGCCCAGCCGCTGGCTCGTGTACGCCGCCAAGCGAGTTCTCGACCGGGGGGGGCCTGCCGGCGGCGGCGGCGGTGCGCGGGGGGGGGGGGCGGCGGCTGCGGCGGCGGTGGCGGCGGCGGCGGCAGCGGCGGCGGCGGCGGGGGGGGTGGCGACAGCGGGGGGGGTGGCGGCCGCGGAAACCGCGGCGGCGGCGGCGGCGGCGGCGGCGGCCGCCGCGGTGGCGGCAACCGCGGTGGCGGCAACTGCGGCGGCGGCGGCGGGCGCGGCGGCGGTGGGGCCGGTCGAGCCCCTGCCCCCCCCCTCCCCCTCCCCGGGTCTACTCGTCGGCCAAGACGTTTGCGACGGGTGTGACGGTGGTCTCCCCCGCGGCGCTGCTCCTCTTTGGCGGCGCCCTCGCCGTGCACGCGGACGCCGGCACGCTCGTCATGGACGGCTGGGCGGCTTTCCGTGCGCCCGCCAAGACGGCGGTGCTCGTGGCGGCGGCGCGGCGGCGGCTGGACGGGCTGCTCGCGCGCAAGTGCGACGCGCCGGGGGAGGAGGTGTTGGGGGGGGATGGCGCCGCGGTGGTGGACGCCATCGTGCGGATGCTGGTCGACTCGTAATGCGGGAACAACCAAAAAAAAAAGACGAGGTGAACGGGTCCGCAGGCAAAATGGAGGCGTCGCTCTCCTCCTGCACGGTGGGGGCACACAAGGCGGCGCGGCGGCGGCGCCGCGCGACGGGCTGCGCGCCCGGCGCGGTCCACCGGCGTGCGAGGGCGCTCAAGGGGCGGGTTCAGGCGCCGACGGCGGCGGGCACACCCGCCCGCACGCCCGTCGGGGCGCGGGGCGGGGCGCAGCCACACGCCGCTCCCGGCCCTCCCTCTCCTCCGCCCACACCTACTAGAGGAGCACACGCACGCCGTCCCAACCCAGCCCGCCGCCGCGAGCACGCAACCCACACAACACCAACCCCCCCCGCCCCCGCCCCCCCCCCCTCCACCTTCACGGCACCGACACGACCGCGTCAACGAGCGCGACCCCCCCCGGCTCGACCCCCACAATCGCCCACCGGACGGGCGACCCGTGCGGCGACAGCGCGGCGAGCGCGGCGGCGCGGAGGGCGGCGGGGCCGCCCGCCGCCGGGATGGGCACCCGCAGGGAGAGGGCGGCGAGGGAGAGGTCGCCACTGGGGGGGGGGGGACGGCGGAAGGGGAACCACCCGCGGCGGCGGCGGAGGCAGCGGCGGCGGCGGCGGCGGCAAGGGCGGCGGCCGCGGCGGGGGCGGCGGGTGTGGGGGGCGCGGCGGCCGCGGCGGCGACGGTGGCTGGGGCGGCGGCGCCGCCACCGCCGCCGGGGAGACTAGCCGTCAGCGCCGCCGCGGCCGGCCGCCGCGCCGGGCGGGCGTGGCGGCCGCCCGACAGGGCGATAGCGGCGCCGCGGCCGCCGCGGCCGCCGACACGTAGGCGTCCCGCGGCCGCCGGGGGGGGCGGCGGGAGGAGGTAGGCGACGGGCGGTGGGGGGGGGCGGCGGCCATGGTCGACGTCGACGGCGGTGGGGGGTGGGAGGCCGCGGGGGGGGGGGGGAGGCCGGGGGGGGGGGGGGGAAGCGGGGTGCCGCAGGTAGGGGCGATGACGTTGTAGTGGCCGGGCACGACGTCGGAGAAGCCAGACCTGAAGTGAGGGCACGTCTTGACGGCGGCACTCGGGCGTGTCTCAGACAAAGAACAGAGGCAGAGCGCTTTCCTATTGGTTATTGCCGTCCTCCCAATTTTATCCGATGTAATCAAAGTCAAAACTGGGTCTGGTCAACCTCCCATTGGTCGATCGGTTTTATCCGGCTTGGTGGATGGCTGAGATGCAGTTGACCAGCTCGGGACCCGGCTCTTGACGTCGACCAGATCGGACAAAATTGAGAAGACAGCAATAGAAGCGGAATCCTGTTTCGCGCACTCGATGAGCCAGGCGTTTGGGGCACACGAACCGGGGGTGGGGTAGGCGGGCGCATGGGGGTGGCGCGCTGCGCTTCCCTCCGCTCCTCCAGCTTGCCGGGGCTCTCCCCCCCCCCCACCCCCCCCCGGCCGCGCATGGCCCCCTCTTTATTGCCCGTGTCGGGCACGACCGCCGCGTGTACACCATTGTCGGGTTGGTCTTCCCGCCCGGTGGGGGGCGGCGGCGCGGGGGGGACCCCGACGGCCCCGCGTTCTGTTTCGCACTGTGCGGGGGGCGCCCGCGTGGCGGGCGGGGGGAAGGCACGTGGCGTGTGGTGGCGCCGCCGGTGAGGGGTGAGGGGGGGGGGGAGCGGCGCGGCTGCCGCTAATGGGCGTGCCGTCGCCCAGAGCGGGGGTGTGGGTGGGGGGTGCCAGCGCCGGGATGGGGGGGCTCCGCGTACGGGGTGGACGGGGGCTGTGGGGCGGGGCGTGGGGGGTGTGAAAAGTGCCTGTGCGGTACAGCCACCACTACCGCAACGGACAGCCGTCGGTCGGGCGGCTACGCGGGCGGGCGGCGCGGGCTTGGACGCCGCGGGCGGCGGCGGTTTATGACGGCGGCCGCGGCGGCGCGCGGCGGCGGCGGCGGCGTCGCGTCCCCCCTCGTCGCGACGCTCGGTGTTCCCGTCGGGGCGGCTGGACCTCTGCCGCCATCGTCATCGCGGCCGCGACCTTCCCCCGTCCGCGGCGTACTGCACGCGACAGGGTCGTTTCCCCCCCCGCTACCACCCCGCCCTTCCACAGGCGCCCCAGACTACCCGCGACGATGGGCGTCTGCCGCCGCTTGGCGGTCGTCGCGACGGCCGCCGCGGCGATGGCCGCCACCGCCCCCCTGCCGGCGCCCGTGGCGGCGCAGGCGCCGGCGCGCCCTCCCGCCCCCCCAATGGCGGTGCCCGCCGCGCCCGCCGCGCCCGCTGCGCCCGCCGCGCCCGCGGCGCCCACCGCGGGAGGCGGGTCTAGCGGCGGTGCCGTCTCCCCGTGGACGTCCCGGTGGGGCCCCTGCCGCGGCGCCCCCGCGCTGACGTGCACGCTGTCGCCGACGGCGGGCAACGCGGTCGGCGGTCACATCTCGCTGACGCCCACCCCTGCGACGGCCAGCGGCGGCGGCGGCGGCCGGTGGGCGTGCGCGACGCGGCTGGACGGGGTGGTGACGGGCCTCGCGCCGGGTGCCGTCCACGCGTGGCACGTGCACGCGTGGGGGGACATCAGCGCGGACGACGGCACCGCCACGGGCGGGCACCTCAACCCCATGGGCGCGCCGCACGGGCTGCCGGAGGAGGCCATCGCGGCGGCGGCGGCGGCCGCCGCCGCCGCCGACTCGGGTAGTGCCTCGGACAGCGGCGACGACGACGGCGACGGCGCCGGCGGGCGGCGGGCTGGGGGTGGCGGCAAGGCCGGCCGCCCGTGGGCGTACCGCCACCTGGGCGACCTGGGCAACCTCCCCCCCGCCGACGCGGCGGGCGTCGCGACCGTCGTCGGCCGCGTCGACGGGGTCTTGTCGACACGCGCGGCGCTGGGGCGGGGTGTCATCATCCACGCGAGGCCGGATAATGGGGCGCAGCCGACGGGCAACGCGGGCGCGCGGCTGGCACAGTGTGTCCTGGGGGTGGCGCCGCCGCCGACGGGGGGGGGGGGGGGGGGGGAGCGGCGGCGGCGGCGGCGGCGGCGGTGGCGGGGGGGGGGGGGAAGCGGCTTCGTCGCTGTTGGAGGCGCTGCTGGAGTCGTTGCTGGCCATCTTCAAGTGACCGCCGCCCACAGGATGGTCGGGCGGCAGGGGGAGGGGTACCTGCGGCGGTCTGGCCCGCGGCCTGTGGTGCCGGAGGGGGTCGGCTTCCACGCAAGGCCCACGGCCAGGCGGGCATCACGTAACTGTGACTGTTTCTTCCTTGAACCGACATGCGGCTACGGTTGCAGCAGGCTCGCCTCTCCCCCCTCTCCTCCGTCCCCTCCGCCGCCCCCCCTCACGCCCAAAACCCGTCGGGCATGCCACACGCCACCCCCCCCCCCCGGTCTTCCACCAGCTTCCCCCCCCCCCCGGCGACGCCCACCCCCCCACCCGCACGAGCCCCCACCCGCCCGCCCGCACGCGCCCACACGCGCACCCGCCGACCCCATCCCCCCCTCCGTCACACGCGAGCACCCCCCCCGTCCGCGCCACCGCACACACCGCGTCGCCCGCACAGTCACACGCCCAGCCGGGCGCGCAGACGCCCGCGTCGCAGCGGCCGGCGGCGGCAGCCGGGCGGAGGCACAGCCGCACGGGGGGGGCCGCGGGGGGGGAGCACCGGCACGTGTCGCCGCTGTTGCCACACGCCGCCGCCGCGGCGGCGGTGCGGAGGGCGCGGCCGGTGCGGGGGAGGCGGACGCGGCTCGCGATGAAGCCCATCACCGCCGCGTCACCGCCGCCGGCAGAGGCCCCCACCGCCGCCATCCTTGTTGCCAGTGTTGCCACGCCCGCTGGTGCTGCTGCTGCCACAGGGGCGGGGAGGGTGGCGAGGAGGGGGAAGAGGAAGACGGTGGTGGTGAGGAGCGCCAGCGAAAGCAGCGGGCGTGGGGTCCCGGGGGAGTGGGGCGCGCGCCGCCAATGACGACGGTAGCAGACCATCGATGGGGGGGGGTCGCCCATGGTGGTGGTGGTGGTTGTGTGCTTGGCGCCGGTGGGAGGGGGCAGGGAACGCGAGGGAAAGGGAGGTGAACGCGCGGGAAAGGGGGGGGTCATGTGACCTGCACAGGTGGCAGCCCGCGCAGCGGCGAGGCGCGGTGGCAGGCGGCAGCGCCCGGCGACAGCACCAGTGAAGGGACGGGCGACGGGCAAGGTGGCGTCGCCAGTGGGGAGAAGCGCGGGCGAATCCGCTGCCAAGAGGTGGCGGTGGCCGGGGGGGCAAGGGGGGGGGGTGGTGGAGGGGGGATAAGCAGAGGCGGACACGCCAGAGAAGAGGGGGGAGCGACACTCGCCAGATGGGCGGCGAGGGGGGGGAACGCGGCAAGGAGGACACACAAAGTGCAGATAGCGGAGGAGTGGCCTGACCCAGCCGCGTCGGCGTGCCGACGCGGGTCCGGCACGGAGGGAGCAGCTCGCGGCGGCGCGGCGTCTTCCTGTTCCCAACCCAGGCGCCACAGGCGTCTGGCGGGTGGCGTCGGCACGCGGCAGGTCAAGACAGGAAGTCGAGACTGCGAACAGGCAATGGTAACGGGGAAGAGGGCCGCTCGACGCGGACCCCGGCGCAAGGGGGGGGGAAGGGAGGAGGAGAGACGGCGGCACCTACACCCCACAGCCGACCCCCGGCGCCCCCTCCTACATCGCCTCTTGTACCAGCCGGGCGGTCACCACAGCGACACCCCCCCCCCCAACGCCACCAGGCACCACCCACCCCTCCCTGCCCATGCGTCGAGCAACCCCACCCCCCCCCCCCTCTTCCATTCCCGCCCACCCCATCCCACCCCAGCAAGCACGCACGCCGGCGGTGCAGGATCCCCGCTGGCGGCAGGCCGGCCGCGCGCAACGACCGGGCGCGGCCGTGCGCTGACAGACAGCGGGAGGAAGAGAGCGGGGGGGGCGGGGAAAGGCGGCGGCCGGCAGCCAGCGTTCTCCGCCACGGGCTGGTCGTGGTAGTGGTGGGACCGCGGCGACGGCGGGGATGCAGACGGGGGCGGGGGCAGCCGAGGCGGCGCGGCGGGGGTAGCAGCGGGGGGTGGGCGGCGCCAAAACCCCCGCCCGCCCCGCCCGCCACTGCCGGCGGCGGCGGCAAAGTGCACGCGGCGGGGGCGCGCGCAAACGCAACACGCCGCGCGGCGGCGGTTGCCGGCGCCGGTGCGGCCGGCCCGGGACGGCGGGCTCCAACGCGGCGGCCGCCGTACGGGCATATGGAGGCCGCAGCGGCGGCGGCAACGGCGGCAACGTCGGCAGAGGTGCCGCCGCCGCCGCCGCCGGCAGGGATGCCGCCGCCGTCGCTTGGCCGCTCGGCGCGGGGCCGCCGGCGGCCGCCGCCGCGGCGCCGTCAGTCCCCCCAACCCGGCCGCCCCCCCCCCATGAAACTGCAAAGGCAGCGGCTGGGACGGCGGCGGCAGCGGCAGCGGCGGCAGCAGCGGCAGCGGCTGGGCAGGTGGGGGCGGCGGGAAGAAGAGATCCGCCGGCGGGCAGCGGGCGAGCAAAGGAGAGGCGGGGGGGGGGGCGGGGGTGCAGCGGAGGGAATGCAGCCGCCGCGACGCTGCTGGTGGCGTCCGCGGGGTGCCGCGTGCCGGTTTTAACGCACGCTGCGCGTGGGGTCGTGACGGGCAACGCCCGCGCCGCGTCGCGGCTACAACCCATTTGGCCGCGGGGCGCGGGCCTCGGAGGGACGCGAGAGGACTCCGTACCACGTGTGCGGATAGTGCAGAGGCGCAGCGCTCTGCTTGTGAAAGTTTTGACGGACAGGCGGGTCAAAGTGGCGGACATGCCTGGACACTTGACATTACGGCGCTGAAAGCGGAGAGCAGTGGGTTGGTAATTCGTTTGTACTTCACGCGCCCACACCCGGGGCGTGAGAGCAATCCCTTCAAGGTCGGGACCATCCCCCAAAACGTATGCGGACGCCGTCGGAGGCGCGGGCGCCGTCGGATCCGACACGGGGGGCGGTCGGAGCCGCCCGACGGGCCGCCCAACGGGGGGGGGGGCGCGCCTACGGGCGCCAGGGGGGCCACCGTGGATAGGTGATTCCGCACGGCTGCGGGGCACCCCTCCCGTAATTCCATGGCACCGCACGGGGCCTAGGCGCGCGCCGGAGTCGCCGTCGGACCCACGCGCGCGCGCGCGCGCGCGCCGACGACCGCCCGCCGCCCGCGGCCGGACGACCGACCGCGCGCCGCGCGGCGGCTGCACCGCGTTCGCCGGCGTAATGGTCCTCCCGGTCGGTCGGTCGGCGCGGCGGCGGAGGCCCGCGCCCGTCGTGGTGGCGCCGGCTCGGTCCCGCCTCTTCCCTTTGGCGCGCCGACCCCCCCCCCCCCCCCTCCGTTCGCTCGCTGGGCACGCGCGCGCGCGGCGCGAGGCAGAGCCGCGGCTGCCTCTCTCCCTGCTGCGGATGGCGGGCGGGGGCGGTCGTGGCACACCGCCTGCTGGCCCGCCCAGTCCACCACCCCCTCCCCCTCCCCTCTCCCCCCCCCCCCTGGGGCCCGCTGGCGGTCGGGGCTGCTCCCCCCTCGGCCGCGCGTGGAGGCCCCGCCCACCCCTCCCCCCCCCCCCCGCCCCCCCTACTACTGGTCGAAAAGTAGTGGACGCGGGTTGCGCCGAGCGTCGCGCCGGAGGTGGCGGACCAACGGTGCGGCCGTGGCTGTACGCGCGTGGTCCGAGGCCAGCGGCCGCCGCGCGGCTGGCGGCGGCAACGCCGAGGCGGCCGCTCCGTGCCCACCGGCGCAGCCGCTCGTCCGGCCCGGCTGTCTACATGCGCTGCCCGCCCAGCCGGCCCGGAGTTCGCAGCGCGCCGCCCGAGGTGAATTGACGCACCGCGGCGCACGCTGGTGGGCGCGGGGGCGCTGCCCCATCCCCCCCCCCCCCCCGCCCCCATCGGGCGGACGCTCAAGCCGGCGGCGGGCGCCCACCGCCCACGCAAAGTCAGAGAGCTGAACTCGCGGCCATGGCGGGGAGTGCGCGCCGTCCGGGAGCTTGCCGGCCGCGACCGGAGCCGCTCGTGCGCGCTCGGTTGGTGGCGGCTGGCGCTGCCCCTCTGCCGCCGCCGGGGACGCTGCCGTCCGCGCATCCCTTGGCAGGGACGCCTGGCCCCGCCCTCACCCCTACCACGGCGCGTGCGCCGTCAGCCTCGGTTCCTGCCCCCCCGCCGGCGCCCCCGCCCGAGGGGCGTGAGCTGCGCGAGCTGGTGGTGCCCCCGGTGGTGCATGTCCACGGGGGCCACATGGGCGATGCAGTGGCGGAGCTCTCGGCGGGCCACCGGCGCTTTTTGGACGGGGCGCCCGAGTACACGGTGCGCAACCTGACGGCGCGTCTGTTTTTCAACAGGCCTGAGGCGGGGCGGCGGCTGATGCGGCTGGGCTGTTTGTTCTCCGAGGAAAACCGCGCGGGCTTCTTAGGGGAGCGGTTCCAGGGAACGCCGCTGCCACCTGGAGACGGGCGCTCACCCGTGCAGGCGCGGGTCGACCGCGCCGCGTTCGAGGCGTCGGTGCACCTGGCGAACTTCTGCGCGGCGTTCCGCCTGGACCTGGCCTGCACGCGTGCGGTGGTTGGGCAGGCCGTACACGTGGCGGAGCGCGGAAACCACGCACTCGTGCACACCGTTTTGAGTTATGTCCGCAACGACTGGCAGAAGCACACCGTCAGCGCCGCGCACGGGGGGCGCAAGAAGACGATGCGGACGTACGGCGGGTCGATTGGGCGGTTCTGCGCGTGGGGGGCGGCCAACGTGGCGACTGCCGCCGACTTCATTCCCCTCAGTCGTCACGTGGTCGTGAGCTTTCTCGAGGCAGAGGCCGAGCGGCGTCTACATCGACGGCGGCAACGACCACGCGCGGGCGGCGCGGACCCCGCCGCGGCTGGCAGTAAATCGTTGGGGTCGGACGAGGAGGGGGCCTCCTCAGGCGGGGCCGGCACTGATTCGTCGTCTGACGACGGTGGTCGGGATGGGGGCGGCGCGGTCGGACCCGCGCGCTCGCCGAAGCGGCGCCGAACGGGCACGGGGGCGGGGCCGCGCCCGGCCGGGCCGGCCCGCGCACGGGGGCGGGGGGGGGGGGGCGTCCCGCAGGCCGGGTGGGCGGGGCAGCGCCGGTGCGGATGCGCGTGCCCGCGGACGGCACGGTGGTCGGTGGGGTACGGGCCGCGCGGGCGGCAACGGCAGCGGCGGCAGCGAGCGGCGATTTGGGTGCGGGTCCGTCGGCGGCGGCGCCGCGTGCTACGCCAGCGCTGATGATGCGTGCGGCACCGCCCACACCCGCTGCGCGCGCCACGCGCGCTCGTGGAGTTGGCCCGGCGGTTCCCCCTTATGCCGGGTCTGCTGCGGGCGGCGCCAAGGAGACGGAGGTGGCCCCGTCCGCTGCGCCACGAGCTGGTGGCCCGCGAGCGGGCGCCAGTACGCCTGCAGCGGCTGGCGCGCCCGCCGCGGACAGGCCCCCCGGTGGCCGGCTGGTGGGGCACCAAGTTTTGCAGGGGCACCTCAATGCTCTGGCCAAAGTTGCGCACCTTTTCAACCTCCTGTGGCGCTCCGCCACGTGCGCGTGCTGTGCCCCGTGGCGCGTGGATGAGTATCAGTCGGCGGGGTCCTTTCACGCGGCCGTTTTTGTAGTGGGGCGGCGCAAGCGCGAGCGAATGCTGCAGGAGAACGCGGCGGGGACGGCCAAGGCGTTGGGGAAGAGAGACCCCTAGATGTCCGACGTGCAGCGGCGCGTCGTCAGTCAGGGGCTGCTGCTGCAGCCCACAACAGCGCTGGGGCTGCACAAGCACGCGGTGCTGAACTCTTTGTGGATTTTGCAGTTTGCGCTGGATGCGCGCGGGGCCACCGCCCGGGACCTGGCGTGGAGCGACCTGGCTGCGAGAGTCTTCGCGGGCATGTTTGGGAGGGGGGGGACCGGGCCCGGATCGGCCGGTCCCGACGTGCTGTGCGCCCACATCTCTGCAACCAAGACGTCGGAGGGCGTGGTGCGCTGCGTGGGCGCGCTGCCACACGTGGACCCCTGGCTGTGCCCTTTGGGCGCAGCGGCAGATGCGCTGGCCGCATTTTGCCACCGCCCCGGCGCGGACGTCTCTCGCCCGCCCGTGGACTTCTCGCCGTTGTTTGAGCCTGACGACGACCAGCTGCTGGAGGCGGGGGTGCGGCCCGTCCACTTCCGCGAGGCGGGCAAGACCATTGGCTTTTGGGAGTGGTACCGCTGTTTAGTGTTCCCGGGGCCGAATGGCGGCGCGCGGAAGCCAATGAGCTACCGCTACCACAATGACAACCTTAAGAGGGTCATGATGGCCGCTGGCGTGCCGGATTGGGCGGCAAAGACGCACCTTTGCCGGCGGGCGGCGGCGCAGGCTGGAAAGGAGCGAGGGGCGGCGGAGAGTGACGTCCTTGACCACGGCATCTGGCAAGTTGGCCCAGGGGGGGGGGTCTACGAGGCGCCCATCCCGAACCGTGCCATGCTCCTCTCCTTGTCGGGGCGCGGTCTGGACTGCCGCACCCCTGTGACGCCACGCATGCAGGTGGCCGTTCCCGAGGAGCTGCAAAAGCTGTACTGCCCCTGGCTGGAGGCGGCGGAAGCCGAGCTCAGCGCGCGGGTCGCGGCAGACGCGCGCTCCCAGGACCAGGCGCTGCGTGACTTTTTCCGCTTGGTGCGCCTCTTCCGGTCGGTTTTCTTCCAGTCGTGGGCCGCCCGGCTGGCCACGGCCAGCGCCCCCCCGACGGCGTACGCACTGCGGCACCCGTTGCTGAGGGGCCCGCGGTTTGCCGAGTATCGGTCCACCATGCACCGGGCGCTGGCAGCCACAACCGACACGGCTGCTGAGGCGGTGCGGGAGGTGTTGCCCCAGTTGGCGGATGCGGTGCGGTGCGCCGTCGATGCGGTCGCTGCGTCATGTGCGGTCAGCGCGGGTGCGCTGGAGCGGGACCTTTCCTTGCGCGTGGACGAGGGCGTTGCCAGTTTGCGAGAGCACGCCGCCGCTGGTTTTTGACAGATGAAGCACACGAGCGCCGCCGCGGTGGCGGACGTCAAGGCCCACGTCGACGCGCGGTTCGACGAGCTGTCGCGCTCGATGGCGGCACAGATTGGGCGCAGCCGGGATCTGATGGCGCGGCTCCTTACAGACCATGTCGTGAAGGACCCTCGTGCTCGCGCTCTCATTGAGGAAGAGCTGCGGCGCCCGCCCCCGTCTGCACCCGCGTCGAGCTTTGCCATCGGACAGATCATGCGTGCGGCGTCCGTCGTGGCGCCTGTATCGGGGGTGCCGCCATCAACGGTGCGCATTTCCCAGCAGCTTGTAGCAGACCGAGACCGCGTTCGAGCTCTGCAAGCAAAAAGGCTGCTTGCGGGCGTGCCCGTGTTTGAGTCCAACGACGAGTGCGTGCCACTACTGCCTATGGGGGCGGGGCTGGGTTGGGAGCTCGCGCTTGACGAGTACGCGCTGGGCGCTGACGGGCGCGTGGCCATATGGACCCTGCAGCAGCATTTTGGGAACCGCTGGCGGCTGCGGCAGCAGGGCGCTGTTAAGACGCGCATCATCAAGCTCTACTCTGAACGATGCACGCTCTATCGCGCCTTTGACGTCGAGTACGCACGGCGCGGCCGTACGGTGGGCGTGGATGGTGTGGTGTCCTTTCTCAAGCAGAGGTACTCGCAGGTTGGCAATACCAAGGCCGTGCTTGCTGCGTTACGACGGGACTACCCGAGTGATTGTGCCTGACTTGTTGGAGGGATGCTACCGGCTTGCTGTGTGCGTAAAGTCATTGTTTGTGCAGTACTCGCCGCCCTTCACTCCCAGCAAAAAAAAAAAGTCTGCTGGTCGTCGCCACCTTCATGCCGACCCGTGGCGTGGTCCACGCTAAGAGCGGCGCACCACGAAGACAATGGTTTGGGGGCGGAAGAGTTCCAGAGAAGACGGAGGACGCGCACGCTCCGCATGGCCTCCCCCCCCCCCGGCACACGCGACTTCGCAGCAGGAGGGGCGGGTCTTGTCCTCTGTCATGCTCTCTTTGGGGCGGCTGACGCCGCCGCCGCCGCCGCCGCCGCTGCTGCCCCCGTGTCCACGGGCTCTCCCCGGTCCGCCGCCAGGGGTGAGCATGCCTTGACCGCCTCCGCCCTCTCCCCTCCCCCCACCCCCACACGTGCCAGCCGCCCACCCCTCCGCCCCTCGGCCGGGTGCGCAGAGGGCGTCTCAATAGAGATGAGGGGCACCTCGTTCAGCACCACCGGCGCGGGCGCAAACATACTGCGCACCGCGTCCCGGTGGTGGTCGCGGAGCGACGCCACTGGGGAAGCGCTTCCCAGTGAGCGGGCTTACCGGCAGCCGCACAGACGCACCGCTGGTGGAGGCCACCGCCGCCTCGGCCGCCGCCGTTGCCACCGCGGCCGCCGTGTGGGGGACGGTGTAGCAGTACGGCTACGCCCACCCACAACTTGTGGGGGCGGAACACGCACGCTCGGGTCCCAACTTGGAACACCGGAAGCAACCCGTGTAACACCAACACGCGACTTGCGTGTGACGAGTGGCCGACTCGCCAAGGCACGAACAAGATGTGTCGGAGCCAGACGGAGTTTACTTGGCAGCCAAGGGGGGCCCTCCCCGCCTTGCTGTCCCGCGCATATGAACCCTCGTGTGCACGCATGCGCGCGCACACCCCTCGCAAAACACGCAAAAAATGAACACTCAGACCACTCAATAAAAAGGCTCCACAATCAAAGCAAGCAAGCGTAGAAATCCGTCTGGCTCCCGCGCAAAAATCCCCAAGATACGAACCACTGCAACACTCTGCAAATGGGGTGCCGAAAGTCCCAGTCGGAATTTCGAGCTGAAATCGGAATATTTCACTCATGGGTCGGGTGAAATCCAATCTCAATTCTGAGCCACTTGCTCCGAATATTCAAACCCAGATTCGGGGTTTGTCACGGACGGGGGGGGGAGAGGCCCGCCGTGGTCGCCGCGGTCGCCGCCGCCGCCGCCGCTAGCGCCGCCGCCACTACCGCCGCCGCCGCCACCGCCCCCCACCCCACCCCCCCCCCCCCGTCAGCCCCGTCGCCGACGTTGTCACGGTCGTGGTCGCCGCCGCCGAGCCCAGACGGGCCGGCACCTACCGGATGACCTGGCCCGAGGGCGGAAACACGGCGGGGGCGCCGCCGCGCTGGCCGCCACCACCCCCCACGAGTCAAAGAGGGGTGTGCGGGGGCGACTCCACCCGCGTCCCCGCCAGTATTGAGGACGTGGCGGGCAAGAGAGTCGGGTAGGGTCACCCACCAGTGGTGGCCGTGGGTGACGGTGGCGCCGGGCTCGCCGCGCGGACGACGTCGCCCACGGTGGCCGCGCCGCCATCGTCTGCTGGAGGTGCCGACGGCTAGCCGGGAGGGCACTACACCGCGTCACACCACAGGTCCGCAGACCCATCCTCGTCTTCGGGGGGCGGCGGGGAAGAGGAGGGGGGAGGGGGTCCGCCCGCGGCCGACGCGGTCCCGTTGAGTGCGCCCCGCCGCACCGACGGGCCGCCGCCCCAGTGGACACTGTCGCCACCGTCGCTCACGACATCGACCGACGGCAGCGGCCACGGGGAGGGCGGCCTTGGTGGTAGTGCGCCGCTACCGCCAGTGGCGGCAATCGCGGCGGCGGCAGCGTCATGGGCAGGCGCTGGCAGGCGTCCGGCGTCGCCGCCACCCACCACCCCCACGACACCCGGCCCGCCGCCGCCTCTTCCTCCCGTCCGTTCGCCGCCGCCGTCGCCGCAACAAGACGCCAACGAGATGCCAACAAGGACCAACCCCCCGGTTTTCTTGTTGGCCGTCCGAGTTCAGGGCGGCGGCTCTTCTGGAGAAGGTGCCGGCTGGCCAATGAAGGCCCAGTCTGGTGGCGTCTTGTTGAAACGGTCCTCAAGAAGACGCCAAAAAGTTCCCCTCTCACAGACGCCCTGAAGGGCCATCCTCAAGAAGAGGCCACCAGAAGCAAGAAGCAGACCGACGACCGCTCAAAGTCTCCATGACATTCGCCGAGCAATGCAGGGCGGCCTGAAATTCGACTAGGTTGCGCACCACATGGAGCCGTCAAAAAGTAGATTGGCACCATCCGTGCTAGCCTTACGCCTGCTGAAGCGATACAACGCAACGCATGTGTCATTGCCGTCCACACCATTTCATCCTGGATCCAGGATCCGCCTGTTTATACTGAGTGTGACTGGTCGGATGAGTCAACTACGCCATCGCAACTAACCTATCGTTCCATTAACCCTACCTCCCTTCTCGTGTGAAGCGCCCCACCCAGAATGCGGAGCCACAACGCATGCAAGCGCACACATGTGAAATATATACTATCGACCGGACAAGACGGCCCGACTGCGGGAGATCAGATACGGAACGGGCCACGGTCCAACCTGACTGGATTGGCGACGACCATGCGCCTGAACAGTAGGCAAAGCCTGGCGGCGAGCGATGCTTGACGGCAAATCTTTCGGAATCGGGCGCCAATCGAGCACGCGCAGGACTTCGAGCGGGCCACAGGGCAATCGCGTTGCCAACGGGCCGTCACTAAGCCATGCGCATGTACCGCGGCAGTTTCCGGCACATCTCCGGTGTCTTCCGGCGCGATCTCGCATTTCTTAGTGGAGTAAATCAGATTGGACCGACTATACAAACCTATTGCATGAAACGCCGTCGCAAAACAGTCAAGGTTGAAGGAGCTGTGATGCTCAAACTTCGCCTCATTGACGTAGCTGATGTCGCTGTGAGCGATACGGTGTAGCATTTCGATGGCTGTCGTAAGGTCGTGCGTTCGGTTTTGCCCGCTTCGCTGGTTGCCGCGACTTGGTGCTAGAACTATAAGTGATTGTTGCAGCGAACGCAGCAGTCAGCATTTGGTTACTGTGGATTTTGAACACCGTTTTGTCAATGGCATGTTGCTGGGGCGGCAATGGTGTTGAAAGTGGTGCCTGCGATGCACTCTCCGTGAGACGGTGATAACACGTCAGGTTTTTGTGTTCACATTCGACAGTTACGGACCTGTTGAAGCATCCGAGCGCTCGTCCAGCTTTGTGTGGGACGACGAAGATCAGCATGGAAAGAAGAGCACGACCTGCTGAAGAACATCGTCTGTCCGTATTCCTAGGATGCAGTCAGTCTCAGCAATAACCATGGAAGCCTCTGCAATTGCCGGTGGGGCACCAAGCCATCGTTCCTGCTCCAAAATTGTCCATTGTCAAAGTGAAAAAATAATACAAGCGACGTCTAGCGGCAACTCGATCTACCGAAAAAACCTGACGCGCGAGCTTGCACAGAGCTTCGTCACACTCTACCGCAGTAGATACTTTGGCTGCATTTACGTTGTGCAACCGAGAATTTCCGCATGATAGCTGCTTTCAAAATTGAATGGTTTGCAAAAGCGATAAGGGATACTCACGAAGTTCAAATATCAGCGACGAATCCAATGTCGACGACAGTAGCGACGACGGTGATCACGAATCGCGAGATCTCTAAACCCAATGGACGGGCGGAGTTGACCCGTGGGGTGTGTTCATTGCGAAGTAGAATAGGATCGCCAGAGTCCAGTTGAGTCACGAGCGATCATTCCAGATCCCTACCGCCAGTCGGTGCGTGGCTGAAAATGGTTCTGGCGGCAGCGGTCGGCATATGAGACGATCAATCAGTGCGATTGAGGGCACAAGAATCGTTCCTATGGCGGCGTTTCATGCAATAGGTTTGTATAGTCGGTCCAATCTGATTTACTCCACTAAGAAATGCGAGATCGCGCCGGAAGACACCGGAGATGTGCCGGAAACTGCCGCGGTACATGCGCATGGCTTAGTGACGGCCCGTTGGCAACGCGATTGCCCTGCGACCCGCTGTCAGCGCTGCATGCCCTCGACTGGCGCCCGATTCCAAAATATTTACCATCAAGCATCGCTCGCCCCCAGGCCTTGTCCACGGGTCTGGCTTAGAGCATCTCCACCAATGCAGCCAAAAGCCAAAAGCCAACTACGTGGCAGCCGCTTCACCGGTTGGGCTTTGGCTCTGACTTGTGGGCCGTGTGACGGTCCAAAACTAAGGCCGTATCACAATTCTGAATTGCTCTGGAGACCACCTTAATGCGCCTCGAGCGCACTCGAGATTTTGGCTCTCAACGGCAGCGGAGCCAACCCCCGCGCCAAACGAGCCTTTTTGGCGCGGTGTTTTGGCTTTTGGCCAAACGCGGAGCCAACCTGCGCCAATAGGCAGCGTGACCCGTGGCTTGCAGACAGTCCCACCGGACGTTAGTACGGCGTGAAATGGGCTACTCTCTCCAGGCGCCCTACTAGATGCTTTGCTTGAGACGTGACGTGCGCGGCGTTGGCTTCTCGGTTGGAGTGGCCATTCACAGTCGCCCACGTTGCGCCACATGTCTCCTATGGGTTGGCTTTTGGCTCCATTGGTGGAGATGCTCTTAAGGTGGTCGCCGATCCAGTCAGATTGGACCGTGGCCCGTTCCGTATCTGGTTTCCCGGAGCCCGGCCGTCTGATCTGGCCGACAGTAGATACTCCACGTGTGCGCGCTTGCACGCATTGTGCCTCCGCCCTCTGCGTGAGGCGGTTCACACGAGAAGGGAGGCAGTGTTTTTGGCGCGTTAGATTTGCTGCGATTGCGTCGTTGACTCATCCGACCAATCACACTTTGATCAACCTGGCACGGTGGGGACGGCAATGGCACATGCGTCGGGTTGCATCGTTTCAGCAGGCTTTCGGCTAGCACGGAGGGTGTCGATCTATTTTGGGACGGCCCCTTGAGAGCACACCCAACCACGTCCATCCCAACGCCCCAAGTATTCATTCTAGGATGCCACGTATCGCACGTGGCGGCATGTGAGCGGAGTGCCCATTTCTATATATCGATCCCCAACCGTTTCGGAAGGACTTGTGTAGAACGGCTGCTTCCGAACGCCGATGATTGGGTCTCGACACACACAGCGACGTGCCAGCTTTTTCCATTTGTAAATGTGTTCTTTACTTGTTTGACGTGGCTCCTCTGTCTGCTGAGTATCTCTCGAGATCCGTCGCAATCGACCGGCGATTGTGGAGCGATCATCGCCCGTTGGAGCGCAATTTTGCACGACATGGCAGCGATCATAGGCGGTCTTGGTGTATCTCGCGCTATCTCGGGCGATCGAGTAGCGGTCGTCGGGGGTCAATTTTTTTGAAACGTGGACCGTCGTGTGCCACGACGCGGCTCTGTCATTTCACCGCGCACTGGGAGGATGCACCCCTCACGTTCAAAGGATGCATCGTCCAATCATGTAGTGCCATTGCAGCGGCGTGCAGACACGTTGGCCGCTAGGGCCGCCGCGAGCCGTCTACGCGAGACCCAAACAGACGGTCCGCCTCTTCGGCGCCGTCCCGCGCGAAGCGCGACGAGCAGCGGTCAGCGCACCCACAGCGGTCGTGTGGAGGGTGGTCCCGCCTCGCCGCGCCGGGGGCAGCAGCCTGGCGAGCGCGAGGGGCGGCAGGCCCGCCCCCCCAGCGGGGGGAACAGGAGGTTCGCCTCCTGGGCTGGTGGTGGGTGGGGAGAGGTCGCAGCCGCTCCCCTTCATGATTGTGCTTTCGGGGGGGTGGGCCTGGTGGCGGTTCCTCGGGGCCGCGTTCTGCGCGGAAGCGGTTGCACCCCCCCGCGATTTGCGTTCTAGTGGGCGGTGGCGGCCCCCCCCCTCGACGATTTTCCAACCCCCCTCGGATCGCGGTCTGAGAGGGGGGGCTGTGACAACCGCGCCCATAGGGCGGGCGGGCGGGCGCGATCCGCCACCGTCACGACCCGTTATCCGCAGTTGTAGTGACCGTCTCCTTCCCGTCCCTTCCCTTCGACCCGCGCGCGCTATCTCTTTCGCGCGGGCGGCCTTCTCTTTGCCCGCGCGCGGGTGGCCCCAGCCAGGCTCCCCGCGTGCGGGTGGCGCCCGCCTTCCCCGCACCACTCGACACACCATCATGACGGCGGCGGCCGCCGACGCCCCCCCCCCCCCTGCCACTGTCCGCAGCCATTTAGGCAAAGGCCACCGGGCCTACCCCGCGCTGATGCTGACGGACACGTGCCGGAGACGCACGCTGATGCCGTATGGCAAAGTGATCCAAGGAAAAAAAAAATCCTGCCCAACGGGGAAAAAAAACCTTTCTATTGATGCCACAACCGTCACAGCAAACTCAACAGACACTCACAGATAGTGCTCCAGAAGTGCCGCTCGGCTCTTATAGATGTCCTCCGCCAGGTCATTGCGCAAAGCAACGTGCGCGGTTTGATTCCACACCTCCTTCCACGCCTGCGCAGCCCGCCAAAAGGAATCAACCGGCAGCTGCCCTAGGGGTTGAACAGCGGGGGGGGGATGGGCCAGAGGGGGGAGGCCGCCCAGATCCCCGCCGCCGGGTGCCCCAACCCCGGGAGCAGGAACGCCAGTCCCCCCCCCCAGTTCACCCGCTCCTTTAGCTTCCTCCCGAGCACGTCGACGAGACAAATACCCGCCCCGCCGTACCTCAGTCACCATATTGTGCAAAATAGCCACGGCCTTCACAACCAGTGTGATCCGCTGAACGGTGGCGTACCGCGCAGGATGTAGAACAATGTGCCAGCGCGCCGTCAGCACAGCGTACAGCCTCTCCGCGTCCTTCCTCAGCGCCTCCTGCAGCCGGTTGAAGATCCGCTTCTTGTCCGTGTCAGGGTTGGCATACGCCTGCACAAAAAACGCGTGGTGGGGGTAGATCTTATCCACCAGATAGTACAACAGCGTGCGTGTGATCCCATTGACAGTGAAGGGCCGGTCCCGCGGCGGCCACAGACCGGCCGTGACGTCCTGGTACAGCGGCGACTGCTGCAGCACGTTGATGTCATTCATACTGCCGGGGCAACCGACAAAAAGGTGCCAGATGTAGAGGTCCTCGTCACACACCGCCTCCATGACGATAGATCGGCGCCCCTTCCTGTTCTGGAAAGACCCCTGCATGCCTTTGGGACACGCCCGCCACTCCCAGTGAGAGCAATCAAGTGACCCAATGCAGCCGGGCATCCCCCGCTCCGCGCTCCGCTTAAGCATGACGGTCAGCTCCTCGGCGTTTGGCTGGCGCAAGTACATAGGTCCAAAAACATCCACGACATAGGAGACCAGGTCACGCACAAAATTGTCCACCGTCGAGCGAGAGATACGGCAATACTCATCGGGACGATCAGTGGACTCCCCATAAGCCAGCACGCGAAAAGCAGCGACCAGCTTCTGGAGCGGGTGCGCCCGAGGTCGGCCGGTGGCATCTATGGCCTGCTTAAAACCAGGCTGGTCCTTCACAGCCCGATTGTGAGGCACCACCCACACACGGGCAGCCCTCAACGTACTGGCGCCGGTGTCAGCAACCCGTGCACCAATGAGGATGCCGGGCGCGGGGAAGGTGACGGGTGGGATGACGGTGATGGGGGTGGGGAAGAGGATGGGCGTGACGTCGGTGAGGGTCGAGGGGGTCGAAGGTAAAGGAGGTCTTTGTGTCTCTGTCTGTCGTTCTTCCCCCGAGGTCTCTCCCGGTCGCGCCCACACTCACGCATTATATACCCCCAGGGGGGCACCCAGGGTGCCCCAAAGCATGCGATTGCCCGTCGTGCCGGTGGACGGCACCAAAGCTCTCAAAACAAAGCATGGGCTCTCAGAACAAAGCAAGGGTGGGCGTGTGCGCCCCAAGGCGCCCCACCAGAAAGCCCCAAACGGGGGGGGGACGGTGTGCGGCGCTCGTAGCGCCGCGCGGCTGGCCCCACGCGCCATTCGACCCGAAAAGCCTCAGAGGCGTGTAAGCAGACGCCAGTCTTCGGGTCGAATATCTCCCGTGGGTCAGCAAGTCTTGTCGCTCCCATTGGTCCACGGGGAGATTGTTCCGGCTTGCTGACGCGTCAGAGATGTGGCTCGTCTTTTGGTCCGTTAGTCCGTTGATCCGTTGGAGACTGTACCCGTCGGCAGATGAGTCAGGGTAGTGTCGGTTAGCCAATCCGCGGCTCCCGTGCTGACCGTCCGTTAGTAGTAGATTATCGGACGGACACCGCGGCATGCCCCAGATTACTTTGGAGTTGATGCGTCTTGGAAGGAGTTGGCTGAGAAGGACAGGGAAGGAGAGGCCCCAGTCCTTATCTTCTAGGCTCCAGTCTTGGGGATTTAAGGGGCATATCCTTACACCTCCCCCCCTTAGGACGCGCGGCGCAGGAAAGCGTCCAACACCTCAGGTGCGTTCGCAAGGTCTTGCTTGGTCAGCCAGGAGTTCTCGCTGACGTCACAGCCTTTCCACTTGACCAGGTACTGTAGTCGTCCACGGCGCTTTCGTGACCTTATGATGGAGTCGACTTCGTACTCGACAGAACCGTCCGGAAATGCCACCGGAGGCGGAACGGGAGGAAGTCGGCCATAAGGATCAGCGCGGTACGGCTTCAGCAAGCTCGCATGAAAGGCGTTGTGAACCTTGCGATCGAGCACCGCTTGGGGAAGATCCAGGCGGAACGTCACATCGTTGATACTCTCAGTGACGCGGTACGGTCCTGAGTACTTGGGCATCAGCTTGCGAGCGCCTTGGAAAGCATCTGGCATAAGGTGCTTGGTACTTAGTAGCACCAGATCGTCCACGGCGATCTTGCAAGGTCGGCGATGGCGATTTGCGTACGCCGAGCGCGCCTCATTTGCACTCTTGATGGCTGAGATGGCAGTCTCTTGAGCATGTTGGAGACCGCTTAGCCAGTCAGACACTGCAGGCATGCTTGACTCTGAGTTTTCGAGGATGTCCATTGGTACCGTCTTAGGTTCGAATCCGTAGTTCAGGAAGAAAGGGGAGTACGTTGTAACAGCATTTGGCGACCGGTTGTAGGCTACTTCGGCAGCAACCAGAAAGAGGTCCCAATCGCCTTGGTGATGGTTGACAAAGTTTCGCAGGATTTCTTCGATCTTCTTGTTCATGATCTCAGTTTGTCCGTCGGTTTGCGGGTGGTACGCTGAAGCGGCCTTGATCTTGACCTTGAAAATCTTCGTGAGCGACTGCCAGAAGTTGGAGAAGAAAATGCGGTCCCTGTCGCAGACAACATCAGCTGGGAGTCCGTGGTGTCGATAGACGTGATTATGGTAGAGCTGAGCTGCGACTGGCGCCGTACAGTCTGGCTTCATAGGGGCGAGGCGAATCATCTTGGAGAGGCGGTCGACAACGACGTAAATCCCGTTGTGGCCTCTTGGAGTCAGAGGAAGAGGCGTGATAAAGTCCATGGAGACACTTGCCCATCGTTGGCTCGGGGGGTCCAAGGGTTTGAGGTGACCCAGAGGTGAATGGGTGCTAGCCTTGTTCCGCTGGCACAAATCACATGTTTGTACGTATCTTTGGATGTCTTTCCGCATTGTCTTCCAGTAGTACTTGGAAGAGATAACCTTGGTTGTTTTCTTGACTCCCATGTGCCCTTGGCACGGGACATCATGGTAGTCGTGGAGTAGTCTTTGGCGTAGAGTACCGACGGGGATACACGTACGGTCACCTCGTTTCAACAACCTCATGTGTAGCCGGTAGGGAGATACCGGATCTTTGACTAGGTCGGCAAACTCGGGGTCCGCGTCGTACTCTTGTCTTAAGGTGGCAAGGTCTTGATCACTTTGGTTGATGGTCATGAGGTTGTTGATTTCAGTTTTCTTGGGGAGTTCTTCAATGGTCTTGGTCAGCACGCGACTAAGAAGGTCTTGATTGGGGGCGTGCTTGTCGGGAGCATCTTGTGGCTGCCTGGAAAGGGCATCAGCCACGGGGTTCGAAGTGCCCTTGATTGGGACAATCTTGAACTGGAACTGGTCCAGAAACTCCAGCCACTTGACTTGGCGATCGTTCAGCTTCTCTTGGGTGCTTAGGTATCTCAGGGACTCATGGTCGGTGTGGACCTCAAAGGGTCTTCCGTAGAGGTAGCAGCGCCAATGCCGGATAGCTTGTACGACTGCAAGCAGTTCTCTTTCACGAATGCTGTAGCGCTGCTCGTGGATGTTGAGGGTTAACGAGAAGTACGCCACTGGACGCCGTCCGCGTCCATCATCTTGCTCAAGGACTGCGCCCACAGCATACCCGCTGGCATCTGTAGACACGTAGATTGGGTATCTCTTGTCGAAAGGCCTTAGCACCGGTGCGCTTGTCGTTAGGTCCTGCAGCTGCTCAAAGGCTTTCTGGGCGTCGGGTGTCCACTCGAAGTCGACATTCCCAGTCAGCCTCGTTAGCGGCGTAGCTACGGCAGCCATTCCCTTGATGAATCTTCGATAGAAGTTGACCATACCGAGGAAAGATTGTACATCCTTTTTGCTCCTCGGTGTTGCCCACGTACGGATGGCTTGGACCTTGTAGTCTTCCATAGAGAAGCCTTTCTCGGAGATGACGTGGCCAAGGTAGTCCACAGTAGTTCGAGCGAACTGGCACTTGCTCAGCTTGGCGTAGAGCTTGTGTTCTCGTAATTTCTCGAGTGCTAATCGTAGGTGCTTGAGGTGATCGTCGTAAGTTTCGCTGTAGACTAGGATGTCGTCGAGGTAGACACAGATGAAGTCGTACAGATAGGGTCGGAAGACATCGTTCATTAGGTTCATGAAGACCGCGGGTGCATTTGTCAGACCAAAGGGTACGACGGTGAACTCATAGAATCCGTACTTGGTTCGAAACGCCGTCAAAGGTATTGTTTCTGGGTCAAGGCGAATCTGGTGATAGCCAGAGCGGAGGTCGATCTTTGTAAAGTACTTGGCCTTTCGCAATTGGTCAAAGATGTCGTCGATGCGTGGTAGTGGGTACGCGTTCTTGATAGTAGCCTTGTTCAGGGCCCTGTAGTCGATGCACATTCGCCAGCCACCGTCCTTCTTCGCCGCAAAGAGGACGGAAGAGCCCCACGGTGAGGTGCTTGGTTGGATGAATCCCTTCCTTATGAGGCCGGCCAGTTGAGTCTTGAGTTCTTCGAGCTCCCATTCGGCTAGTCGGTAAATTCCGCTACGACGCGGTTGGGCGTCGTCGGTCAGCTTGATGCTAAATTTGTGACTGCGCTCAGGAGGGAGTCCGTCGGGGAGCTCGTCTGGGAAGACGTCAGCGTACTCTTTGAGAATCTCTTGAACTTCTTTCTTGTCTTCGCCTTGTCCCATTGTAATGGCGTTAATGTCGAAGGTGCTAGAGGGATCTTCCGACTGCAGGTAGATGGCAAAAACAGGGCACCTTTGAACGAGGTCCCGAGCAAGGCGTTGCCGACTGATCAGAGCTTCGGGCTTCTTGAGGGAGGCAGTGATAGAAATGTTCTTGTGGTTGAACTTGAAGGAGATCTTGTTTTTCTTGTTGTTGATTTTGGCGTCCTTGTCATCGCGCCACTTCTTTCCCAGGATGAGGTCGTACGCGCTCAATTCACAAACAGCAAACCGAAGTCGCTCTTGGTACGGTCCGATGTGAATCTCAAGAGGGTCAACGGTTTCAGCGAGGACATGGGAGCGGCCATCGGGCATGCTTGCCGCGAAGTCCGTTCCTTTCGTTTTCACATGCAAGGAGGTAACGAGGCGCCTTGAGACGACGTTGATGGGAGATCCGTCGTCGAACAGCACCTTAACAACTTTTCCATTGACAGAAGCAGTAGAAAGAAGAAGCCCGAGTCGCGGGCCTTCAAATGGTGACGACATATTTTCAGGAACCGAAGGAGCGTCTTTCACAGATGTTGAGGATTGTTGCTGCTTCAGTTCCGCTGGCCTTTTGGGCAGTCCTTAGCCATGTGTCCTTTCTCGCGACAGCGAAGGCAGAGACCCTCGCGCATGCAGCGCTGGCGTTCGTCTGGCGTCAGCTTTTCGATCTTGATGCTGGAAATGTCCATCGGGACAACGCCCGTCGTCGGTGGCTTGCCAGAAGTGCTGTTAACATTGCTGGTGATACGGGACACTCCAGCCTTGGCCGCTTCCACGCGCAGGGCGTCCGTCATCAGTGATTCAAGATCGGTGTACGTCTTGAGGCACAGTGCCTGCCAGATGTCGCGCTTCAGGCCTCGGCTATAGCGGTCGATCTTTTCCGCTTCGGTGATGTCCGGGATGTCCAAGAGGACGCTCAGGAAAGTCCTGTTGAACGTCCCGACGTCCTTGATTTGGCGCCATGAGTGCAGCTTGTCCCGCGCCGCCTGCGTCTTGTTCAGAGGGCTGAAGCGACGGATGAGCGCAGCCCGAAAGGTAGCCCAGTCGGGGACCGCCGTCGTCCGACTGTAGGTATGCCACCAGGTGAACGCTTCACCGTCCAGGTAGGTGCAGGCGATCCGACACGCTTCGTCAGGGTCAGTCAGTCGCACATATGAGTCCATGTGCGAGCACCATGCTTCAATTGTCCCGGGCTTGCCAGAGAACAGCGCGGGCTTATTCGGCCTCGCAGTCGTCGCGCCTCCACTCGAGGCCTTAGCCTTGGCGTCGGACAGCTGTTTCTTGGCGTCCGCCAATTCAACCTTATGAGCCTCGAGCTCGGCGCTCATGTGCGAGACGAACGCTGTAAGTTGATTCCATGACTCCGCGGAGGGTGCGGTTGAGGCCGTTCCCGGATTAATCGGGCTTACAGTCGCAGGATTCGGGGGGTCCATTGCGTCCTGGGTGAGGTCCGCAATAATCAAATTAACCCAACAGATCCGGTTTGACTTACTCCGGCAAAGCACGGGGCAAGTCTTACAAGATGTGCAAGTTAATTTGACCAAGCAAAATAGTGCTGCACTAGCTCTGGACAAGCGTGGCCGTCGTGGCTACCACGTTTCCAAAGATGGACAACACTATTTGATGGGTCACAAGCGATGCGATGAAGCAGAATTCGAAGACTCAAATCACGCAATCGGATTTTCCCGCCGGCCGCCGCGCACGGGCCCGAGTCGGGTCGTGCCGGATTTCCACGCGGGGGGATCAAAGGGGGAAAATCGCGTCTCTTGCACAGATCCTGGGGGGTGTTGCGAGGTGTCAGTCGGTGCGGCGCGCCAGCGTGCGGTGGTGATCCTTGCCACGCTGGTGGCGTTCGAAGTGCTCGACCGTCTCAAATTCGCGATCGCACACGTCGCAACGAGGGCGGGTCGCTGGACGGTTGACCGTATTGCGGTGGCGCCGCGACCAGCGATGGTCGCGCAGCACTGTCAGGCTGTTGCAACGCACACCGCACGGCTTGCAAACGTATTTGCCCTTGGGGATGGTCTTGGCGATCCGGCGCTGCTCTCGCTGCTCTGCTGCGCGCGCGGTCGTCGGTCGGATGTGGCCGATTCGTGGGGCCGGCGGCGCGATGTAGCGCCGGGCCGGATCCTGCGCGGGCAGCAGCAGGCGCCGGTTGGCTGGGACCGCCGGTCCTGACGTGGCCGGGCCCTTACCCTTGCGCGAGAGGGGGGGCTTGGATGCGGCTGGCGCCGCCGATGCGGCCGTCGCCGCCACAGAGGATGACGTGGATGCGCCCGCCGGGGTGCCACGTGCCGCCGCGGTGTCGCGCGCCGCCGCGGTGCCGCGCGCCGCCGGGGTGCCGCGCGCCGTCGGGGGGCGCGCCGTCGCCGCCGAGGAAGTCGGGGCGTCCGCCAACGCCGAGGAAGAAAATTCCGAACCTGATTTGGCACTCACTGGGTTTCGACAATCAGTCGACCAAAAGAAAAAAAACCGTGACAGGGGCCACCAGGGCAGTGTCAGGGCAGTGTTCTTTCGGTGTGATTCGTGGAACCCGCTGCGTTCGTATTACAATGCCCGAGGCACGCCGAACACAGGGGGCAGCACGAGTGCACAAACACAGGGAGGGCCAAATCCAGGACGGAATCGCAACGTCACCGCCAAGAGGAAGTCAAACTATCTGAAGCTACCACATGTGAGGCACCACCCACACACGGGCAGCCCTCAACGTACTGGCGCCGGTGTCAGCAACCCGTGCACCAATGAGGATGCCGGGCGCGGGGAAGGTGACGGGTGGGATGACGGTGATGGGGGTGGGGAAGAGGATGGGCGTGACGTCGGTGAGGGTCGAGGGGGTCGAAGGTAAAGGAGGTCTTTGTGTCTCTGTCTGTCGTTCTTCCCCCGAGGTCTCTCCCGGTCGCGCCCACACTCACGCATTATATACCCCCAGGGGGGCACCCAGGGTGCCCCAAAGCATGCGATTGCCCGTCGTGCCGGTGGACGGCACCAAAGCTCTCAAAACAAAGCATGGGCTCTCAGAACAAAGCAAGGGTGGGCGTGTGCGCCCCAAGGCGCCCCACCAGAAAGCCCCAAACGGGGGGGGGACGGTGTGCGGCGCTCGTAGCGCCGCGCGGCTGGCCCCACGCGCCATTCGACCCGAAAAGCCTCAGAGGCGTGTAAGCAGACGCCAGTCTTCGGGTCGAATATCTCCCGTGGGTCAGCAAGTCTTGTCGCTCCCATTGGTCCACGGGGAGATTGTTCCGGCTTGCTGACGCGTCAGAGATGTGGCTCGTCTTTTGGTCCGTTAGTCCGTTGATCCGTTGGAGACTGTACCCGTCGGCAGATGAGTCAGGGTAGTGTCGGTTAGCCAATCCGCGGCTCCCGTGCTGACCGTCCGTTAGTAGTAGATTATCGGACGGACACCGCGGCATGCCCCAGATTACTTTGGAGTTGATGCGTCTTGGAAGGAGTTGGCTGAGAAGGACAGGGAAGGAGAGGCCCTAGTCCTTATCTTCTAGGCTCCAGTCTTGGGGATTTAAGGGGCATATCCTTACACCGATACACACGCACAAACTCAGATCACGGCACGTGAAAGCGACGCTCAAATTCATTCTCGTCATACACAGGCGGATTCCCTGCCACCCCGAAGTAGTCGATCAGAATGCTGCGCAACCCCCTCGCAAAGTTACGCTGCTTGTTGGGCCGCCGTGCATGAACAGATCCGTGGTACCGCCGCACGCCGCCAACGCGGGCAGCTCTCTTCCTCGTCCTCCAGTGGTGCAGCACGGTCAGATGGGCAGCCACAGCTTCCGCAATTTCCATGTCCTCAGCATCCTGCAAGAGAGCCTCCACGTCCAAGATCGATAGGTCCTCAGCCATGGTGTGTGGGTCCCAAAAAACGCGCGCGGGAGCGTGATGGCCACGACGACGGTGATGGCGCCGGTCGAGGTCACGACCGTGGGCACCCACCACGATCACAGCGGACCCCAGCGCGCGGCCGGGAACCTGTGCCCCCCGACACAGCGCTCATCCAATCAGATTTCTTCCCCGCCCCGCCCCCGCTGTCGATGTCCCTCGCCCCTCGCACCCCGTCCCGCCCTCCAGCAATGGGCCGGTCGTCCAATAAAAAAAGAGAGCACTTCCCCGTACGCCGGTACGCGGACAGACTCGGGAGGGCACGCCACAACCGACACCCCACATGGCCACATCACTGCCAGAGGCTGCTGTGGCGGCGCGCCACCGCGGCCGCGGACGCCACGCGACTGAGTACGCAGGCACGGTTTGAGGTGCTGCGCAACCGCCGGCCGACACGCCGCCTGTGTGCCCCTCGCCCCATGCCAGTGGCGCGGGCACAGCGGGCAGCCGCCACGTGCCTGTTGTGGTTGTCACGCGAGTGCTACCCGCCGACCATTCGCCCCACTTCGCGGAGCCCGATGGGGGCCCCGAAGCGCCTGCGATCGTGCTGCGGTCGTCACCGATCGTGCACGGTCAGATTCAGATTGCAAAAAATTGCCATGCGGCGACGATCGGACACGTGGTCGAGGCCCAACCAGCCCGCGAGAATGGGGAATGGGGATGGGGATGGCCCATTTCCGACCAGATTGGGGTGTCCCCATTCCCATTCCCCAACGGGGCCCCAAACATGCCCGAAACCCGGGAGGACTTACATGAATTGGGTTTTGTCGAATCCGATCCGAGAACGTGGAGATCCTTCTGTCGACGTCACTATGTGACCGCCCGCAATCTTGAAACCCGCCAGAACAGAGATTTGATGCCGTTTTAAGCCGATTCGCGGTCCAATTACGTGCCACGTTTATTTATTCCCGATGGGGTTGACGTGGTTGGGTGTGCTCTGAGGTGCGCATCCCAGTCCAATTTCAGGCCGCCCTGCATGGCTTGGCGAAAGCCATGGAGATTTTACGTGGTCGTCGGTCTGCTTCTTGCTTCTGGTGGCCTTTTCTTGGGGATGGCCCGTCAGGGCGTCTGTGAGAGGGGAACTTTTTGGCGTCTTCTTGAGGACCGTTTCAACAAGACGCCACCAGACTGGGCCCTCATTGGCCAGCAGCCACCTCCTCAAGAAGAGCCATCCCCCTGAACTTGGACGTCCAATGAGAAAAAAACGAGGCTGGCTCTTCTTGGCGTCTTGTTGCGCCCGGGCAAGGAAGACGCCAGACACGTGGGCTTGCCACCCACATGAGACGATTTCTCGCTGAAGAAGTGCGCCACGGTTGCTAGAATGAGTGCCACGTCTAGAGGATTCCCCTCCATCGCGCCGATTCTGGTCAACCGTGGACAAGCGGAAACTTTTCGTCTGATTTTGCACTCGTGTCCATCACACAAGACAGCTCGTTTAGCGCCGCAGCGAGAGGTCCCCGGACAGCAGGATTGAAATTTTTCCTGATGGAAGCTATCTTATGGCCAAAAAGCTCCGAAAAAAGAGGGTTATTTCGGAAGCATCTTCCTGGCATCTTGTTGCCGGCTCTTCTGAGTGCCCAGTTTTTTAGAGAACGGCTGTACAAGTAAAAAGGCGTTTTATTGAGCCCGTTATCGACCAACCGGGGCGCACTGGAACATAGGGGAACTACTTCTGCCTTGGCACGGTACCAGTGATCTGTACGCCCTGTCGCGCCCACCCGGCTGACAGCTGCGTGGGTTTCACGTGCAGGCGCTTGCGAAGGTCAGTTCATTTTCCGGCACGCGACTCAGGAATACCCCGCGCGCACGGTATTCCCCACGAGTTCCTTGCGACCGGCCCTGGTCCGAGCACTTATCAGTCTTGCCTGCTAGCGCTACCGTTTTCAGCGCCCTGCTTGCGAGCGCGGCGTCATAACAAGCGGCGAGCACCTGCCGGCGGCAGCCGCCGCCGCTACAGCCGTGCCCGTCGGATGCCGCGTTGCCACACATCACGGCCAGCCGCTGGCGCAGCACCGCCGGCTGACTCGCTGACGAGGGTGCCGTTGTAATGATGGGCTTGTCCGTAGCGGCTGCGACGGCGGTTGCTGCGGCGGTGGAGGAGTAGCCTGGCGCGGCGAGCGCGGCCGTCCGGGCGAACACTGCCGACGTGAGCAGTACGGTCAACGGGCCAGCGGAGGCGTTCGCCCCACCCTCCGACGCTCAAGCAAAAGATTATTCACCAGGTCGCGTGCATCCGCAACCGAGCCGTCATTCTTCACGCTCCAGATTCTCATGTCCTGATCATCCCTCAGAGCGGTTTGATTCGCGCTTAGCACGTCAGAACTCGCACTTACATCCTCCCCAACATCTTCTCATCTTGCAGTACGGCGCCCGTCGGTCTGCACACTTTCATGCAGCGCCAAAATCAGGACCATGTGCTTTTGTAGGGCGCCTCGGCGCGGCTGAAGCAATACGCCACCACAAAAGCGACGTGCTTGGCGCTTGAAGAAGAAGATTGCTTGCATTTTGTCCGCTGCACCATCGGACTGGTGACTTCTGATCCGCGTGAGCTGGCATTGGTGCCGTGTAGTAAGACATGAGTGGGGTGGGCAATAGCCAAGGATGGCAAGGACATCAGAGACAAGCCAAGTGAGCGTAAGCAGAATCAGCGACAGGGTCAAGAACGTGGTGGTCAAGGTGCGATGGCGATAATTCCACAGGCGGGGCAAGACTTATTCCGAAGGGAAGCGCGCCGATACCAGGAGAACGGAGAAAGTTGCTGGCAGAAGCGTCTGAAGAAGCAGCGCGTGGTTGTTGCTAACCCGTGCGCAAGCGTGCGCGCGCAAGTGCCGGCAGTGCCGCCCTCGCCTTGTTTTTGCGCCAGGTGCGCCTGGCAGGCCCTTCCCTTCGCGCGCTGCGGCGCCGTCTTGGCCGTGAAGTATCGAATTGGCTCGCAGATTATGTACGTACAGCTCTTCTCCAGAAATCGTCGCACTCAGAAAGAGGTCCGATTGTACCAGAACCGGCCTCCACACCCCCTCAGAGGTCGACATTGGCACAATCGAACCTCTTTTTAAGTGCGATATTTGTTGGAGAAGAGCTGTATGCTGCATTTGGTGGCAAAGGGCATGTGCTCTCAATCACAAACGCCCTTGATTTTCAAGATTTGAGTTATAAAAGTCAACGTGATTCTTATCACAATGAACGCTTCGTGTACCTCTGCCGCTCGCGGACGAGTCACAGTTGCCCTCCGGGTATTTCTTTTGTTCAAGGGAAAGGCCAGGGCTTGGCGGGCGCCAAGTGCGCCCGACATCCCTTGGCCAAAAAAAATGCAGAAAATGTAGGAACTTTGCGGCCGCACAATGCCACCGCCGGCCCAGCATCAGTAACTGGACTGTCATGTTGCTGCACTGACCTCACCAAGTTCCAAAAAGATCCCCACAAAAAGCGTATGAGTCGGCCGTTCCGAACCTGACCCTCCCCCTGTCCTTAAGAGGGCTTTGGCATGTCAGACGTGGGTCGGTGGCGTGAGTTAGGGACACAATTCTGGCACGTTATGCCTCCGACCCACATTTGACGACCCATAAATGGCTATCCACCCCCTCCGTACCCACGCCAGATACCGATCCGACTGCGCTTCCCGCGGCGTGCTTCGCGCCACCCCTACACGTATAAAGTTAAAGAGTGCGCGCGTGGCCAGATACTTTCCGACTGACGGCTGCCACCAGAGCAGCACCGGCGCCGTCTGGACGCTCTCTGCTGAGGGCTGTCCACCATGCTGTGGCGCTCCTTTGTGTACGCCTGGTTCCGAGGCACCGGCGTGGTTCGTCCGCGTTGGCTTTTGCTCTTGGCCCCTGTACCCGCCCTCCCTTCCTCTCTGCGCGCGTCCTCGTCACAGCGGCCCATCTAAACGCAGTATGGGCTGTCAGTCCCAGACGCAGCACTCACAGATGCCGTTGCGCGCCTTAAATACGTGTGAAAAACGGCGGTATGGCGTAAGTGGCTTTCTTTCTGTTGGGCCGACCGCGGGAACGCGCGCGACGGACCCGATTGATAGTTGAGTACGTGCTGAAGCTCGACGTGGGTACAAATGTGGGTACCTCGACGTGGGTCGCACACCCGCAACTTACCCACATTTGGTACCCTCGCCGCGCATGCCGAAGCTCTCTCTTGTCGAACGTCGTGCCGAGACCGTTTTTGAACATAAATCGCACCCCTCGTGGGGATGCGCGCGGTGGCCGACCGCCGATTCGGCCGCGGCCGACCAATGTGCCACGCGAACACGTGGCAAAATATATCAAATGGGAGAAATACCATTTATGACGGTTGCGCAAAGTGCATCCCCTCCTCCTCCCCAACACCCCCCCACCTCCCCAAAGTACCGGGCTGCAAACCAATCCAGTATTTAACGTAACATATTTCCAGGGAATAGCCACGAGCGACTACCACGACCTGGTTGTTTAAGCTCTCTATTGTAGTCCTCCCAATTTTGTCCGATGTGATCAAAGTCAAAACTGGGTCTGGTCAACTTCCTATTGGTCGATTGGTTTTATCCGCCTGCATAGATGGCTGAGACGCAGTTGAGCAGCTCTGGACCCGGCTCTTGACTTCGACCAGATCGGACAAAATTGCGAAGACACCAATATGGTTGGGCGAGAATGTACGGTACGACTCGCACGGGAGGGTGTTGACGATTCCGACCGGCCTCGCATCCTGTTGATCCGCACCGTGCCGGCCGCGCGCCCACACGAGGCGCCGGCGGCGCCACGCATGGCCCAGATTGACGCCCGGCGGCCAGCCATTGGCTGTCGGGCGCCGCGGCATCGCCGTGGGGGGTGGCGCGGAGTGGATCTGTTTCGGGCCGATCCCTGCAACGGCGGCGCCGGCGGCGACTAACCCACCTCGGCGCTCCCCGTTGCTGCTCCCCCCAGACACACCCATCATCACCGCCAAGTGGTTGGCATCACGCTTCGTGCCGTAAGACTGCCCCCTCCCCACCTTCCGCGGCCTGCCTATAGTGGTTTTCTTCTTTTTCTTCCGACGTCGCCCGCTTGCACCCACCGCCCACGCTCCTCCCCCCTCGCCCCTTGCCCGCGTATCTGATGGCGGCCTTTGTGGCGACCGGCTGTGCCGCCGCGCGAGCGCTGGTGGCCCCGCCGACGCGCGCCGCCGTTGACACGCGCCCCACCGCCAGCGCCTTTGCCGGCACGCCCGTGCGGTCTAGCCGGGCGGTGGTCGCTGGCGCGCCCGCTGCCGCCGCCGCCCGCCCGCGCCACGCGGTGGCCATGGCAGCCGACAGCGGCGCTGCCAAGGAGCCCGTCGTGCCCGTCCTGATGGGCTCCAAGGCGGACCTGCCGCGGTGCCAAAAGATTGCGGACGAGCTCGCCGCGTACGGCATCCGCGCGGAGCTCCACATCTCGTCGGCGCACAAGACGCCCGAGCGCCTCCTCGCCATGGTCCGCGCGTACGAGGCGGACGGGCGGCCCAAGGTGTACGTCGCCGTGGCGGGGCGCTCCAACGCGCTGTCGGGGATGCTTGACTGCGCGGTGACCGCGCCGGTCATCTCGTGCCCGCCCTACTCGGACGCGTTTGGCGGGGCGGACCTGTACAGCTCCATCCGGATGCCGTCGGGCGTGGCGCCGGCGCTGGTGCTCGACCCGTCGGGGGCGGCGCTGCTGGCGGCAAAGATCCTGGGCGTCACCAACCGGAGGATGGCGGCCAAGGTCGGGGCGCTCCAAAAGGCCAACCGCGACCGCCTGTACTTTGACGACGCCGACACCCAGTCCCGCACGTACCTCCCCACCATTGCCGAGCGGCGGACGGGCGCCAATGGGTCGTGCATGATCGAGTCGGACCTGGGCGTCGGCCGGTCGTCGCGCAGCGGTAAGGTGCGCGACGCGTACGAGCTCGACGACGAGACGCTGCTGCTGGTCACCACCGACCGCCAGTCTGCGTTTGACCGCGTCCTCGCGGCGGTGCCGTACAAGGGGCAGGTGCTCAACTTGACGTCTGCCTATTGGTTTAGCGTCACCGAGGACATCATCCCCAACCACATGCTGTCGGTGCCGCACCCCAACGCGCTGCTCGCGCGGCGGTGCGAGCCGTTCCCCGTTGAATTTGTGGTGCGCGGCTACATCACGGGCTCCACCGAGACGTCGCTCTGGAAGAACTACGCGGCGGGTTCGCGCGACTACTGCGGCCTCTCCCTCCCGGAGGGGCTGGTCAAGAACCAAAAGCTAGACGCCAACGTGCTGACGCCCACCACCAAGGACGATGCCGGGGACCGGCCCATCTCGCCTGCCGAGATTGTGTCGCTCGGCCTCATGTCCCAGGCCGACGCGGACACGTGCGCGGCGGCGGCGCTGGCGCTGTTTGCGCGGGGCCAGGCGCTCGCCGCGGAGCGGGGCCTCATCCTCGTCGACACCAAGTACGAGTTTGGCCGCGACTCGGACGGCACCATCCGGCTCATTGACGAGATCCACACCCCCGACTCGTCGCGCTACTGGGTCGCCGCCACCTACGCCGCGCGCATGGCGGCGGGCAAGGAGCCGGAGAATGTGGACAAGGAGTTCCTGCGGCTGTGGTTTGCCGACGCGTGCGACCCGTACAAGGACGAGGTGCTGCCCGAGGCGCCAGCGGACCTGGTCGACGAGCTCTCCCGCCGGTACGTGATGCTCTACGAGATCATCACGGGCATGCCGTTTGAGTTTGGGCCGTCGGCCGACTCGAAGACGGTGCGGGCATCGCTGCCGCAGTAGAGGGCGGAGTGGGCGGTACCGCACCCGGTGTGGGTGAGAGGGTGGACAGGCGAGGTGTGTTCAGTGTTCTCTTATAGATCCATCTGGTTGCCCCGGCGCGGGTCCCGCCTGCTGATAGTGCGGCGGGTAAGGGACCCACCCACGGGGCACCCAGCCCCGCGCAGGCGCGCACGACACGCGTGTGTCCTTGGTGCACTGGCATCAGCGCAGCCGCGCCCGCCACCGCCCGCCATCGTGGCGGCGGCGGCCGCGCCGACCTGCCCCCCCCAACGCAACCGCACCGGCCGCCAGGTCGGCACCCGCCATTGCCGCGCCGCGGCCACCCCGCCACCGTGGCGGCGGCGGCGGCGACCACAGGCCCACGCCCCGCGCGGTCGGCGCGGACGCCTGCCCGCCCGCCCACCCACCCGCGGGCGCCCCCGCCCGCCCCTGCCCGCCGGCGCAGACGCCCGGCGGGTCACCCGCCGCCGCCACCCCCCCCCCCGCCGCGACCGCCGCCGCCGCGCCCGCCGCGCCGAGCAGCGCCTGCAGTGCGGCGGGGGTGATGAGGAAGCGTGGCGGCGGCGCGCCGAGGCCCGCGTTGGCCAGCAGCCCCGTCGACGCGCCGCCCCCCCGGGCTGGGGGCGTCCCCATCCCGCCCGCCACGGCAGCGTCGCCGCCGCCGCTGCTGCTGCCGCCGTCCCCAACGCCGGTCCCGCCGCGCCTCCTATCACCGCCGCCGCTGCCGCCGCCACCGCGAGGCGGCCGCCCACCTCGGCCGCCCAGCGGCGGCGCGGCGGCCGCAGCGGCGGCGGCCGCGGCGGCGGGCGGCTCGGCGACCGCGGCAGCCGACCCCCAAAAGTCCTCCTCCTCACTCACGGCTGGCGGCGCGACGCCGGCGAGGCCCGCCGCGCCCGCCAGTGGCGGCAGCAGCCCGACTAGGCCGCCCGCATCGGCCGCCGCCGCCGCCGCCCCCCGCCCGCGGCGCATCGTCGTCACCCCCCCTGCGTCGCCGCCGCCGCCGCCGCCGCCGCCGCCGCCGCCGCCGCCACCGCCGCCGCCGCCGCCGCCGCCGCCACCGCCGCCGCCACCGCCACCGCCACCGCCGCCGCCACCACCGTCCGCGTCGGCGGCGGCGTCCCCGCCCCCCCCCCCGCCCCCGATACCCGCAGGTCCGCCTCCCACCGCCGCCGCAACGGCCACGCGCGCCACCGCCGCGGCGGCGGGCGTTGGCGTCGCCCCCCCCGCCAGCGGGTGCGCCGCGGCCGCGGCCCGCGGCGGGTCCCCTCCCGGCTCCCCCCCCCCCCCCCGTCGCCGAGCAGCGGCGCGCCACAAAAGAGGCACACGCCGTCCCGGTTGGGCACCGTGTGTACCCACCCGCAGCGCGTGCAGTTGAGCGGCCGCCCGTCTGCCCGCCACTGGCGGACCGCCGCGCGCGTCGCGGCCGTCGCCGCCGCCGCGCGCTGGGCCGCGAGGATGGCGGGGCTGGGGGGGGGAGCGGTCGCGGGGGGGGCGCGCCGCCGCCGCCGCTGCCGCTGCCGACGCCACCCCCACCGCCCCTACCCCCACCACCGCAACCGCCGCGCGCTTGGGACGGCGCCGCCGCGGCCCGGTTGGCAGCCGCCGTCGGCGAGGCCGGGGCAGGACCAACAGCGCCACCCCCCCCTCGCCCGTCCCCCCCCCCCCCCAACCAACCGCCGCCGGTGCGACAGGTACTGCTCGATAAACGACAGCGACGCTGGCGTGTCCCCGAGCAGCGACGCGAGGTACTCGGACGCGGTGCGGCCGTCGACGACCGACACGTACGCGTAGGCGCCGCCCAGTTCGGCCCAGCCGAGCGCCGCGAGGCCGGCGGTGAACCACGCCTCCATCGCCGCGGGCGCGATCGGGCCGCTGTCGCTGGGGGGACGGGAGGCGTCGCCACCGCCGCCGCCGACGCCACCACCCGCCGCCGCCGCCGCGTCGGCCGCCGCGGCACGGCCGTCGGCGGCAGCGTCGGCACGGGTGGCGGCGCGGCTGCGGCCGCCGCCGCCACCGCCGCCGCCGCCGCCGCCGCCGCCCCGTCCGCGACCGCCGCCGCCGCCGCCACCGACGCCGCCTCGACGGCCGCCGCCACGGCTGGGGCCACCACCACCGCCACGACCGCCGCGGAAGCCGCCGCCGCCGCCACCACCACCACCCCACGCGCCCCGCCCGCCGCGGCTGCCGCCGACCATGGTGTGCGGGGCGCGGATCAGCCAAGGTTGTCCCTCCCCCTCCCTTGCCTCTTCCTCGGGTTGTCACCTCCAGTCAGGGGCAGTCCAGGGGAGCAGCGGGAAGCTGGACGAGCGGCGGATGAAGCGCAGGTGCACCAGACGGCAACGTGACTCCACGCAGCGGAGAATGACACATGCAATCAGGGTTGCAAGATTTCAGTGAAATCATGCTCGGAAGCTTTGATTTCACTATAATTATCGTTCGTTTCAGTTCGTAATAATAGAAACCATGAATGCTGCCTCGAGCACCCAATGTTGTCGAGACCAGGTGGTGGCAAGCACCGCCACGCGCGGCCGGAGAGAGGTCGTTCTCTAACGCGGCCAATATCCAGAGCAAGCTGCGCACGAAGCTGTCGTACACCACCCTCCACAAGCTGCTCTACATTTGCTTCAACTCGCGCGTGCTATCAGATCACGTGGACATGCCTGCCCGTGGCTCCTCGGAGCTCGGGTTGCACAATGTCGAGTTGGAGGAGGTCGCAGATGAGCCAGAGGACGTGGGAGACGAAGAGCGGGAGGGCAGTGGTTGGGAGGGAAGTGGAGAGGAAGACGTGTGGAACGATGAAAGTGCTGGGGAGGATCGCGAGGAGGACCTGCTGGAACGGGCCACTCGTATCTCAACTCAGCAGTCTAATAAATAGCTGCCGGCGCAGCGCCCGTCAGGTGGATGTCGCGGCTAAGCAGCGCAGCGGCGGCGGCGCCCGCTGTCGTGGCTGAGGCTAGGGGGTCCTCCTCCCGCAGCTTGCTGCGTCTGCTGACGCACCCCATCTGCCGCCGCACGTGACCTTACGTGCGCCCGCACGGCGCGCCAGGCTTCACTACCGTGCTGTCACATGCTGTCCTGCGATCGGGTGCCCGATTCAACCTCGGAGATCGAGACACGTGGTGATCTCGTTCATAATTATGGATAGGCCTCCCATGATTTCGATATTTTCAGTGTAACCACCTCGGCGGGCGGGGCCTAGGGAGCCAATTGACGCAGATTTATTCCCATAGGGCTCCAAGTACGTGACCTACAGAGGCAAGGGAGGAAGCAAGGCAATCACTCGCACCCGGGTACCTGCCAAAGACTAGGGAGGACCAAGGAGAGAGAGAGAGAGAAACACGCGCAGAAACGCGGGAAGAAGGGGTCAGGGCGAGAGGGCCCAGCCCCAGAGGAGAGAAGAAGAGAGACAAAGGGAGAGGCGGGCGGGCCGACGCGAGAGAAGGGGCGGACGTGCCCGGCAAGCCAAGCGGGCCACGCTGCCAGCGCGGCGGGCCACAGAAGACCGCTCCCCCCCCCCCCGCTCCACGCGAACGCGGGGTACCCCCCCCGCCAGACCCCCACAACGCGGTTGGTGTACGGACCCGCACGGCGTCACCGCGTGGCCCGGCTGCGGCCGGTGCAGCCTGCCGGGCGAGCACCGACCGACAGCGAGGCGCGCGGCAACACCGCTCAGGTACGCAATCATCCGGTGTGGGTGTAGGTCGGGTGGTGGTGCGTGGGGTGTCGGCAGCAAAGGAAGGCAGTTATCCACATGTTGTCGAGCAAAATTAAGCGTAACCACCTCGGCGGGCGGGGCCTAGGGAGCCAGACCAGTCGGAGATATAGCGTCCGAAGAAGACCCAGGCCGCGGCGGTGGGTTGATGGCGCGCGTCGATGTAGTGCCGCGCGGTCACTGCCGTCTCGCTGTGCTCCATATAGGCGGCGACGACCGCCAACGGGACGCCGATGGCGTTAGCCGCCGTGGCGGCACCGCTGCGGAGCGACTTACCCGACCAGCGGACCCCGACCGGCGGGGAGGCGGAGAGCCAGCCGAGCAGCATTTTCAGCCACCGGGACGTAACCCGGGGGCCGGGAGCCTCGCCGGGAGGAGCGAACAGAGGGTCCCAGGGGGAGCCGCCAGACGCCAGGAAGTCGTGCAGGAATGCGCGAACAAAGGAAAGGGGGGCGTCGGCAGCGTAGCCGCCTGGGTTGAGGGGCACCAGGAACGCTGAGCGGGCGCGCGTGCGGGCCTCGCTCTTATGGAAGACTTGTTGCACTTGGAGCCCCCGCGAAGAGAAACGCATGTCGACCGCCCGCAGCTCGGCGGCCGCACCGGGCCTGTTGAACATAAGAAACGCCAGCACCAAGCCGGCGCAGACGCGCCGTTGTACCGTGGAGGCCTTGCCCGCGCCAAGGAGGAGAGCGGCGTGGATGATCTCGGCGGGGAGTGGCCCCGTGTACGCGGGCATCTCTCCCGCCGAGGACGCCGTCAGGCGCAAGTAACCTTTCCGGAGGCGCGCGAAGATGGGGTGAGCGGTTGGCGGCTCGTAACCAGCGAGGGCGTGCACGGTGTCGATTGGCGAGAGGTACGTGCGCATGGAGTCCGCCGAAACCGTGCCGCGCTCGTGCGTCCAGCCCACGTAGCCAGCTACGGTAGTGTTCGTGGCCGGCAAGGCCGTGAGCCCCGCCATCTTGCAGTAGCTAGCGAACCGCTCCCAGGACGCCATGTAGTTGGTCTTGGTCTTGGTGGTGTACGCGGCCGCTAGGAGGGCGCGCGCGCGCTGGGCGCCGGGGTGACCGCCGAGGTGTCGGCCAGCGCGTCGGGCAACTAGGCGCTCAAAGCGTACGGCTGCAGAGGCGCGCTTGTTCTTGGCTGGAACCGGAAGACGACGACGTCCCAATCCGGTCGCGGGGCCAGGGGCGCCTTGCTGGCAAGCCGGAAGCGCCCCTGCTCTGGCGGCAAAAAGATCATCTCCGTGCACGCCTCGACCGCCCGCCAATACCAGGGTTGAGCCTCCCACCGCGGCGCTACCAATGTCAGCGCGCAACCCGACCGCACCACCTTGTCCACCACCATTGGCATGAGGTGGAGCGGTGGGGTGGCCCAGCCATTCTCGGCGTGCCAGTCGTGGCGCAGAGCGTCCACTCCCGCGCAACCTGGCGTCCACGTCTTGGAGAAGAAGCGGCCGCACCGCGTGTTGAGGTGCGTTGCGAACCAGTCGACCGTGTGCGGCCCAAACCGCGCCTCCATCTCGGAGAAGACCGCCACCGGGAGGCTCCAGTCCGCAGAGTCGTTCTCGCGCGAGAGCCTGTCCGCGTAGGCATTCACCGCGCTCGGCAGGTACTCCGCCTTGATGGCGATGCCCCACGAATGGCAAAGAGCGTGGAGCCGTCTTAGCTCTGCCATGATCGCCGGCGACTTGGACGCCATTGCGTTCACGGCACCCACCGTGACCATGGAGTCCGACTTCAAAAGAATCCAGGTGTCCCGCCGCGTGAGAAACCTGCGAAAGCTCTGGAGCCCCAGGTAGACTGTTGCCAGCTCGAGAACATTGATGTGCTGGTTGCGCCGCCGCGGCTCGTGGAAGCCGCGCGCCGGCAGGACGCCGTCCAGAACTGCACCCCAGCCCACCTCGCTGGCGTCCGTATGCATGGTGTGCGCCGGGGGCGGGGGCCAGAGAGCCCGGCCCAGACCGGGATGCCGTAGCAGATCTTGCCACCAGTGAAGGTCGCGCAGAGCCTGGTGGCTTAGGCGGACGCACCCCGTCTTGGCATCGCCCAAGCAATTGTAGAGCGCGCGCAGGTGGAAGCGGGCCGACACGACAGAGAGGGAGGAGGACACCGCCAGGCCGCAAAAGCTGCGTAGGCCTTTGGCCTTGATCCACCGTCGGTTGTGCGTAGCTCGGCCCACTAAACGCCGCGCCGCCGTCACAATTTTCTCGGCCCGCTCGGGCTTGAGGATGAATAAGCCGCGGACCGTGTCCACCACGTGGCCTAGTAGCGGCAGCTGGGTAGGCCTGTACCATACTCCCTTGCGCGGGTGCAGGGTAACGCCCAGCTGCGCTAGCAAGTCGCGCACTACCTGCCCGCCGTCCGTCGCGTCCTGTTGCGTGGCCGGCAAAGTTGGCGCAGAAGGAGAGGCGCCACCGAAGTCGTCCACATATGCGACGATGCGGAAGCCCATCCGCCGGAGCTCCGCCACGACCGGGCGGCAAACCTTGGTCCAATAGTATGGGGCGAGCCGTAGCCCGAATGGCATCACCACCGGCTCGAAGACGCGGCCGAGAGCCGTGAAGCACAGGTACTTCTTGTCCGCCGGTCGGATCTCGAGGTGGAAAAACGCGTCGGAGATGTCCCACGACAGCATTGCGTCCCCCGGCCGAAGCTGGGGCGCCAGGTCGTACAAAGACTCGTACTTGAACTTGCGCTCTTCCAGGTACTGGTTGGGCACGCGGTAGTCGATCACGAGCCGCTGCTTGCCTGCCGAGTGCGTCACGAACGCCCCCACAATGCAATGCGCCTTGTTTGCCTCCTCGTCCGTCAGCTCGCGATAGAACCCGCGAGCCAGACCGCGTGCAATCTCCCGCCTCAGGTAGTCCGCGTCCGCTGGGGCCACCTGGTAGCCCTTTGACCGGAAGCGCGGAGGTTTTTTGACCCGCGGGAGATAGATGCCGCGGCGCAGGGTGTCGAGCACCCAGGGGCTTGCCCCTATGCGCCGCCAGTGTAAGGATATGCCCGTTAAATCCCCAAGACTGGAGCCTAGGGGATAAGGACTGGGGCATCTCCTTCCCTGTCCTTCTCAGCCAACTCCTTCCAAGACGCATCAACTCCAAGGTAATCTGGGGCATGCCGCGGTGTCCGTCCGATAATCTACTACTAACGGACGGTCAGCACGGGAGCCGCGGATTGGCTAACCGTCACTACCCTGACTCATCTGCCGACGGGTACAGTCTCCAACGGATCAACGGACTAACGGACCAAAAGACGAGCCACATCTCTGACGCGTCAGCAAGCCGGAACAATCCCCCCGTGGACCAATGGGAGCGACAAGACTTGCTGACCCACGGGAGATATTCGACCCGAAGACTGGCGTCTGCTTACACGCCTCTGAGGCTTTTCGGGTCGAATGGCGCGTGAGGCCAGCCGCGCGGCGCTACGAGCGCCGCACACCGTCCCCCCCCCGTTTGGGGCTCTCTGGTGGGGCGCCTTGGGGCGCACACGCCCACCCTTGCTTTGTTCTGAGAGCCCATGCTTTGTTTTGAGAGCTTTGGTGCCGTCCACCGGCACAACGGGCAATCGCATGCTTTGGGGCACCCTGGGTGCCCCCCTGGGGGTATAAAATGCGTGAGTGTGGGCGCCACCGGGAGAGACCTCGGGGGAACAACCACAGACAGAGACACAAAGACCTCCTTTACCTTCGACCCCCTCGACCCTCACCGACGTCACGCCCATCCTCTTCGCCACCCCCATCACCGTCATCCCACCCGTCACCTTCCCCGCGCCCGGCATCCTCATTGGCTTGCACGGGTTGCTGACACCGGCACCAATACGTTGAGGGCTGCCCGTGTGTGGGTGGTGCCTCACAGCCAGGCCCCCAACCGGCTGCGCACGTCGTGTGATGGCGGGACTCCGGGGTCCGAGTCCGCCAGGGCCGCACCCTTGACCGGCGTCTGGGAGCCCATCCCCAGCGCCGGGGCCGGAAAACCCGGCCCGTCGCTTACTGGCCCGGAAAGGGCCGCCGCCGCCCTTTGCTGGGCGTCCGCCCCGCTTCCCTCCGCCTTGGCCGCCTCCCTCAGTTCCGCCGCCGCCGCCGCCGCCAAGGCCGCCACCACCTCCCGCTCCGCCGTCGCCTTGGTTGGCCTGCTTCTTGGCCTTGGGCTTTGGTTTAGGCTTTGGGGTGGTGGTGTCGCGCGCGCCTTGGAAGGCAGCGAGCCTTGCCGCGTTCTTGACGCGGTAAGCGTCCCGCTGGGCGCGGAACTGCCGCATGGCGACGCTGCGATGCTGGTTGACGGGGAGGAGGTTTGCGCGCTCGTACTCGCGTGCCAGGAGCTGGTCCGTCTGCTTGGTTTCGAGGAAGTCAAAGCGCTTGACCGCCATACGGTGGATGCGCTTGATGTAGACGACGAATCCCCCGAGGCTTGCCTCCAGCTCAGCCGGCGTGAAGTCGGTTTGAGCGTAGTATGCGTCGGTGGCCTCGTTGGCCGCCTCTTGGAGCCAATAGCAGATTTGGTAGAGTGAGACCGCTTCCATGCGGTCCCTGACATTGTCGGCGAAGGCGGTGAGGAACTCAACCTCATTCGGCTCGAACGGGATGGGAAGTCCTCCCGGTCGGACCGCCCGGCGGGGGATGTCGAAGTCCCGGAGGTAGTCCCCCGGCTTTCCAACGGTGATGGAGTCCAGGTCCGCCCACGGGTTGGACGTGGAGCCCCTGCCGGAGTCGGTGGAGGAGGACGACGAGAAGGAGGGGTCGCCGCCGCCGCCGCCACCGCCGCCACCTCCGCTGTCGTCCGTAGAGGAGGCACTCGACCCGTCTTTGCCCTTCCCGCCGGCCCCCGACCCACCGCCGGCACGCTCGGACTTCTTGCCCTTCCTGCCACCCGTTGCCGGCGCTCCGTCGCCGGCCCTGCCGGGGTGAACGGCACCTTCGGCCTCCGTACCCGACGGGACCTCCTCGGTGTCGCCATCGCGGGACGCCAGGAGAGTTTTGTTGGCCGCAAGGGCGGCCTCCAGCTTCGCTTGCAGGTCGGCTATGACAGCCGCCTGCTGCTGCTCCGACGCGGTTGCCGCGTCGCCGTCTTGGGAGCCCATCCCAGAGGTAGACCCCTGGGAGAGAATGCGCCGTAACCACAGGCGCACGGCCTGGGTAAAGCCCCGACTCTCGCGGCGGGTGGTGCCGACGCGAGAGAAGGAGCGGACGTGCCCGGCAAGCCAAGCGGGCCACGCTGCCAGCGTGACGGGCCACAGAAGACCGCTCCCCCCCGCCCCCGCTCCACGCGCACGCGGGGTACCCCCCCCGCCAGACCCCCACAACGCGGTTGGTGTACGGACCCGCACGGCGTCACCGCGTGGCCCGGCTGCAGCCGGTGCAGCCTGCCAGGCGAGCACCGACCGACAGCGAGGCGCGCGGCAACACCGCTCAGGTACGCGATCATCCGGTGTGGGTGTAGGTCGGGTGGTGGTGCGTGGGGTGTCGGCAGCAAAGGAAGGCAGTTACCCACATGTTGTCGAGCAAAATTAAGCGAAATCATGGCTATAATTATAGTACTATAATTATCGCCCTCACAATTCTGCATGCAATGGGGAAGGGGGTGGCAGCCAGCAAGAATTGTGCGTTACCAGCCATTTTCATAATTCAGGGAAGAGAAACGTGTCAGTGTTGGAGGACAGCCAAAACAGTGACGAGGAATTGCTTTCAGCAATTCCCAAACCGGCCTGTCACGCTGGGGGAGGGCGAGGCCCCCTTTTTGACACGGGTGTTGGAACTGCCCGCTCCTGCACGACAGCAGAGGCGGACCGTCGTCGATGCGTCCTTGTTGCTCGTTCGGTCGCCATCGCTGCAGCTTCGCGACGGCTTGCTCGGTGCACGGCTTTGGGCACAGACTGAACTCTGTGCCAGACGCCGCGGCCTGTGGTGCGTGGCGCGCAAGTTGGTAGTGGCCACCGCTGGTGCTATCCCCGTCCTACTACTCTTGTGGTCATTCCGACCGGGGGCGCGTGTTACTCAGAGACAAGCGGTGCGTACCACCCCCACCCGGCCATCTTGGTGGAAGGCCGAGCCCGGGGGGGGCTTCAAACGGGACGTTGCTGCCGTCGGGGGAGGCCGACGACGCCATCCCTCCGCGCTGATCGTGCCGCCGCTGCTCTATGTCTTCATTTGTCAAGCGGAAGGCGAGCCGCAACACCTGTGCGCCCGCCGCGGAGACGTCTGCGATTGTGGGCCTGACCGGCGGCGGCGCAGGCGGCGCGGGTGGGCGGGGGGGTGGCGCTGGTGCGGGTGCCAGCGGCAGCGGCAGCGGCAGCGGCGTCCCGGCCGCGTCGGCGCCCAAGCGGTCGCGGCTGGCCACTGGCCACGCGCCCAGGGCGGGCTCGGCCGACGGTGGCGGCGGCGGCGGGGGCGGCGGCAGCAGCAGCGGCGGCGTCGACGCGGGCGCCGTCCCGGGCGGCCGGTCGCCGCCGTCGGGTGGGGCGGGGCCGGGCCGCGGGGGGCAGCCCCCCATGAATTCGCGGTCCCTGTCTGGGGCGCTCGGATCCCGCGACGGGGTCGGCGGCGGCGTCGGCCGCAATGGCGTGTCGCGGGTAGGGGGCGCGGGCGCGGTGGCACCGCGGCGCAAGCTGAAGATTCGCCCCTTTGCGCGCAAGCCCGAGGTGCCCACCACCTTCTTCCCCGTCACGTGGGAGACCCGTCTGCGGCCGGCGGTGCGCGCCGTGCAGACGGCGACGGCGCTCGAGGGCTTTTCGCTCGAGGAGCTCTACGGCGCGGTGGAGGACAGCGTCCGCCACGGCCACGCCGCTGCGCTGTACTCGCACATCTCGGTGGAGGTGGAGAGCCACATTGACACGGTCGTGTCGGCGCTCGACGCGGCGGCCGCCGCGACCGCCGACAGTGCCAGCTTCCTCACCGACGCGAACCGCGCGTGGGAGGCGCACTGCGCGCAGATGTCGACTATCCGCGCCATCTTTCTCGTCCTCGATCGGGGGTACGTGCTGTCCCAGCCGGGGACGGCCAATGTACTCCCGCTGTGGGACCTGTCGCTCCGCCACTTCCGGTCCGCCCTGGCGGCGCGGCCGTCGGTGGCGGCGCGGATCTCGTCTGGCCTCCTTGACGTGATTCGTCGGGAGCGGGACGGCGACTCGAATGACGTGACGCTGGTGACGTCCCTGGCATCCATGCTCTCTGCCGTTGGCGTGTACGCCAAGGTGTTTGAGGGCCCCTTCCTGTCATCCACTGCGCAGTACTTTGCGTCCGAGTCGGCACGGCTGATTGACTCGATGGACTTGTCAGCGTACCTGGCGCACGTGGAGGCACGCCTGACCGCGGAGGCTGCCCGCGTGACGTCGTGCCTTGACGCGACGACGCGCAGGCCACTGGTTGTCACTGTCGAGCGCCATCTGCTGGCCACCCACGTGCAGGCGCTGCTGGACAAGGGATTTGCGACGCTGGCGAACGAGGTCCGCGTAGCAGACCTTGCGCGGCTGTGGTTGTTGTACGGCCGAGTCGACGCGAACGGCCTGCCCATCAATGTGCCCTTTTCGTCGACGCCCGAGTCGGTGGACGACGTTGGCGCCGCCGCCCGCGGGGTTACGGACGGGGCAATGGACAGGGTCGTGCCCGGCGGCGTGCCGGGCACGATGGCCGCCCTGGGCCCCGCACAAGAGTGTATCAAGGCTGCACTGGGCCTTTACGTGCGCGCGGCGGGCGCGGAGATTGTCAATGCGGTGGGCAAAGACGCGAACATGGTGCCAGCGCTGGTGGCTCTCCGCACCCGCGTCGAGGGGTTCGTACAGAGCGCGTTTGGCGGCGGGGAGGTTGTCTCCCGCGCCGTTCGCGACGCACTCGAGGCGGTGGTCAACAGCCGGCAGAACAAGACGGGTGAGCTGATTGCCAAGTACGTGGACTTTGTGCTGCGGACGGGCCACAAGGGCCGCTCCGACGAGGAGGTGGACGCCACCCTCGAGTCGGTCATGTCGCTCTTCCGTCTCATCCACGGCAAGGACATCTTTGAGGCGTTTTACAAGAAGGACCTGGCCAAGCGGCTCGTCCACGGCAAGTCTGCGTCGCTGGACCTGGAAAAGATGATGATTTCCAAGCTCAAGACCGAGTGCGGTGCGAACAACAAGCTGGAGGGCATGTTCCGCGACATTGAGGTGTCGCGTGAGACCGTCCGCTCCTTCCGCACGCACGCGCGCAGTGTGGCGTCGCTTGGCGCGTCGGACGTGGACCTGTCGGTGTTTGTGTTGACGAATGCGTACTGGCCACACGTGCCGCAGGCGCCGTTGCGCCTGCCGCAGACGCTGTCAGACCTGCACAACACGTTCAAGGACTTTTACGTCGGCAAGCACAGCCGCCGCAAGCTCACATGGCAGTATTCCAACGCGTCCACGACTGTGCGCGCCCGGTTCCCTACGGCCGACAAGCTGCTCTCCCTGTCGCTGTATCAGACGGTTGTGCTGCTGCTCTTCAACGACGCGGACGAGCTGAGCATGGAAGACATTTCGTCGGCGACCGGCTTGGTCGACACGGACCTCCACCGTACGCTGCTGTCGCTAGCGTGTGGCAAAGTGCGGGTGCTGCACAAGCGGCCCAAGGGGTCGTCGGTGACCAAGGGAGACATGTTTGTGTGGAACAAGGGCTTCACTCACCCGCAGGTGCGGATCAAGATCAACGCCATCCAGGTCAAAGAGTCGGCCGCGGAGGACCAGCAGACGACGGAGCGCGTATTTATGGAGCGTCACTTTGAGATCGACGCGGCCATCGTGCGGATCCTCAAGACGCGGCGGACGCTCACGCATACCAACCTCATTTCTGAGCTGTTTGCCCAACTCCGCTTCCCGTTCAAGGTGGTGGACCTGAAGAAGCGGATTGAAAGCCTAATCGAGCGGGAGTACCTCGAGCGGGATGCCAACGCACCGCAAACGTATCACTACTTGGCTTGAGCGCGTGCGTGTCGTTTTTTTTTTTTTTTTGGTATGCTTGCAATGCTGCTTGCTTTGTCTCTTTTCTTTTGTCACTACATTGTGGGTACACACTCTGTTGCTGTCTTGCTGAGCCTTGGTGTTTGATGGCTCCCCGACGCATGAGTGAGCTTCCATGGGCGAGAGACCCAAGCGAGTCCTGCAGGCTTGACAACACAGCCGGTGAGCGAGCGCCCTGATGAGCAGCTGAAGAGGAGCTGGTGTTGTAGGAATGTGCGCGTGGGTCTAGTAATCTCGTGCCACCCCTCGGGGATCAAAAACGAATGACGAGTCCTTTCCAGGACAATTCTGACTTTGCAAATAAGTAGCACCCCACAAAAAGCTGTGATGACTGCGACCGTCGTCCCGTCGACGCCGACCGGATCAACGTCTTCTTGGCTGGCTGCATCCTACCCCGCCATTGTCCCGCCTCGTCCCGGTCGGCGGCCAAGCTCTGGTTTGTGCCGCGTCTTGCCTCTTCCTGCCCCACTGTTGCCAGCGGCTCTGCTGTTGGGCTGTTTATCCTCTTCTCTGTTGCTTTCGTTGCGCTTGGTCGGCCTCCGTAGCTTCGTCGGCTCTCCGCCGGGCCGCCTATTCTGGTCTCGTTCCATTCCCTCTCGACTCTTTCCAGTCTTCCTGGGTCTTCGCCTGTCGTCCCCTCCCCGGCTGCTGCAGCGTTCTTCCTTCTGCGCGCTCCCTATTCTCCTGGATTTCTCTGCCGTCCCCCCTCGCCCACGCCCAAGCATGGTGGCTGGGGAGGAGCCCGTCCAGCCGTCCACCCTCCCCCCCGAACGCGAGGCCGCCCGCGTCGCGGCGCTGCGGGCGACCGTGGACCCCCACGTGCAGTCCTTCTCCTGGGCCGTCACCGCAGGCTTGGCGCTGCTACCCTCTGAGATGGAGCCCCTCACCATTGACAACCCCCACACCGGCGAGTCGCTCACGCTCCGCTACGAGTCGCTCCGCCTCAGCCGCCCCGCCGCCGCCGCCGCCTCCCGTACCGACTCGTCGGCGCCCGTGACGCCCGCCTTGTGCCGCCGCGCGGGTGTGTCGTACCGGGGCGCCCTCACCGCCGGCATTGTCGCGACGAGCAGCTCGGGGGTGGTGCAGCGGCACACGCTGCGGCTGGGCGAGGTGCCCATCATGCTCCGCTCCGCGGCGTGCCACCTCGAGGGCCTGACCCCGGGCCAGCTGCTCGCCGCAGGGGAGGAGGAGTACGAGCTGGGCGGCTATTTCGTGGTCAACGGCCTCGAAAAGGTGCTGCGGATGGTCATCGTGCCACGGCGGCACCACGTGCTCGCCGTGCGGCGGGCGCCCAACGCGGCGCGCGGGGCGGGCTTCACCGACGCCTCCGTGTCGATGCGCTGCGGGCGGCCCGACACGGCCACCGCGACGCTGCACCTGCACGCGCTCGCGTCGGGGGCAGTCACGGTGCGGGTGCTCGTCCGTCGCGGCGAGTACTTTGTGCCGCTCGCGCTGCTCCTCCGCGCCCTCCTCCCGTCGGGCACGTCGGACGCGGACATTTACGGCCGGCTGGTGGGGGGCGACGGCGACGCGACCGCGTCGGGGGGGGGGGACGCGGACCTCTGCGCCGCGGCGCTGGCGTGCGTCAAGGATGGGGCGGATGCGCGGCTGAGCTTCCCGTCGCCGTCGGCGGCGGACGTAGCGGCGGGCCACGCCAACCCGGCGACGGCACGGTCGTCGGTGCTGCGGTACCTCGGCGCCCGCTTCCGGGTGGTGCTGGACGTGCCCGAAGCGGTGACCGACGAGGACGCGGGGCGCGTCTTCCTCCGCCGCCACGTGCTCATCCACCTGTCCGCGTCGGCGGGGGAGGCCGCAGCGGTGGGGGAGGATGCCGCCGCCGCGGGGGGTGGGGACGGCTGTGGCGGCGGCGGCGTCGGCGGCAGCGGTGGCGGTGGCGGCGGGCCGCCCCCATCGACCACGTCACGGGATCAGGCCAAGGTGGACACGCTCGTCCTGATGACCCGCAAGCTGGTCGCCGTCGTCCGCGGCCGCGTCGAGACGGACAACCTGGACGCGCTGTCGCACCAGGAGCTCCTGCTCCCAGGGTTCCTCTACCTCATCTACCTCAAGGAGCGGCTCGGCATGCTCCTCGCCGCCGCCCGCGCCATTGTGCTGCGTGACCTGCGGCAGGAGCGGACGCGGGACACGACCAACGCGACGTGGCTCACCACCGCTTACCTCACCACACTCCTCCGACGAGGCGTCGGCAACGCCACCCTCACCGCCCGGATGGACTACTTTATGGCGACGGGCAACCTGCAGACCGAGACGGGCTTGGACCTCCAGCAGATTGCCGGCTACGCCGTTATGGCTGAGCGCATCAACTACCTCCGCTTCCTCTCCCACTTTCGCTCCGTCCACCGGGGCCAGTTCTTCACCACCCTCAAGACGACGGCCGTCCGCAAGCTGCTCCCCGAAGCGTGGGGCTTCCTTTGCCCGGTGCACACGCCCGACGGTACGCCGTGCGGGCTGCTCAACCACCTCGCCTCCGCGGCGGTCGTGACGATTGAGCCGACATCGTCGCCCGCGGCGGTGACGGCGCTGCTCGTCGGCCGCCTCGGTGCCGTCCCCCCGCCCGCGACCCACCCCCTCCACGCGCCGCCGCCAGCGGGCGCCCTGCCCGTCGTCGTCGATGGGCAGGTCATAGCGTACGTGCGGCGCGGCCGCGCGCGGGCGCTGGAGCGCGCTCTCCGGCGGGCCAAGGTGGACGGCACCGCCCCCGACGCGCTGCCGCCGACTGCCGAGGTGGTCTACGTGCCGCCCGCGTCGGCGGCGGCGGCCGAGGCGTCGGCTGCCGCGGCGGCGGCGGCGGGGGAGGGCGCCTCGGCGGGGAGCGCCGCGGGCTTTTTCCCGGGCCTCTTTGTGCACACGGGGCCTGCCCGGCTGGTGCGGCCGGTGCGGTGGCTGCGGGGGGGGGGAGCGGAGGAGCTGATTGGGTCGCTGGAGCAGGTGTTCCTGCGCGTCGCGGACGCGGTTCAGGGGCGGGGGGATGTGGTCACGCTCGGCGCGGCGCAGGGGGGGGAAGGGGGGAAGGGGGGCGGGGCGGCGGGCGGCGCCGCGGTCGCCAATGGTGGGGGGTTTGCCAACGGGGCGGCTCCCGTGGCGGGCTCTGGCACTGACGACGGGGCGGCCATGTCAGAGGAGGACGGCAGCGGCTCGGACGATTCTGGTAACGGCAGCGAGTCTGAGGAGGTGGACAGCGACAACGACGACGGCGACGACGACGATGACGACCCGGATGACCGCTCAGAAGCGCCCACGCATGCCGAGGTCAGCACCATGAACATGCTGTCGGTGGTGGCCTCCTTGACGCCCTTCTCCGACATGAACCAGTCGCCGCGCAACATGTACCAGTGCCAGATGGGCAAGCAGGCGATGGGCACGCCCACCCACAACTTCCACAGCCGCAGCGACGCCAAGGTGTACCGCCTGTCCATGCCCGCGGCGCCGCTGGTCAGAAACGAGGCGATCGCGTCGCGGCTGGGCGCGGACGTCTTCCCCAACGGCTTCAACGCTGTCGTCGCGGTGCTGTCCTACACCGGCTACGACATGGAGGACGCGATGACTATCAACCGGTCGTCGCTGGACCGAGGCCTCGGCCACGGCGTCGTGTACACCAATCACACCGTCGACCTAGACGCGGAGGACACGTCCCGCTCGACCGTCTTCGCGGCCGACCCGGCCGATGCCGACGGTGGACGAAGCTACAATGGCGCCCCGTCGGCGGTGGGCGACGACGGGTTGCCGCAGGTGGGGGAGTTGCTGTCGCAGGGCGATCCCCTCTACTCGACCGTCTCCCACTCGGGCCCCGCGTCGCTGCATGGGCGGCCGCGGGTGCGGCAGCACAAGTCGGCCGAGCGTGCCGCCGTGGACGAGGTGCTGCTGCTGGAGCCGTCGGCCGGCCGCGGCGGTGGTGGCGGCGACGGCGGTGGCGGCGCCGGCGTGTCGTCGGCAGTGGCGGCGGGCGCGCGGCGGGCGCGGCTGCGCCTCCGGTACGGCCGCAACCCGGTGGTGGGCGACAAGTTCGCGTCGCGGGCGGGCCAAAAGGGCACCCTCGCGGCTGTGTGGCCCGCCGAGGACATGCCCTTTTCCGAGGCGGGCCTCTCCCCCGACATCCTGTTCAACCCCAACGGCTTCCCGTCACGCATGACCATTGGCATGATGGTCGAGTCAATGGCGGGCAAAGCCGCCGCCGCGCACGGCGTCTTTCAAGACTCGACGCCGTTCCGGTTTGACGAGCGCCGCCGCGCCGTCGACTACTTTGGCGAGCAGCTCGTCGCGGCGGGCTTCGCCGCCCACGGCTCCGAGACGCTCTACTCGGGCTACACGGGAGAGCCGTTTACGGTCAATGTGTTTATGGGCGTCGTCCACTACCAACGGCTGCGGCATATGGTGTCGGACAAGTTCCAGGTGCGGTCGACGGGGCCCATCAACCCGCTGACGCGGCAACCGATCAAGGGCCGCAAAGTGGGGGGTGCAATCCGCTTTGGCGAAATGGAACGCGACGCGCTGCTCGGCCATGGCGCGGCGTTCCTGCTGCACGACCGCCTCGCGGCGGGGTCCGACCTCCACGTCCTCCACGTGTGCGCGGGGTGCGGGTCGCTGCTGTCGCCGGTCGCGACGGTCGTGCGGCGGGGCGACGCGACGGAGCGGGAGCTGTCATGCCGCCGGTGCAGCCGGGTCGGCCGGGGGGGGTCGGGGGGGAGGGTGGACAAGGAAGGTGCGGGAAGGCGGGGGGCGGACGACTCCAACCGCGTCTGCCGCGTCGCGATGCCGTACGTGGCCAAGTACCTGGTCAACGAGCTCGCCGCGATGAACATCCAGACCATCTTTCAGATCACGTCCACGCAAGGGTAGGGGGGGGCAGCGGTGGGGCAGTGGGCGGGGTGGCGGCACGCTCCACGGGGTGCACGAGAATCAATCAGCGATCAATCATTTTTTTTCTCTGCATTAGAGAGTTTTGGCAAGTAATCCGACGGTCGCTTTCGACTGTATCTCGACGGAATCTGGAAAGAGTCGAGATACCGTATTTTTTCTACCGTCGCGGACTCGAACGAGTTTTGGCAAGTAACTTTCCTGTAACGCGACAGTCCTGTACACGAACGGAAAGAAAGGCGAGGCGCGCCATCACCACCTTCACACACAGCACGTCGTTGCGATCGCTTCCACCAGTGGGACGCCACAGCCGGCGCGACTTCTTGGTCGCCGATTCACGGACCCCACCAGTAGACGGCCGGTCCCGCCTCGAGGACGCAGACGACGCATCCTCTGCAGGTGTGGTAGGGCTCGGGGATGACATATTCAGCACGACGTGGAGGCAGCACAAGGCCAACAAAGGGGGGAGGGTGGGTGCAAGGGGCTGGGAAAAAGGCGCGCAAAACGACAACGATCGGCCCGCTTGGCCAAGCCCACTGACACCACGGACAGACCACCTGTCCCTCAGCGCCAGCCAAGCTGCGTCCAATGTACCAGAAATGGTTGTACCGGCATATGGCGGCCCAAACCACCCTCTTTTGGGGCCTCGCACGCGCGACACGTGGCTGAAAGGTACAGCTGTTCTTCAACTCGATCCACCGGGGCCCGACTGTACATCCCGAGAATACCGTCGGGGACGGTCGAAAAATCCTGTATCTCGACGGTAGCTCTGAAACGTGGCGCAATGTACAGTCGAGATACCGTCGAAACAACAGTCGAGTTACTTGCCAAAACTCTCTATTAGAGAGTTTTGGCAAGTAATCCGACGGTCGCTTTCGACTGTATCTCGACGGAATCTGGAAAGAGTCGAGAAACCGTATTTTTTCTACCGTCGCGGACTCGAACGAGTTTTGGCAAGTAACTTTCCTGTAACGCGACAGTCCTGTACACGAACGGAACAGAAGGCGAGGCGCGCCACGACCAAGGCAGTGACGCAGTCGCCGATTCAGGGACCCCACCAGTAGACGGCCGGTCCCGCCTCGAGGACGCAGACGACGCATCCTCTGCAGGTGTGGTAGGGCTCGGGGATGACATATTCGGAACGACGTGGAGGCAGCACAAGGCCAACAAAGGGGGGAGGGTGGGTGCAAGGGGCTGGGAAAAAGACGCGCAACACGACAACGATCGGCCCGCTTGGCCAAGCTCACTGACACCTCGGACAGACCACCTGTCCCTCAGCGCCAGCCAAGCTGCGTCCAATGTACCAGAAATGGTTGTACCGGCATATGGCGGCCCAAACCACCCTCTTTTGGGGCCTCGCACGCGCGACACGTGGCTGAAAGGTACAGCTTTTCTTCAACGCGATCCACCGGGGCCCAACTGTACATCCCGAGAATACCGGCCGGGACGGTCGGAAAATCCTGCATCTCGACGGTAGCCCTGAAGCGTGGCGCAATGTACAGTCGAGATACCGTCGAAACAACAGTCGAGTTACTTGCCAAAACTCTCTATTGGTTGGATTGCGGCGGGGAACTGGTACTTACAGTGTCCGGGGCCCCCGCCGGCGCCGGGAAACCCGCCACCCAGGGCGACCGCGCAAAGAGGCGGGATAATGCCAGCCTTGGGATTCTGGACGTCAGAATGCCAAGGTCGCCTTGGGATTCTGGGAGGGGGTGGGAGGGGGTGGGGGGGGGGGAATGGGAGGGTAAGTTTACCTATTATACTTTATGTAACTTTTTTTCTTCATTGGAAACCAGAATTCATTTCTTAGGCTCCTTTCACTCATATCTGTCGTCGATGCTTTTTCCGTTGGCCACAGCCGCGCGTCTGCCAGCGTTCGCTTCGACTGTGGCCCGTCTCGTGCCGCGTCCTTCGTACTGCCTGATTCCTCGAGTATGCCCTCGACACGCTGGCCACGGCCTGGCCCCTCGAGCCGGCCTTTGACACTCTGGCCGCCGCCGGATCCCTCGACCTGGCCCTCGACACGCTGGCCTCCGCCGGGGTCTTGCAGGCGTCACCCATCTAGTCTGACAGTCTTCCACGTGCTGGCCGTTTGACACTAGAGAGGGGTCACCGGTCTTGGCTGATAGAGCGTTGAGAGCCGCGATTTTTCCAGGCGTCTCCTGGGCAGCTTTGGGCCACAGAGTGTCGTCATCAGAGCGACTCAGGGTGTGCGGCCTGGGAATACGTTTGAGAACGTTGCCGCCCACCCTTCGGTGGGGACCGGGGCAGCGAGGCGGTGCGCCTGATTCAGACGAAAGAAAGTGCGTACATTACAGTGTGACATGAGCGCACAGGAGAGCTTGCACACGACGGCGCTGACAAAAAGCGCGCGCTGCGATCGCCAGTTTGAGTCCCTGCCCCTGTGTGCGTGACTTCCTCGTTGCGTCAACTGCGGTGGGGGCGCGCCCGCGCGGCCGTCGCATTAGCATCGCGTGTTGCATTAGCGGGGCGCTCTCCGCAGCACACGGCGGCGGGAGCGCCGCTGGGCGTGTGCCAGCCGCGGCTAACGCCGGCGTCGCGCGGCGGCGTGGCCGTCCATACGGCCCGCCCGGTTTTGCCGCCCCTGCCGCACCACCGTCGTGCCCGATGCCCGATGGGTGCTTGTCGACTTGGCACGGCCGCCCCAGAGGGCGGTGCTGCACTCTTGGATTGTCACGGCGCCTCCGATGGGTCCCGGCGTCGGCGGCGGAGTCCGCGGCGGCGTCGGTGGCGGGGGCAGCGGCGGCGTCGGGGGCGGGGGCAGCAGCAGTGACGGGGGCGGGGTCGGGGGAGTGGACGGCTGCGGCCGGGGCGTTGGCAACGGGGTTGGGGGCTGGGGCGTCGGCGACAGCAGCGGCTGTGACGGGGGCGGCAGATCTACTACGATGGGCGGTCCGCCCGAGTCCGAGTCGGTGGTACCGCTGCCACCCTCCATCACTCTCCCCGCGACCGGTAGTTGCCCGCGGCCGCAGTCCCCTTCCAATGCGCCGCGTCGGCGGGTGGTTCTTCTCCCTTTTTTTGCACGGGGCATCCCGCCGGCGTGCTTCTCTCTCTCGTTGGCACCCACTGGTCGAGTGCCTGCTGCGGTGCGGCCTCGGAGCCCCCCCTGCGTCTCCCGATCCTCCGTTTTTGTGCGTCGTGTAGCGCTTCCCTTTCTCCCGGCGTTCTCCATCAGACGCGAGCTGTATGAGAAGAATGGGGCGAACGTGAACGGCCTTGGGGACAACGGCAACCCACATGGGGGGCAGAGGCGCAAGGGAGGGTCGCACGACAAGGGGGGGAGGCCGGTTGGCACTCGGCGCTTTACGCGTGAGACTCTGTCTACGGGGTGCAGCAAGACGATGGCAATGGCTGTGTCCAAGTACGGGGTGGAGCGGTTTTTGAGCAAGGTCAAGACCTGCACGACCTGCGAGCTGAGCGAGGAGGAGTTTGCCGCAAGCCTGTCGCTGATGTCAAGCGTGTCGTGCCGGGGGGAGGTGTGGCCGCTGATGCACGTGTTTGGCTTCTTCTCCAAGTTCGAGGGCGGCATGGCCAGCGTCGTCGGCGAGCGCAATGTTGCGTGCACGTGGGTGGGGCGGAATGGCCTCATCAACTGCAGCTGTCAGGGCAAGACACAGCTCTTTTCCCTTATGAGGAGGTCCGAGAAGGACGCGGCCGACATGCAGTGCACCCACGGCATTGCCATGGCAAAGCCGATCCGCAAGCTGACGCGTGTGCTGCGCGTCGACGCGCGGTCGCTGCAGGCGGTGGCCGGCAACATGCACCGGAGGTGAATCTCGCGGCATGAGCATGATGTTGGAGGAGACGGTGGCGACGATGGCGATAGATCTCGGCGAATAATCGCGATGGCTGACGTTAATACACGTGCCCTTACTGTTCTCACACTCGAGCGCCGTAGACTGGCTTTAGCGAATGTGTTGTGCATTTCTTTTCTTTTTGTGGCCTGCTCTTGTGCCTCTTCACGGCTGCCCCTCTTTCACCCCCGCTTCTTCATGTGTCCCCATTTCTGTCGGTGGAGAAAACAACAAAAAAAGGATAAAAGACGTACAGCACTGGGGGTTCGCCTGTGATCCCTCACCAGACTACTAACCCAGCTCGTGGACGCTTAACTTCGGAATTCGGAATGGGTTCCGGTGCACGTGTCTCCGTTTTACTCTCTGCTAGGAACGGATTCCTCAGACCACCCGCAGGGGGGCTACTACCCCCTACCCGCTAATTCTCGCAAACAAGTCGTGGCCGCTCGCGTTGGCCGTGGTAGCCATGTCGCCCGACTCCGCGGTGGGCGTGCTGTTGCGCACGCCGGTCAAGGCCGCCCGAGCGTTGGCACGCCACAGCGCGACGCTCACGCGTCGCAGCAGCGTCGCATGCGCCGGGCCGCCCGTCGGCCCCCCCAGCGCCGCCGCCAGGAACTCTGCCGTCGCCGGCCCCACCCGACCATACGCCTCCCACACGAGGGGCGTGAAGGTGGATGGCGGGTCGGCGGGGGGAAGATGAGCGCCGTACTTGGCCGCCTTCATCCCCTCCCGCCAGGCGGCGGCGGCAGCCTGTCGAGGGTGGGCGACCACCCTCGACAGCACCACCTCCCGCAGGGGGGACACAACGGAAACGTCCCCCCACACGCGCACGCCCGACCCCGCGCGCGTTGCGCACAGGTCCGGGCGGAGGGAGCCCTGGCGCTCCTCGCCCAGCCGGAGCTCCAGCTCGACGGCCGCCCACCGTCCGGACGCGCGCAGCGCGTCGGCAACGAGGTGAGAGATGGCGTGATGGCGCCGCGTCCGGTCGCCCACTTGCTCGGAACATTCTCCGAGAAAGTGGGCGCCGTCGGCGCGCACCACTGCGCCGCAGCGACAGCGCAGAGGGCGAGCCGACGGCCGCGCCGCAACGCCCAACCACATCCGCACGGCCGCCCGCATCTCATCCCCGCCGATGCGGGTGCCCGCCCGGCCGCTGGTGGGGAGGGCGCCCAGAAACAGACCCGCGCCGCCCCCCTCACATGCCGCCATGCGCGCCCGCCCGGCGAGGGAAGCCCGCCGCCACAGCCGCGTCTGCGCCGCCAGCGCGGCAGGCCGCGCCAGGTCTCGCTGCGCCGTCGGCGCGTTACCCCTCAGCCACCGCTGCCAGGCCGCCGTGGCCGCCGCTCTGTCATCTCCCATGGGCCAGTGTAGACCAGGGGCCGTGGTGTCGGTGGGAACCACAGGAGGTGAGGCGGAGACTGGCGGGCAGCCCGGCGGGGCGACACCGGCGGCCGGCGCCGCGCTTGGGGCGCGGCGGGGTACCCCGAGGGGTACCGGCGCCGGGGGGCCGCGGCTGGACGGCCGCTCGGCCGCAATCAAACGGCGGCCGGACGGCGAGCGCGGCCGCCCCGGCCGCGTGAACCACCCCGGCGACCCAGTGTTGGGTGCCGTCCGGACCGGCGGCGAGGGCGTCGCCGGCCGGCAGGGGCTGGCCGCGGCCGCGGCGGCGGGCGCGCTGACGCCGTCGTCGTTGGTCGTGGCGGCCTCCGTCGGAGAGGCGAGCGGCAGCTGCAGCCGCACGGCATCCGCCCACCCCATGGTGGCGATGAGCGGCGCAGCGCCGGCGCCCTCCCAGGCAGCGGCCGGCGATGCGGCCGCACCGCCGCCGCTACCGTGGCCGACTCTGCCGCTCGGCCACGCCATCGAGGCGGCTGGCACGGGCGCCTCGCAAGTCGGGTGTGGGGCGCCCGACAGCCAGCCACCTCCCGGCGTCCCAGCGCCAGGGGTGAGCCAGCGGACGGTGGCCGCAGCAGGAGGGCCGCCAGAAGGGTGCGGACTGCCCCCTCCCAGCAGTCCACCTGCGCAACCACCGCCCCTGCCCGGCGCCCCGCAACCACGCCCCGCCACGGCCTGCCGCCCTGCGCCGGCCAGCACCGCCCGAACCGGCGCGTCAGCCGCGCTGCGGCCGGCAGCCCTACGGCTGCCCGACGCCGCCAACACCCCACCGCGGACGCCACGCCCAACCGCGCTCGGCGCCGACGGTGTGCCGGTGCTGCCCGCCGCCAACGCCGCGCCGCCGTCGTCCGCCGCCGCCTCAGCCAGCAGCACAGCAGACGCAGCGCCGCCACCCCGAGCCAACGTGTTGCCGCTGCCCAAAAAGGCGGCCGTGTCGCCAGCCGCGGAGCGGCGTGGCGCGGGAGCAGGCAGGACGACAGCGGGGGCGCAGGCGAAGCGGTTGCGCTCAACCCCGCCATGTAGCCCCCGTCCACGCCCGCCACCACCTCCCGCCGCGCCCACCCAGCCCGCCGCCTCCGGCGCGGCCGGCGCGCGGCCGTCCGCCCCCCCCAGCACCACACGTCCTCCCGTCGCCACCGCCGCGCCCCCGCCGACGCCGGGCCCGTCCGCAGTTGTCGCCGCCGCCGCGTCGCCGCCCCTCGCCAGCCCTGCCGCACCGGCGCCGGCCGCCCTCACCGCCGCCGTCCACACCGCCGCCGACGCCGTGTCGTCGGCAGCCTCCGCCAGCGCCCCGCCGCAGCCCGGCGTCGCCGCCATGCCGGCGGCTGGGGCAGTGGCGGGGGTAGGCGGGGCGGAGGCGGGAGCGCCGACGGAGGGGGATCGCCCCCCTCCATCACGTTGGACCCCGCCGCCCTCGCCACTGCCCCGGCCCACTCCAGACTCCCCCGCCGTCGTCGTCGCGGCCGGCGCGTCGAGCGCGCAGCGGTCCCCCCTCCCCGGTGGCCCGCGCCCGCCCGTCGCCGCCCCCGCCCCCGCGCCGACGCCAAGCCCATCGGCCGCCGCCGCGGTCGTCACGTCGCCGCCGCCGTCCGCCGTCGCGGCGCCGTCCGCGGCCGCCGACGCGAACGCCAGCACCCCCGCCGGCACGGGGCCGCCGCAGTCGACTGCCCCCCCCGCATCGGCGGCGTGGCCGGCCTCCGCTGCCGTGCCGCCCTCGTAGGGCGCCGCCGCCGCGCCGTCCGCTGCGCCGCTGTGGCGCCCCCGCGCGCGGCCGCCGGCCGCGACCGTGGAGTCGGCGGGGGGCGGCAGCCGCCTGCACCCGCCAACCCGCCGGGCCGGCCCACCGGCCGCGGTGGCGCTTGCTGTGCCGGTCGCGGCGGCCGCCGCCGGCGGGTCCACCAGCCGCGGGGGCGGCGGCGTGCCACGCGCCCCACCGCCAACGCCACCGCTCGGCCCCCCACCCAACAAAAAGGCGGGTATCGCCGCCGTACGGGCGGCGCTCCCGCCGCCTGCGCGCCGGCGCCGTGGCCGCGACAGCAGCCGCGGCGCGAACACGGCAGACGCCGCCGGCGGCGCGGTGGACCGTACCGCCCCCGCGCCCGTGGCCGTGGGCGGGGGCGAGGCAATCAACGCACCCTGCCGCCGGCGGGCGGCGGGGCGGCGGGCGAACGATGGCGAAATCGCCGCCGCCACCATCGGCGGCGGCGGTGGCGGAACGAATCCGGCCGGGGGCACCTGCGGCGAATTCGCCATCGCCGGCAGCGGCGGCGAAAAATCTGCCCCCGCCGACGGCGGCGGCGGCGAATCCGCCACCACAGCCAGCGGGGCCGCCAGGGGGGAATCGCCCCCCCCCGCCGGGCACCAGTCCGGCGACCCCGCGGCCGCCACGACCAGCACCCCCCCCCCTCGCCGGGGCGGCCGTGGCACTAGGCCGCCCGCTGGGGGGGGGCGTGGCGCGGGGGCTGGCCGGTCGGCAGCGGGGGCGCCGCGGGAGGGGTATCGGCCCCCTCCATCAGACACGCCTCTGCCGCACCCGCCACCGCCAACATCCACGCCAGCCCCACCAACCCCTTCCGCCATCACCGGCGCGGCCGGCGCGCAGCCATCCGACCCCTCCGGCGCCACACGTCCCCCCGTCGCCGCCGCCGCGCTGCCGCCGACGCCGGGCCCGTCCGCCGTCGTCGCCGCCACCGCGTCGCCGCCCCTCGCCAGCCTTGCCGCGCCGGCGCCGCCCGTCGTCCCCCCCGCCGTCCGCGCCGCCGCCGGTGCCACGTCTGCAGCAGCTTCCGCCAGCGCCCCGACGCAGCCCGGCGTCGCCCCCATGCCGGCGGCCGGGGCAGCGGCAGGAGTCGGCCGGGCGGAGGCGTGGGGGCCGACGGAGGAGGATCGCCCCCCTCCATCCCGTGGGACCGTGCCGCCCCCGCCACTGCCCCAGCCCCCGCCAGGCTCCCCCGCCGTCGCCGTCGCGGCCGGCGCGGCCAGCGCGCGGCGGTCCACCCTCCCTGGCGCCCCGCGCCCACCCGTCGCCGCGACCACCCCCGCGCCGACGCCTAACCCAGCCGCCGCCGCCACGGTCGCCAGGTCGCCGCCGCCCTCCACCGTCGCGTCGCCGACGCCCGCTGCCGTCCCGGCGCCGTCCGCGGACGCCGACGCCACCGGCAGTACCACCACCGACACCGCGGCCGCGCGGTCCGCTGCCGCCACCGCACCGCCCGCGCAGCCAGCCGCTACGGCCGTGCCGCTCTTGCCGCCGCGCCTCGCCGCCGCGCCGTCCGCCGCGCCACCGTCCCGCCGCCGCTCGCGGCAGCCGGCCTTGGCCGGGGCGACGACAGGGGGAGGTGGCCCGTCGCCCGCCCCGACTCCCCCGGCCAGCGGACCGGCCGCAAGTGTGGCCGCCAGCGGCGCCGCGCCGGCGCCATCGTGGCAACCGCGGGAGGCGCCGGTGGCGGCCCCCACAGCCGGCGGGTCCACCGACCGCGGGGGTGGCAGCGCGCCATACGCCCCGCCGCCACCGCCCCCGCCTGGCCACCCCAACGACAAAAAAGTGGGGGTTGCTGCCGAGCGGGCGGTGCCCCTGTCCGCCGCGCGCCGGCGCCGTGGCCGCAGCCAAAGCCGCGGCGCGGGCTGGCCAGACGGTGCCGGCGGCGAGGTCGGCCAGATCGCCGCCGCCCCCGTGGCCGGGAGAAGGGACGAAGCCAAAACCGCACCACGCCGCACGTGTGCAGCGTGCCGCCGGGCGGACGACGGCGAATTCGCCGCGGCCGCCGGCGGCGGCGGCGGCGGCGAGACAAAATCGGCCGGCGGCGGCGGCGAAACAAAACCGGCCGGCGGCGGCGGCGGTGAATTTACCACCGCCGGCGGCGGCGTCGGCGGCGAATCTGCCACCGCCGACGGCGGCGGCGGCGAATTCGTAACCGCCGGCGGCGGGTCGCCGCCAACCCCTGCCCCCCCGGAGGGAGTGGGGGGAGGTGGCGGTTTCGCCGCGCCCCGGCCCCCCGTGGGGAGATCGTCCGGGGGGGGGATCGGCCTCGCGGCTGGCGATCGCGCGGGCGAGACGCCCGCCGCCCGCAATATTTGTGCGGGAGCGGGACGCGCCGATTGCGGTGGATGCCCCGCCGCGGGTGCCTCCGCGGCCACGTGCCCCGCACACGTGGCCGCCCGCAGCGGATCCGCGTGGGCGAGGGCGAGGGCTCGTAGGCGGCCCACCAGTGCTGCCCACGCGCCCGCGTCCGCGGCCACGTCCGCACGTCCGGCACCAACAACGCCCAGCGCCGACGCGGCCAGTGCAGCTCCTCGCGCCTCGCGTGCCTCGGCCCGGCCCCCCCCCCACCACCGTTGGCTGTCGCAGTAGGGGGGGTGGTCCGCGGCGGCCGTCCGAGCCTCCGCCGCCGCGCGCGCCTCCGCCGCGCTCGCCTCCGGTGCGCCGGTCACGGCGGCGCCGAGGGCGCGCAGCGCTGGCGAGTGCGCCTGGCCGTCGCGGATGGCGTCGACCCAGGACGCTAGCGCCGCCGCAGGCGCCACCCGGCGCCGGTCACACAGGCCGAGGCCGCCCAGGGCCACCGGCAGCGCCGCGCGCTCCAGCAGCGCAGCGCGTTCCGCCGGTCCGTCGTGCGCCTCCTCCACCAGCGACGCCAGGGCGGCCGCCGACAGCCGGTCAGAGGCAGCGGCGACTGCCGCGCCGGCGTCAGGGGGAAAGGCGCGGAGGGCGTAGGTAGTGCCCGGGCCCGCGCAGAGGCGCAGCAGGAGGAGCTGGGCCTGCAGCTCCTCGTCTGGGAGAGCGGTGACGGCCGCCACCACCGCCTCCTGCCGGCGCACCGCCGCGGCCACCGCGCGGTCGACAAAGTCCGGGCCGCCTAGGGGGGTGGAAAACTGCTCGATCCCCTCCGCGCTCCACTGCGTGGCGAGGTCAGCAGGCGGTGGCCGCGCCGTGGGCGACCAGGCGCGGCACTTGGCCGGCGCCAGCTCCGCGTCCACGGCGCGGCCGACCTCGCCCGCTGCGGCAAGCGCGACCCCGAGCTGCTCGACGGGGCCCACCACGACGACGTCATCGTGGTAGGCCCTAAAGAGCAGCTCGGGAAACCGTGTCTCCAGCCGCAGCAGCACCAAGTGCAGTGCTGCGGCGTGGAGCAGCGGCCCCAGCGGGTCGCCCTGCTGTGTGCCACGCTCGACCCACAGGCGGAGGCGCGTGGGGAGCTCGCGGAGTAGCGCCTCCGCCGTGGGCGAGCCGGTAGGTGGAGGCGGGGGGGGGGGGGGGGCGAGACGCCGTCGCCGCCGGCCGCCCACCCGTAGACTGGGGGCGGGCGGCCCCCGTACGTCCACGTGACATACGGGATGAGGGCGGGAAACGCGCGTGTCAGAACCGCCACCGCCGCCGCCCGCCCGACCAGGTTGAAGGCGTTCCTGAAGTCCAGCTGCAGCACCCCGTGGGAGGGGTGTCGCGCCAGGTGGGCCTCTAGGCCGTGCAGCAAGCGCTCGCAGGCGCTGCTGACGCCGAGGCCGACCTGCAGTGGGCGGAAAAATCCCGCCGCCGCCGCGCGCACGTGGCGGGACAGAGCGGCTGCGGCGAGCTTGCGCAGCGCCTCCGGCATTCCTATCGGGCGGAGAGGTGGGATGCCGGCGGCGTCCGGCGGCCCCGGCTTGCGGAGCAGGAGAAGCTCCGCCCCGGCAAGCGCCTGTGCCGCAGCCGGGGGGAGCGCCGCCGCCGCCTCCCCCGTCAGCCACCGCACCACCCTCACCAGGGCGGCGTGACCGCCAGGGCCGAGCGCCGAAAGGTGCTCGGCCCGCAGCCCAGACGGCCCCGGCGCGGAGCCGCGCGGTGCAGACCGGATGGCGGCCTCGACGGCCGCCGCAGGGACGGCCTCGCCCTCGTAGGGCTCAGCCCACGAGGCCGCAATCTCGAGCTCCTCAAGCTCCTCGGCAAACTCCGCCTCGACAGAGGCGGAGGAGCACAAACCCGTGGCCGCGGCGGGGAAGAGGCTCTGCGCCTTGGCCCACACCGCCGACGTGCGAGGCGCAGGGTCCGCCCCCACTAGCGAACGGACAGCGGCGGTCAGTCGCCCCGCCCGAACCTGCCGCAGAGCCCGGCGCTGCGCGCGCGTCAGCGGGCGGGAGTTGCGCGCCGCCTCCCCCCGGCGGGCGCCGAGCCCGCCCGCGGCGGCAACCGCTGCGCGCCGCTGGCCGCCGCGCCTGGCGCCTGTAGCCGCGGCGCCTGTGGGAGTGTGGGTGAGAGGGGCTGCAGGGGGCGGGGCCCGTGCCGCATCCAGCGGGTCCTCCCGCCACACTCCGCCGTTCCGGTCGGCCAACGCGGCAGCAAAGTCCCCGCCCAGCAGGGCAGCCGCCCGCGCCGCCCGCGACAGTGGGGCGTAGCCTGGCCGGGCCCCACGGGCGGCGGCCGGCTCGTGCAGAACCAGAGACGGGAGGGTCAGCAGCCATTGCCATGCTTGGGCGTTGTACGGCTGCTGGCCCACCCATTCCAGCGCTTCCTCGCCCAAACGCCGCCACACGGGGAGGAGGGCGGTTGGGACGTGCGCGCACGTCCGAGCGCCCGACGCCACCATCGGCGCCCAGTCCGCGCCTTCCGGGAGGGCGGCGGCTAAAAAGGCGCTCATCGCGCGTCGCCACGCCCCGGGGTCGGCGGCGAGGAGGTCAGGGGTGTGGGGGGGGAGGCGCCAGGCGGCGGCGTGCCCGTGGCTGTTGGCGGGGCGCAGGGGGGGGGGGGAAGACGTTTCCGCTGCGCCCAGTCATCGGCGCGGCTTCGGCCAGCCGCCGCCGCCGCACCGGGCACTGCACCGCGTGGGCCGACCACGAGGTCGGCCCCTTGCCACGCTTCCACGCCAAAAAGGGGCGGTCGCAGTGCGGACAGGGGCGCAGGCGCAGCGCCGTCATGGCCACTGCGGGAACCTCTCCCGCGGTGTGCGACGAGCGCAAGTGAGCCAGGGCGGGCCGGCCCCCCGCGGCACCCGCCGCCCGGTGTCCACATCCGGGCACCGGGCAAACAGAAAGTGGCCCGCCCCCTCCGACCACGTCGGCAGTGGCAAGGGTGGCCACAACGGGGGTGGAAGATCTGACCGGGGAAGAAGAAGACGCCACCTCGCCTGGGGTGGGGGGGGGGGAGAGGAGCGCGAAATCCGCCGCCCCGGAGGTGACGTGCGTCCACGCTGAGCTAGGTGGGGTTGGGGGGACGATGTCCGCGCCGCCGTCGGCGGCGAGAGAGGAGTGGCGGGGAGGGGGGCCGCGCAAGGCAGGCCGGCGGCTCCCCTTGGTGCCGCGCCCGCGTCACCGGCGTTGTCACTCATTGTGCACGACGTCGCTAGCGCAGGGGGCGGCCCCGAGGGGCGTCGGCGACGCTGACGGCGCGGACATCTCCGCGGCGGCCGCCGCCTCAAACCGCGGCGGCGGCGGCGCCGTGCTCCGCCGGCGCGGGGCCTCCGTCCGGGCGGGCGTGCGGGTCGCCTTGGGCGTCCGCTCCCCGCCCGGCGACCGAGGCACCGGGTCCGACAGGGGCGGCGGCGGGGCAGGCTCCGGGACGGCCGCGGGGCCGACGATGTCCATCGCGTCACCCCCGCCGCCCGTGCCGCCCGCCGGCGCATCCGCGCAAGCGGCCGCGCCGGACTCCGGTCGCGGAAGCGGAACCGCCGCCGCGGCCAGTGCACAGCAGGCGGCCACGTCGAGCCGGCGGGCCGCGGCGGCGTTTGCGCTGCGACGCGCGGCCGCCCGGAGGTGGCTACGGCCGCGCTTCGCCCGGCGCGCATCGACTGCGGCTGCGGCCACGGACAGACCCGGGCGGGAGGGGGACGGGGTGGGAGGCGTGGGTGGGGTAGCCGTGGAGGCCGGCGGAGCAGGGGTCAGCTCCTCCTCCTCCAGGAGCTCCCCCCCTCCGCCGTCGGCGCGGTCAGAGCGGTTGGCGGCGGGGGTGCCCGCGGCGCCCGCGGTTGCCGCGCTGGCCGCGTCCGTGGCCTCGCCGTGGCCCGCTGCAGAAGTCGCTGCCCCGCCGCCTACCGGGCCCAGCCGTGCAGCCGCAGGCGGCGGGGGGCCAGGGGGGGGGCCGTCTTCGCGAGAGGAGGGCGGCAGGGGTGACGGCTCCGGGCGGCGCACGCCATGTGCGTCAGAAAGATGGGTGGGGGGGGGGTTGGTCGCGCTGGCCGGGCAGGTGGCGGTCGCTCCCCCGGTCGGGGCGGGGCACGCGGCCTCGGACGGACGGCACCCCTCCCCGCCCGCCGCCGACGTTACGGCGCCCGTCGCAGCGCGCCCGCTGCGCTGGACAGCGCTTCGGTCCGCGGCCACACCACCGCCGTCGGCAGCCGTGGGGGGGGGCCGGGTGCAGCCAGCCGGGCGGGCGCGGCGCCAAACCCGTGGCGGGCGCTCGGCAACAGCGCCCGTGCCTGCACCCCCGGCCGGAAGGAGCTCTCCGGCCGGGCATGCCGCCACGGCCGTTGCCGCCGGCGCGACCGGCATCACCAGAGACCCCGCCACGGCGGGCCTCGCGGCCGGGACGCCTTGCGCGGGGGAGCGCCACGCAGGGCCGGCCGGGGCCGCCAGTGCCGGGCCGGCCGTCGTGGCGGCGCCCGGGGCGGTTGCAGCAGCGGCCACGCTTTCGCCAACAGCGGAGGGAGGCGCGTTAGCTGCTGGCACAGACGTCTCGGCGGCAGCCCCCAGCGTCGCGACGTGCGGCGCCAGCTGCTGATGCACGTGCCGACGCAGAGCGTCGCGCAGGCGCGCCGGCAGTTGGCGCCGCACGTCCAGCTGGGCCAGCTTGGTTGTGAGGCGGCGGACAAAAAAGTCCGCCGCCGTCTTGTCCCCCGCTGCGGCGCCCAGGGCGCGACGGCGGCGAGCACCGAGCGCGTCGCGGGACAGTGGGTCGAACCCTTCGGCGACCGAGAAGAACTCGGCCGCCGCGGGGGCACGGACGGCCGCCACAAAAGTAACCGTCGCCCCCGCCTCCAGCGTCACCGCCGCCAACGCACCAAAACGGTCGACGTCGACGATGGCCCGCGGAGGGGTGCCCGTCACCTGCGCCAGGAGGACGCGCAGGTCCTTGGCGCGCGCCTCGCGTGGCACCCCGCGCAGATAGACAGTCTCCAGCGCGGGCACGCCGCGCGAGTCGCGCGCCAAGGCGCGCAGACGCGCGACTGCGGCCGCCCTCAGCTTTGCCGCCGCCGCGTCCACGCCAGAGACGGCGGGGGAGGAAGAGGGAAGCTCGCCGTGGGCAGCAGGACGGCCACCCGGCACGCCGCCGGCGTCGCGGTCAGGCGCGTGGTGACCGGCCGCCGCGCCAGCAGCAGGCTTGGCCGCAGCCGCCGCGTAGCTGCCCGTGGCCGCCGCGACGTCCCCGACGTCAGTCGCCGCCGAGGCACGGCGCTCCCCCGCCGCGGCATCAGCAAGGGGGGGGGGACGGCGGCGGGCACCGCCGCGGCGACGGCGCTCAACGAGGGTGAACGCGCCCCCCGTGTCCATCGCGGCGTCCGCGGGGGCGGGGAAGGCGGAGGAAGTAGCCCCCGCGGCCGGAACGGCCGTCGGGGTAAGGATCGCGCCCGGAGGGGAGGAAGGGGCGGCCGCGGGAGGAGACGAGTCGATGGTGGGTGGGGAAGCCGGGGAAGAAGAAGGGGCAACAAGCGCCGGAGGGTGACAAGAATCCGCCGGGGAGGCGAATGCCGCCTCCCCATTGGCCCGAATCACTGTAAGGGCCGAATCCAACAAACTCATTCGCTCAACCGGCGCCGCATCGGCGGCGACGGCGACGACGACCGCGACAATCGCGCGCGCCAGCGCCACTCCGCCGCACCCCGGCGCTACGGCCGAAGCCATAGCGCCGGAAAAAAGAAGGGGTACGAACAAGAAGGGGGGCCCCCGTGTCGAGGGGGTCCCCCCACAGAGGAACCCCGCCACAAAAGCGCGAGAGGGAGCAACCGTCTCGGATGGTATGGCTCTCGGATGGCTCCGAGCCCCCGCGCGAGCCAAACTCGCAGCGTATGGCTCGCGGGATGGCTCCCGCCAGCCCAGCGACCAGATTATCCGTCACGAGTCGGCACACGCTCATTCGTGCCCGGCGTTTCTTCCGCCGCGTTCATTTCTAACTTCATTGCCTGATTTGACGACAATGAGGCCCATTTCGGCCCGCTTAGCTCCCCTCACGTCGTTGACTAGGCCCCACCGACCCATCCGAGCGATCATGTGTATACGTGGCAAAGATCTCGGCGAATAATCGCGATGGCTGACGTTAATACACGTGCCCTTACTGTTCTCACACTCGAGCGCCGTAGACTGGCTTTAGCGAATGTGTTGTGCATTTTTTTTCTTTTTGTGGCCTGCTCTTGTGCCTCTTCACGGCTGCCCCTCTTTCACCCCCGCTTCTTCATGTGTCCCCATTTCTGTCGGTGGAGAAAACAACAAAAAAAGGATAAAAGACGTACAGCACTGGGGGTTCGCCTGTGATCCCTCACCAGACTACTAACCCAGCTCGTGGACGCTTAACTTCGGAATTCGGAATGGGTTCCGGTGCACGTGTCTCCGTTTTACTCTCTGCTAGGAACGGATTCCTCAGACCACCCGCAGGGGGGCTACTACCCCCTACCCGCTAATTCTCGCAAGCAAGTTGTGGCCGCTCGCGGCGGCCGTGGTAGCCATGTCGCCCGACTCCGCGGTGGGCGTGCTGTTGCGCACGCCGGTCAAGGCCGCCCGAGCGTTGGCACGCCACAGCGCGACGCTCACGCGTCGCAGCAGCGTCGCATGCGCCGGGCCGCCCGTCGGCCCCCCCAGCGCCGCCGCCAGGAACTCTGCCGTTGCCGGCCCCACCCGACCATACGCCTCCCACACGAGGGGCGTGAAGGTGGATGGCGGGTCGGCGGGAGGAAGATGAGCGCCGTACTTGGCCGCCTTCATCCCCTCCCGCCAGGCGGCGGCGGCAGCCTGTCGAGGGTGGGCGACCACCCTCGACAGCACCACCTCCCGCAGGGGGGACACGACGGAAACGTCCCCCCACACGCGCACGCCCGACCCCGCGCGCGTTGCGCACAGGTCCGGGCGGAGGGAGCCCTGGCGCTCCTCGCCCAGCCGGAGCTCCAGCTCGACGGCCGCCCACCGTCCGGACGCGCGCAGCGCGTCGGCAACGAGGTGAGAGATGGCGTGATGGCGCCGCGTCCGGTCGCCCACTTGCTCGGAACATTCTCCGAGAAAGTGGGCGCCGTCGGCGCGCACCACTGCGCCGCAGCGACAGCGCAGAGGGCGAGCCGACGGCCGCGCCGCAACGCCCAACCACATCCGCACGGCCGCCCGCATCTCATCCCCGCCGATGCGGGTGCCCGCCCGGCCGCTGGTGGGGAGGGCGCCCAGAAACAGACCCGCGCCGCCCCCCTCACATGCCGCCATGCGCGCCCGCCCGGCGAGGGAAGCCCGCCGCCACAGCCGCGTCTGCGCCGCCAGCGCGGCAGGCCGCGCCAGGTCTCGCTGCGCCGTCGGCGCGTTACCCCTCAGCCACCGCTGCCAGGCCGCCGTGGCCGCCGCTCTGTCATCTCCCATGGGCCAGTGTAGACCAGGGGCCGTGGTGTCGGTGGGAACCACAGGAGGTGAGGCGGAGACTGGCGGGCAGCCCGGCGGGGCGACACCGGCGGCCGGCGCCGCGCTTGGGGCGCGGCGGGGTACCCCGAGGGGTACCGGCGCCGGGGGGCCGCGGCTGGACGGCGGCTCGGCCGCAATCAAACGGCGGCCGGACGGCGAGCGCGGCCGCCCCGGCCGCGTGGACCACCCCGGCGACCCAGTGATGGGTGCCGTCCAGACCGGCGGCGAGGGCGTCGCCGGCCGGCAGGGGCTGGCCGCGGCCGCGGCGGCGGGCCCGCTGACGCCGTCGTCGTTGGTCGTGGCGGCCTCCGTCGGAGAGGCGAGCGGCAGGTGCAGCCGCACGGCATCCGCCCACCCCATGGTGGCGATGAGCGGCGCAGCGCCGGCGCCCTCCCAGGCAGCGGCCGGCGATGCGGCCGCACCGCCGCCGCTACCGTGGCCGACTGTGCCGCTCGGCCACGCCATCGAGGCGGCTGGCACGGGCGCCTCGCAAGTCGGGTGTGGGGCGCCCGACAGCCAGCCACCTCCCGGCGTCCCAGCGCCAGGGGTGAGCCAGCGGGCGGTGGCCGCAGCAGGAGGGCCGCCAGAAGGGTGCGGACTGCCCCCTCCCAGCAGTCCACCTGCGCAACCACCGCCCCTGCCCGGCGCCCCGCAAGCACGCCCCGCCGCGGCCTGCCGCCCTGCGCCGGCCAGCACCGCCCGAACCGGCGCGTCAGCCGCGCTGCGGCCGGCAGCCCCACGGCGGCCCGACGCCGCCAACACCCCACCGCGGACGCCACGCCCAACCGCGCTCGGCGCCGACGGCGTGCCGGCGCCGTCCGCCGCCAACGCCGCGCCGCCGTCGTCCGCCGCCGCCTCAGCCAGCAGCACAGCAGACGCAGCGCCGCCACCCCAAGCCAGCGCGTTGCCGCTGCCCAAAAAGGCGGCCGTGTCGCCAGCCGCGGAGGGGCGTGGCGCGGGAGCAGGCAGGACGGCAGCGGGGGCGCAGGCAACGTGGCTGCGCTCAACCCCGCCATGTAGCCCCCGTCCACGCCCGCCACCACCTCCCGCCGCGCCCACCCAGCCCGCCGTCTCCGGCGCGGTCGGCGCGCCGCCGTCCGCCCCCCCAGCACCGCACGTCCTCCCGTCGCCACCGCCGCGCCTGCGCCGACGCCGGGCCCGTCCGCAGTCGTCGCCGCCGCCGCGTCGCCGCCCCTCGCCAGCCCTGCCACGCCGGCGCCGGCCGCGCTCACCGCCGCCGTCCACACCGCCGCCGACGCCGCGTCGTCGGCAGCCTCCGCCAGCGCCCCGCCGCAGCCCGGCGTCGCCGCCATGCCGACGGCTGGGGCAGTGGCGGGGGTCGGCGGGGCGGAGGCGTGGGGGCCGACGGAGGGGGATCGCCCCCCTCCATCACGTTGGACCTCGCCGCCCTCGCCACTGCCCCGGCCCACTCCAGACTCCCCCGCCGTCGTCGTCGCGGCCGGCGCGTCAAGCGCGCAGCGGTCCCCTCTCCCCGGCGGCCCGCGCCCGCCCGTCGCCGCCCCCGCCCCCGCGCCAACGCCAAGCCCATCTGCCGCCGCCGCGGTCGTCACGTCGCCGCCGCCGTCCGCCGTCGCGGCGCCGTCCGCGGCCGCCGAAGCGAACGCCAGCACCCCCGCCGGCGCGGGGCCGCCGCAGTCGACTGCCCCCCCCGCATCGGCCGCGCGGCCGGCCTCCGCTGCCGTGCCGCCCTCATAGGGCGCCGCCGCCGCGCCGTCCGCTGCGCCGCCGTGGCGCCCCCGCGCGCGGCCGCCGGCCGCGACCGTGGAGTCGGCGGGAGGCGGCAGCCGCCTGCACCCGCCAACCCGCCGGGCCGGCCCACCGGCCGCGGTGGCGCTTGCTGTGCCGGTCGCGGCGGCCGCCGCCGGCGGGTCCACCAGCCGCGGGGACGGCGGCGTGCCACGCGCCCCACCGCCAACGCCACCGCTCGGCCCCCCACCCAACAAAAAGGTGGGTATCGCCGCCGTACGGGCGGCGCTCCCGCCGCCTGCGCGCCGGCGCCGTGGCCGCGACAGCAGCCGCGGCGCGAACACCGCAGACGCCGCCGGCGGCGCGGTGGACCTTACCGCCCCCGCGCCCGTGGCCGTGGGCGGGGGCGAGGCAATCAACGCACCCTGCCGCCGGCGGGCGGCGGGGCGGCGGGCGAACGATGGCGAAATCGCCGCCGCCACCATCGGCGGCGGCGGTGGCGGAACGAATCCGGTCGGGGGCACCTGCGGCGAATTCGCCCTCGCCGGCAGCGGCGGCGAAAAATCTGCCCCCGCCGACAGCGGCGGCGGCGAATCCGCCACCACAGCCGGCGGGGCCGCCAGGGGGGAATCGCACCCCCCCGCCGGGCACCAGTCCGGCGACCCCGCGCCCGCCGCGACAAGCACCCCCCCCCCTCGCCGGGGCGGCCGTGGCACCAGGCCGCCCGCTGGGGGGGGGCGTGGCGCGGGGGCTGGCCGGTCGGCAGCGGGGGCGCCGCGGGAGGGGTATCGGCCCCCCCCATCAGACACGCCCCTGCCGCACCCGCCACCGCCAGCGGCCGCGCCAGCCCCACCAACCCCCATCGCCGTCACCGGCGCGGCCGGGGCGCAGCAATCCGACCCCTCCAGCGCCACACGTCCACCCGTCGCCGCCGACGCGCTTCTGCCGACGCCGGGCCCGTCCGCAGTCGTCGCCGCCACCGCGTCGCCGCCCCTCGCCAGCCTTGCCGCGCCGGCGCCGCCCGTCGTCCCCCCCGCCGTCCGCGCCGCCGCCGGTGCCTCGTCAGCGGCAGCGTCCGCCAGCGCCCCGCCGCAGCCCGGCGTCGCCCTCTTGCCGGCGGCCGGGGCAGCGGCAGGAGTCGGCCGGGCGGAGGCGTGGGGGACGACGGAGGGGGACGCCCCCCTCCATCCCGTGGGACCGTGCCGCCCCCGCCACTGCCCCAGCCCCCGCCAGGCTCCCCCGCCGTCGCCGTCGCGGCCGGCGCAGCCAGCGCGCGGCGGTCCACCCTCCCTGGCGCCCCGCGCCCACCCGTCGCCGTGACCACCCCCGCGCCGACGCCCAACCCAGCCGCCGCCGCCACGGTCGCCAGGTCGCCGCCGCCCTCCACCGTCGCGTCGCCGACGCCCGCTGCCGTCCCGGCGCCGTCCGCGGACGCCGACGCCACCGGCAGTACCACCACCGACACCGCGGCTGCGCAGTCCGCTGCCGCCACCGCACCGCCCGCGCAGCCAGCCGCTACGGCCGTGCCGCTCTTGCCGCCGGGCCTCGCCGCCGCGCCGTCCGCGGCGCCACCGTCCCGCCGCCGCTCGCGGCAGCCGGCCTTGGCCGGGGCGACGACAGGGGGAGGTGGCCCCTCGCCCGCCCCGACCCGCCCGGCCAGCGGACCGGCCGCAAGTGTGGCCGCCAGCGGCGCCGCGCCGGCGCCATCGTGGCAACCGCGGGAGGCGCCGGTGGCGGCCGCCACAGCCGGCGGGTCCACCGACCGCGGGGGTGGCAGCGCGCCATCCGCCCCGCCGCCACCGCCCCCGCCTGACCACCCCAACGACAAAAAAGTGGGGGTTGCTGCCGAGCGGGCGGTGCCCCTGTCCGCTGCGCGCCGGCGCCGTGGCCGCAGCCAAAGCCGCGGCGCGGGCTGGCCAGACGGTGCCGGCGGCGAGGTCGGCCAGATCGCCGCCGCCCCCGTGGCCGGGAGAAGGGACGAAGCCAAAACCGCACCACGCCGCACGTGTGCAGCGTGCCGCCGGGCGGACGACGGCGAATTCGCCGCGGTCGCCGGCGGCGGCGGCGGCGGCGAGACAAAATCGGCCGGCGGCGGCGGCGAAACAAAACCGGCCGGCGGCGGCGGCGGTGAATTTACCACCGCCGGCGGCGGCGTCGGCGGCGAATCTGCCACCGCCGACGGCGGCGGCGGCGAATTCGTAACCGCCGGCGGCGGGTCGCCGCCAACCCCTGCCCCCCCGGAGGGGTGGGGGAGGTGGCGGTTTCGCCGCGCCCCGGCCCCCCGTGGGGAGATCGTCCGGGGGGGGGATCGGCCTCGCGGCTGGCGATCGCGCGGGCGAGGCGCCCGCCGCCCGCAATATTTGTGCGGGAGCGGGACGCGCCGATTGCGGTGGATGCCCCGCCGCGGGCGCCTCCGCGGCCACGTGCCCCGCACACGTGGCCGCCCGCAGCGGATCCGCGTGGGCGAGGGCGAGGGCTCGTAGGCGGCCCACCAGTGCTGCCCACGCGCCCGCGTCCGCGGCCACGTCCACACGTCCGGCACCAACAACGCCCAGCGCCGACGCGGCCAGTGCAGCTCCTCGCGCCTCGCGTGCCTCGGCCCGGCCCCCCCCCCACCACCGTTGGCTGTCGCAGTAGGGGGGGTGGTCCGCGGCGGCCGTCCGAGCCTCCGCCGCCGCGCGCGCCTCCGCCGCGCTCGGCTCCGGTGCGCCGGTCACGGCGGCGCCGAGGGCGCGCAGCGCTGGCGAGTGCGCCTGGCCGTCGCGGATGGCGTCGACCCAGGACGCTAGCGCCGCCGCAGGCGCCACCCGGCGCCGGTCACACAGGCCGAGGCCGCCCAGGGCCACCGGCAGCGCCGCGCGCTCCAGCAGCGCAGCGCGTTCCGCCGGTCCGTCGTGCGCCTCCTCCACCAGCGACGCCAGGGCGGCCGCCGACAGCCGGTCAGAGGCAGCGGCGACTGCCGCGCCGGCGTCAGGGGGAAAGGCGCGGAGGGCGTAGGTAGTGCCCGGGCCCGCGCAGAGGCGCAGCAGGAGGAGCTGGGCCTGCAGCTCCTCGTCTGGGAGAGCGGTGACGGCCGCCACCACCGCCTCCTGCCGGCGCACCGCCGCGGCCACCGCGCGGGCGACAAAGTCCGGGCCGCCTAGGGGGGTGGAGAACTGCTCAATCCCCTCCGCGCGCCACTGCGTGGCGAGGTCAGCAGGCGGTGGCCGCGCCGTGGGCGACCAGGCGCGGCACTTGGCCGGCGCCAGCTCCGCGTCCACGGCGCGGCCGACCTCGCCCGCTGCGGCAAGCGCGACCCCGAACTGCTCGACGGGGCCCACCACGACGACGTCATCGTGGTAGGCCCAAAGAGAGCTCGGGAAACCGTGTCTCCAGCCGCAGCAGCACCAAGTGCAGTGCTGCGGCGTGGAGCAGCGGCCCCAGCGGGTCGCCCTGCTGTGTGCCGCGCTCGACCCACAGGCGAAGGCGTGTGGGGAGCTCTTGGAGTAGCGCCTCCGCCGTGGGCGAGCCGGTACGTGGAGGCGGGGGGGGGGGGGGGGCGAGACGCCGTCGCCGCCGGCCGCCCACCCGTAGACTGGGGGCGGGCGGCCCCCGTACGTCCACGTGACATACGGGATGAGGGCGGGAAACGCGCGTGTCAGAACCGCCACCGCCGCCGCCCGCCCGACCGGGTTGAAGGCGTTCCTGAAGTCCAGCTGCAGCACCCCGTGGGAGGGGTGTCGCGCCAGGTGGGCCTCTAGGCCGTGCAGCAAGCGCTCGCAGGCGCTGCTGACGCCGAGGCCGACCTGCAGTGGGCGGAAGAATCTAGCCGCCGCCGTGCGCACGTGGCGGGACAGGGCGGCGGCGGCGAGCTTGCGCAGCGCCTCCGGCATTCCTATCGGGCGGAGAGGTGGGATGCCAGCGGCGTCCGGCGGCCCCGGTTTGCGGAGCAGGAGAAGCTCCGCCCCGGCAAGCGCCTGTGCCGCGGCCGGGGGGAGCGCCGCCGCCGCCTCCCCCGTCAGCCACCGCACCACCCTCACCAGGGCGGCGTGACTGCCAGGGCCGAGCGCCCAAAGGTGCTCGGCCCGCAGCCCAGACGGCCCCGGCGCGGAGCCGCGCGGTGCAGACCGGATGGCGGCCTCGACGGCCGCCGCAGGGACGGCCTCGCCCTCGTAGGGCTCAGCCCACGAGGCCGCAATCTCGAGCTCCTCGAGCTCCTCGCCAAACTCCGCCTCGACAGAGGCGGAGGAGCACGAACCCGTGGCCGCGGCGGGGAAGAGGCTCTGCGCCTTGGCCCACACCGCCGACGTGCGAGGCGCAGGGTCCGCCCCCACTAGCGAACGGACAGCGGCGGTCAGTCGCCCCGCCCGAACCTGCCGCAGAGCCCGGCGCTGCGCGCGCGTCAGCGGGCGGGAGTTGCGCGCCGCCTCCCCCCGGCGGGCGCCGAGCCCGCCCGCGGCGGCAACCGCTGCGCGCCGCTGGCCGCCGCGCCTGGCGCCTGTAGCCGCGGCGCCTGTGGGAGTGTGGGTGAGGGGGGCTGCAGGGGGCGGGGCCCGTGCCGCATCCAGCGGGTCCTCCCGCCACACTCCGCCGTTCCGGTCGGCCAACGCGGCAGCAAAGTCCCCGCCCAGCAGGGCAGCCGCCCGCGCCGCCCGCGACAGTGGGGCGTAGCCTGGCCGGGCCCCACGGGCGGCGGCCGGCTCGTGCAGAACCAGAGACGGGAGGGTCAGCAGCCATTGCCATGCTTGGGCGTTGTACGGCTGCTGGCCCACCCATTCCAGCGCTTCCTCGCCCAAACGCCGCCACACGGGGAGGAGGGCGGTTGGGACGTGCGCGCACGTCCGAGCGCCCGACGCCACCATCGGCGCCCAGTCCGCGCCTTCCGGGAGGGCGGCGGCTAAAAAGGCGCTCATCGCGCGTCGCCACGCCCCGGGGTCGGCGGCGAGGAGGTCAGGGGTGTGGGGGGGGGAGGCGCCAGGCGGCGGCGTGCCCGTGGCTGTTGGCGGGGCGCAGGGGGGGGGGGGGAAGACGTTTCCGCTGCGCCCAGTCATCGGCGCGGCTTCGGCCAGCCGCCGCCGCCGCACCGGGCACTGCACCGCGTGGGCCGACCACGAGGTCGGCCCCTTGCCACGCTTCCACGCCAAAAAGGGGCGGTCGCAGTGCGGACAGGGGCGCAGGCGCAGCGCCGTCATGGCCGCTGCGGGAACCTCCCCTGCGGTGTGCGACGAGCGCAAGTGAGCCAGGGCGGGCCGGCCCCCCGCGGCACCCGCCGCCCGGTGTCCACATCCGGGCACCGGGCAGACAGAAAATGGCCCACCCCCTCCGACCACGTCGGCAGTGGCAAGGGTGGCCACAACGGGGGTGGAAGATCCGACCGGGGAAGAAGAAGACGCCACCTCGCCTGGGGTGGGGGGGGAAAAAGGGGAGGGCGAAATCCGCCGCCCCGGAGGTGACGTGCGTCCACGCTGAGCTAGGTGGGGCTGGGGGGACGATGTCCGCGCCGCCGTCGGTGGCGAGAGAGGAGTGGCGGGGAGGGGCGCCGCGTAAGGCAGGCCGGCGGCTCCCCTCGGTGCCGCGCCCGCGTGACCGGCGTTGTCACTCATTGTGCACGACGTCGCTAGCGCAGGGGGCGGCCCCGAGGGGCGTCGGCGACGCTGCCGGCACGGACATCTCCGCGGCGGCCGCCGCTTCGAACCGCGGCGGCGGCGGCGCCGTGCTCCGCCGGCGCGGGGCCTCCGTCCGGGCGGGCGTGCGGGTCGCCTTGGGCGTCCGCTCCCCGCCCGGCGACCGAGGCACCGGGTCCGACAGGGGCGGCGGCGGGGCAGGCTCCGGGACGGCCGCGGGGCCGACGATGTCCATCGCGTCCCCCCCGCCGCCCGTGCCGCCCGCCGGCGCATCCGCGCAAGCGGCCGCGCCTGGCTCCGGTCGCGGAAGCGGAACCGCCGCCGCGGCCAGTGCACAGCAGGCGGCCACGTCGAGCCGGCGGGCCGCGGCGGCGTCGGCGCTGCGACGCGCGGCCGCCCGGAGGTGGCTACGGCCGCGCTTCGCCCGGCGCGCATCGACTGCGGCTGCGGCCACGGACAGACCCGGGCGGGAGGGGGACGGAGTGGGGGGCGCGAGTGGGGTGGCCGTGGAGGCCGGCGGAGCAGGGGTCAGCTCCTCCTCCTCCAGGAGCTCCCCCCCTCCGCCGTCGGCGCGGTCAGAGCGGTTGGCGGCGGGGGTGCCCGCGGCGCCTGCGGTTGCCGCGCTGGCCGCGTCCGTGGCCTCGCCGTGGCCCGCTGCAGAAGTCGCTGCCCCGCCGCCGACCGGCCCCAGCCGCGCAGCCGCAGGCGGCGGAGGGCCAGGGGGGGGGCCGTCCCCGCGAGAGGAGGGCGGCAGGGGTGACGGCTTCGGGCGGCGCACGCCATGTGCGTCAAAAAGATGGGTGGGGGGGGGTTGGTCGCGCTGGCCGGGCAGGTGGCGGTTGCTCCCCCGGTCGGGGCGGGGCCCGCGGCCTCGGACGGACGGCACCCCTCCCCGCCCGCCGCCGACGTTACGGCGCCCGTCGCAGCGCGCCCGCTGCGCTGGACAGCGCTTCGGTCCGCGGCCACACCACCGCCGTCGGCAGCCGTGGGGGGGGGCCGGGTGCGGCCAGCTGGGCGGGCGCGGCGCCAAACCCGTGGCGGGCGCGCGGCAACAGCGCCCGTGCCTGCACCCCCGGCCGGAGTGAGCTCTCCGGCCGGGCATGCCGCCACTTCCGTTGCCGCCGGCGCGACCGGCACCACCAAAGACCCCGCCACGGCAGGCCTCGCGGCCGGGACGCCTTGCGCGGGGGAGCGGCACGCAGGGCCGGCCGGGGCTGCCAGGTCCGGGCCGGCCGTTGTGGCGGCGCCCGGGGCGGTTGCAGCGGCGGCCACGCTTTCGCCAACAGCGGAGGGAGGCGCGTCAGCTGCTGGCACAGACGTCGCGGCGGCAGCCCCCAGCGTCGCGACGTGCGGCGCCAGCTGCTGATGCACGTGCCGACGCAGAGCGTCGCGCAGGCGCGCCGGCAGCTGGCGCCGCACGTCCAGCTGGGCCAGCTTGGTTGTGAGGCGGCGGACAAAGAAGTCCGCCGCCGTCTTGTCCCCCGCTGCGGCGCCCAGGGCGCGACGGCGGCGGGCGCCGAGCGCGTCGCGGGACAGTGGATCGAACCCCTCGGCGACCGAGAAGAACTCGGCCGCCGCGGGGGCACGGACGGCCGCCACAAAAGCAACCGTCGCCCCCGCCTCCAGCGTCACCGCCGCCAACGCACCAAAACGGTCGACGTCGACGATGGCCCGCGGAGGGGTGCCCGTCACCTGCGCCAGGAGGACGCGCAGGTCCTTGGCGCGCGCCTCGCGTGGCACCCCGCGCAGATAGACAGTCTTCAGCGCGGGCAGGCCGCGCGAGTCGCGCGCCAAGGCGCGCAGACGCGCGACTGCGGCCGCCCTCAGCTTCGCCGCCGCCGCGTCCGCGCCAGCGACGGCGGGGGAGGAAGAGGGAAGCTCGCCGTGGTCAGCAGGACGGCCACCCGGCACGCCGCCGGCGTCGCGGTCAGGCGCGTGGTGACCGGCCGCCGCGCCAGCAGCAGGCTTGGCCGCAGCCGCCGCGTAGCTGCCCGTGGCCGCCGCGACGTCCCCGACGTCAGTCGCCGCCGAGGCACGGCGCTCCCCCGCCGCGGCATCAGCAAGGGGGGGGGGACGGCGGCGGGCACCGCCGCGGCGACGGCGCTCAACGAGGGTGAACGCGCCCCCCGTGTCCATCGCGGCGTCCGCGGGGGCGGGGAAGGCGGAGGAAGTAGCCCCCGCGGCCGGAACGGCCGTCGGGGTAAGGATCGCGCCCGGAGGGGAGGAAGGGGCGGCCGCGGGAGGAGACGAGTCGATGGTGGGTGGGGAAGCCGGGGACGAAGAAGGGGCAACAAGCGTCGGAGGGAGACAAGAATCCGCCGGGGAGGCGAATGCCGCCTCCCCATTGGCCCGAATCACTGTAAGGGCCGAATCCAACAAACTCATTCGCTCAACTGGCGCCGCATCGGCGGCGACGGCGACGACGACCGCGGCAATCGCGCGCGCCAGCGCCACTCCGCCGCACCCCGGCGCTACGGCCGAAGCCATAGCGCCGGAAAAAAAGGGTACGAACAAGAAGGGGGGCCCCGGTGTCACGGGGTCCCCCCGCAGAGGAACCCCGCCACAAAAGCGCGAGAGGGAGCAACCGTCTCGGATGGTATGGCTCTCGGATGGCTCCGAGCCCCCGCGCGAGCCAAACTCGCAGCGTATGGCTCGCGGGATGGCTCCCGCCAGCCCAGCGACCAGATTATCCGTCACGAGTCGGCACACGCTCATTCGTGCCCGGCGTTTCTTCCGCCGCGTTCATTTCTAACTCCATTGCCTGATTTGACGACAATGAGGCCCATTTCGGCCCGCTTAGCTCCCCTCACGTCGTTGACTAGGCCCACCGACCCATCCGAGCGATCATGTGTATACGTGGCAAAGATCTCGGCGAATAATCGCGATGGCTGACGTTAATACACGTGCCCTTACTGTTCTCACACTCGAGCGCCGTAGACTGGCTTTAGCGAATGTGTTGTGCATTTTTTTTCTTTTTGTGGCCTGCTCTTGTGCCTCTTCACGGCTGCCCCTCTTTCACCCCCGCTTCTTCATGTGTCCCCATTTCTGTCGGTGGAGAAAACAACAAAAAAAGGATAAAAGACGTACAGCACTGGGGGTTCGCCTGTGATCCCTCACCAGACTACTAACCCAGCTCGTGGACGCTTAACTTCGGAATTCGGAATGGGTTCCGGTGCACGTGTCTCAGATATGGCCGTACGTGACACAAAATGCTCGCATGCTGCATACAACCCCACGTCCACCACCGGCCGACGACACAGTAGACGTCACCCGTACTGCCTTTCGGCATCTGGTCATAGCCAAAACTACCGTCGTAGGAGCAGCCCGCCGCGTCGGCCCCGCACGCACCCTCGCCTTGTGCATACAGCCGGGCAAAGGTCGAGCAGGGAAGCAGTGCCCAAAGCCGCCACCGCAAACCCGATGAGAAGACGTACGTGACAAGTGCCCCTGCTCACGTCCACACGGAAGGGTATTCGATGATGCGCACCACCGATCTGGATGATAAATGGTACGCCGTACGTAATAGTAAAATAGGGCGCGTCTAGCAAGGTGCAGCCATACCTCCAAAATGATCATTCAAGGATGCAACGTATGACAGATGGGGGGGAGGGGCGGCCGCGGGAGGGGACGAGTCGAGCGTGGGTGGGGAAGCCGGGGAAGAAGAAGGGGCAACAACCGCCGGAGGGTGACAAGAATCCGCCGGGGAGGCGAATGCCGCCTCCCCATTGGCCCGAATCACTGTCAGAGCAGAATCCAATAAACCCATTCGTTCAACCAGCGCCGCGTCGACGGCGACGGCGACGACGACCGCGACAATCGCACGCGCCAGCGCCTCTCCGTCGCCCCCCGGCGCCACAACCGAAGCCATAGCGCCAGAAAACAGCGGTAGGAGAGTGAGGGGGGTCCCCCCGCAGAGGAACCCCGCCACAAAAGCGCGAGAGGGAGCAACCGTCTCGGATGGTATGGCTCTCGGATGGCTCCGAGCCCCCGCGCGAGCCAAACTCGCAGCGTATGGCTCGCGGGATGGCTCCCGCCAGCCCAGCGACCAGATTATCCGTCACGAGTCGGCCCACGCTCATTCGTGCCCGGCGTTTCTTCCGCCGCGTTCATTTCTAACTTCATTGCCTGATTTGACGACAATGAGGCCCATTTCGGCCCGCTTAGCTCCCCTCACGTCGTTGACTAGGCCCCACCGACCCATCCGAGCGATCATGTGTATACGTGGCAAAGATCTCGGCGAATAATCGCGATGGCTGACGTTAATACACGTGCCCTTACTGTTCTCACACTCGAGCGCCGTAGACTGGCTTTAGCGAATGTGTTGTGCATTTTTTTTCTTTTTGTGGCCTGCTCTTGTGCCTCTTCACGGCTGCCCCTCTTTCACCCCCGCTTCTTCATGTGTCCCCATTTCTGTCGGTGGAGAAAACAACAAAAAAAGGATAAAAGACGTACAGCACTGGGGGTTCGCCTGTGATCCCTCACCAGACTACTAACCCAGCTCGTGGACGCTTAACTTCGGAATTCGGAATGGGTTCCGGTGCACGTGTCTCAGATATGGCCGTACGTGACACAAAATGCTCGCATGCTGCATACAACCCCACGTCCACCACCGGCCGACGACACAGTAGACGTCACCCGTACTGCCTTTCGGCATCTGGTCATAGCCAAAACTACCGTCGTAGGAGCAGCCCGCCGCGTCGGCCCCGCACGCACCCTCGCCTTGTGCATACAGCCGGGCAAAGGTCGAGCAGGGAAGCAGTGCCCAAAGCCGCCACCGCAAACCCGATGAGAAGACGTACGTGACAAGTGCCCCTGCTCACGTCCACACGGAAGGGTATTCGATGATGAGCACCACCGATCTGGATGATAAATGGTACGCCGTACGTAATAGTAAAATAGGGCGCGTCTAGCAAGGTGCAGCCATACCTCCAAAATGATCATTCAAGGATGCAACGTATGACAGATGGGGGGGAGGGGCGGCCGCGGGAGGGGACGAGTCGAGCGTGGGTGGGGAAGCCGGGGAAGAAGAAGGGGCAACAACCGCCGGAGGGTGACAAGAATCCGCCGGGGAGGCGAATGCCGCCTCCCCATTGGCCCGAATCACTGTCAGAGCAGAATCCAATAAACCCATTCGTTCAACCAGCGCCGCGTCGACGGCGACGGCGACGACGACCGCGACAATCGCACGCGCCAGCGCCTCTCCGTCGCCCCCCGGCGCCACAACCGAAGCCATAGCGCCAGAAAACAGCGGTAGGAGAGTGAGGGGGTCCCCCCGCAGAGGAACCCCGCCACAAAAGCGCGAGAGGGAGCAACCGTCTCGGATGGTATGGCTCTCGGATGGCTCCGAGCCCCCGCGCGAGCCAAACTCGCAGCGTATGGCTCGCGGGATGGCTCCCGCCAGCCCAGCGACCAGATTATCCGTCACGAGTCGGCCCACGCTCATTCGTGCCCGGCGTTTCTTCCGCCGCGTTCATTTCTAACTTCATTGCCTGATTTGACGACAATGAGGCCCATTTCGGCCCGCTTAGCTCCCCTCACGTCGTTGACTAGGCCCCACCGACCCATCCGAGCGATCATGTGTATACGTGGCAAAGATCTCGGCGAATAATCGCGATGGCTGACGTTAATACACGTGCCCTTACTGTTCTCACACTCGAGCGCCGTAGACTGGCTTTAGCGAATGTGTTGTGCATTTTTTTTCTTTTTGTGGCCTGCTCTTGTGCCTCTTCACGGCTGCCCCTCTTTCACCCCCGCTTCTTCATGTGTCCCCATTTCTGTCGGTGGAGAAAACAACAAAAAAAAGGATAAAAGACGTACAGCACTGGGGGTTCGCCTGTGATCCCTCACCAGACTACTAACCCAGCTCGTGGACGCTTAACTTCGGAATTCGGAATGGGTTCCGGTGCACGTGTCTCAGATATGGCCGTACGTGACACAAAATGCTCGCATGCTGCATACAACCCCACGTCCACCACCGGCCGACGACACAGTAGACGTCACCCGTACTGCCTTTCGGCATCTGGTCATAGCCAAAACTACCGTCGTAGGAGCAGCCCGCCGCGTCGGCCCCGCACGCACCCTCGCCTTGTGCATACAGCCGGGCAAAGGTCGAGCAGGGAAGCAGTGCCCAAAGCCGCCACCGCAAACCCGATGAGAAGACGTACGTGACAAGTGCCCCTGCTCACGTCCACACGGAAGGGTATTCGATGATGAGCACCACCGATCTGGATGATAAATGGTACGCCGTACGTAATAGTAAAATAGGGCGCGTCTAGCAAGGTGCAGCCATACCTCCAAAATGATCATTCAAGGATGCAACGTATGACAGATGGGGGGGAGGGGCGGCCGCGGGAGGGGACGAGTCGAGCGTGGGTGGGGAAGCCGGGGAAGAAGAAGGGGCAACAACCGCCGGAGGGTGACAAGAATCCGCCGGGGAGGCGAATGCCGCCTCCCCATTGGCCCGAATCACTGTCAGAGCAGAATCCAATAAACCCATTCGTTCAACCAGCGCCGCGTCGACGGCGACGGCGACGACGACCGCGACAATCGCACGCGCCAGCGCCTCTCCGTCGCCCCCCGGCGCCACAACCGAAGCCATAGCGCCAGAAAACAGCGGTAGGAGAGTGAGGGGGTCCCCCCGCAGAGGAACCCCGCCACAAAAGCGCGAGAGGGAGCAACCGTCTCGGATGGTATGGCTCTCGGATGGCTCCGAGCCCCCGCGCGAGCCAAACTCGCAGCGTATGGCTCGCGGGATGGCTCCCGCCAGCCCAGCGACCAGATTATCCGTCACGAGTCGGCCCACGCTCATTCGTGCCCGGCGTTTCTTCCGCCGCGTTCATTTCTAACTTCATTGCCTGATTTGACGACAATGAGGCCCATTTCGGCCCGCTTAGCTCCCCTCACGTCGTTGACTAGGCCCCACCGACCCATCCGAGCGATCATGTGTATACGTGGCAAAGATCTCGGCGAATAATCGCGATGGCTGACGTTAATACACGTGCCCTTACTGTTCTCACACTCGAGCGCCGTAGACTGGCTTTAGCGAATGTGTTGTGCATTTTTTTTCTTTTTGTGGCCTGCTCTTGTGCCTCTTCACGGCTGCCCCTCTTTCACCCCCGCTTCTTCATGTGTCCCCATTTCTGTCGGTGGAGAAAACAACAAAAAAAAGGATAAAAGACGTACAGCACTGGGGGTTCGCCTGTGATCCCTCACCAGACTACTAACCCAGCTCGTGGACGCTTAACTTCGGAATTCGGAATGGGTTCCGGTGCACGTGTCTCAGATATGGCCGTACGTGACACAAAATGCTCGCATGCTGCATACAACCCCACGTCCACCACCGGCCGACGACACAGTAGACGTCACCCGTACTGCCTTTCGGCATCTGGTCATAGCCAAAACTACCGTCGTAGGAGCAGCCCGCCGCGTCGGCCCCGCACGCACCCTCGCCTTGTGCATACAGCCGGGCAAAGGTCGAGCAGGGAAGCAGTGCCCAAAGCCGCCACCGCAAACCCGATGAGAAGACGTACGTGACAAGTGCCCCTGCTCACGTCCACACGGAAGGGTATTCGATGATGAGCACCACCGATCTGGATGATAAATGGTACGCCGTACGTAATAGTAAAATAGGGCGCGTCTAGCAAGGTGCAGCCATACCTCCAAAATGATCATTCAAGGATGCAACGTATGACAGATGGGGGGGAGGGGCGGCCGCGGGAGGGGACGAGTCGAGCGTGGGTGGGGAAGCCGGGGAAGAAGAAGGGGCAACAACCGCCGGAGGGTGACAAGAATCCGCCGGGGAGGCGAATGCCGCCTCCCCATTGGCCCGAATCACTGTCAGAGCAGAATCCAATAAACCCATTCGTTCAACCAGCGCCGCGTCGACGGCGACGGCGACGACGACCGCGACAATCGCACGCGCCAGCGCCTCTCCGTCGCCCCCCGGCGCCACAACCGAAGCCATAGCGCCAGAAAACAGCGGTAGGAGAGTGAGGGGGGTCCCCCCGCAGAGGAACCCCGCCACAAAAGCGCGAGAGGGAGCAACCGTCTCGGATGGTATGGCTCTCGGATGGCTCCGAGCCCCCGCGCGAGCCAAACTCGCAGCGTATGGCTCGCGGGATGGCTCCCGCCAGCCCAGCGACCAGATTATCCGTCACGAGTCGGCCCACGCTCATTCGTGCCCGGCGTTTCTTCCGCCGCGTTCATTTCTAACTTCATTGCCTGATTTGACGACAATGAGGCCCATTTCGGCCCGCTTAGCTCCCCTCACGTCGTTGACTAGGCCCCACCGACCCATCCGAGCGATCATGTGTATACGTGGCAAAGATCTCGGCGAATAATCGCGATGGCTGACGTTAATACACGTGCCCTTACTGTTCTCACACTCGAGCGCCGTAGACTGGCTTTAGCGAATGTGTTGTGCATTTTTTTTCTTTTTGTGGCCTGCTCTTGTGCCTCTTCACGGCTGCCCCTCTTTCACCCCCGCTTCTTCATGTGTCCCCATTTCTGTCGGTGGAGAAAACAACAAAAAAAAGGATAAAAGACGTACAGCACTGGGGGTTCGCCTGTGATCCCTCACCAGACTACTAACCCAGCTCGTGGACGCTTAACTTCGGAATTCGGAATGGGTTCCGGTGCACGTGTCTCAGATATGGCCGTACGTGACACAAAATGCTCGCATGCTGCATACAACCCCACGTCCACCACCGGCCGACGACACAGTAGACGTCACCCGTACTGCCTTTCGGCATCTGGTCATAGCCAAAACTACCGTCGTAGGAGCAGCCCGCCGCGTCGGCCCCGCACGCACCCTCGCCTTGTGCATACAGCCGGGCAAAGGTCGAGCAGGGAAGCAGTGCCCAAAGCCGCCACCGCAAACCCGATGAGAAGACGTACGTGACAAGTGCCCCTGCTCACGTCCACACGGAAGGGTATTCGATGATGAGCACCACCGATCTGGATGATAAATGGTACGCCGTACGTAATAGTAAAATAGGGCGCGTCTAGCAAGGTGCAGCCATACCTCCAAAATGATCATTCAAGGATGCAACGTATGACAGATGGGGGGGAGGGGCGGCCGCGGGAGGGGACGAGTCGAGCGTGGGTGGGGAAGCCGGGGAAGAAGAAGGGGCAACAACCGCCGGAGGGTGACAAGAATCCGCCGGGGAGGCGAATGCCGCCTCCCCATTGGCCCGAATCACTGTCAGAGCAGAATCCAATAAACCCATTCGTTCAACCAGCGCCGCGTCGACGGCGACGGCGACGACGACCGCGACAATCGCACGCGCCAGCGCCTCTCCGTCGCCCCCCGGCGCCACAACCGAAGCCATAGCGCCAGAAAACAGCGGTAGGAGAGTGAGGGGGGTCCCCCCGCAGAGGAACCCCGCCACAAAAGCGCGAGAGGGAGCAACCGTCTCGGATGGTATGGCTCTCGGATGGCTCCGAGCCCCCGCGCGAGCCAAACTCGCAGCGTATGGCTCGCGGGATGGCTCCCGCCAGCCCAGCGACCAGATTATCCGTCACGAGTCGGCCCACGCTCATTCGTGCCCGGCGTTTCTTCCGCCGCGTTCATTTCTAACTTCATTGCCTGATTTGACGACAATGAGGCCCATTTCGGCCCGCTTAGCTCCCCTCACGTCGTTGACTAGGCCCCACCGACCCATCCGAGCGATCATGTGTATACGTGGCAAAGATCTCGGCGAATAATCGCGATGGCTGACGTTAATACACGTGCCCTTACTGTTCTCACACTCGAGCGCCGTAGACTGGCTTTAGCGAATGTGTTGTGCATTTTTTTTCTTTTTGTGGCCTGCTCTTGTGCCTCTTCACGGCTGCCCCTCTTTCACCCCCGCTTCTTCATGTGTCCCCATTTCTGTCGGTGGAGAAAACAACAAAAAAAAGGATAAAAGACGTACAGCACTGGGGGTTCGCCTGTGATCCCTCACCAGACTACTAACCCAGCTCGTGGACGCTTAACTTCGGAATTCGGAATGGGTTCCGGTGCACGTGTCTCAGATATGGCCGTACGTGACACAAAATGCTCGCATGCTGCATACAACCCCACGTCCACCACCGGCCGACGACACAGTAGACGTCACCCGTACTGCCTTTCGGCATCTGGTCATAGCCAAAACTACCGTCGTAGGAGCAGCCCGCCGCGTCGGCCCCGCACGCACCCTCGCCTTGTGCATACAGCCGGGCAAAGGTCGAGCAGGGAAGCAGTGCCCAAAGCCGCCACCGCAAACCCGATGAGAAGACGTACGTGACAAGTGCCCCTGCTCACGTCCACACGGAAGGGTATTCGATGATGAGCACCACCGATCTGGATGATAAATGGTACGCCGTACGTAATAGTAAAATAGGGCGCGTCTAGCAAGGTGCAGCCATACCTCCAAAATGATCATTCAAGGATGCAACGTATGACAGATGGGGGGGAGGGGCGGCCGCGGGAGGGGACGAGTCGAGCGTGGGTGGGGAAGCCGGGGAAGAAGAAGGGGCAACAACCGCCGGAGGGTGACAAGAATCCGCCGGGGAGGCGAATGCCGCCTCCCCATTGGCCCGAATCACTGTCAGAGCAGAATCCAATAAACCCATTCGTTCAACCAGCGCCGCGTCGACGGCGACGGCGACGACGACCGCGACAATCGCACGCGCCAGCGCCTCTCCGTCGCCCCCCGGCGCCACAACCGAAGCCATAGCGCCAGAAAACAGCGGTAGGAGAGTGAGGGGGGTCCCCCCGCAGAGGAACCCCGCCACAAAAGCGCGAGAGGGAGCAACCGTCTCGGATGGTATGGCTCTCGGATGGCTCCGAGCCCCCGCGCGAGCCAAACTCGCAGCGTATGGCTCGCGGGATGGCTCCCGCCAGCCCAGCGACCAGATTATCCGTCACGAGTCGGCCCACGCTCATTCGTGCCCGGCGTTTCTTCCGCCGCGTTCATTTCTAACTTCATTGCCTGATTTGACGACAATGAGGCCCATTTCGGCCCGCTTAGCTCCCCTCACGTCGTTGACTAGGCCCCACCGACCCATCCGAGCGATCATGTGTATACGTGGCAAAGATCTCGGCGAATAATCGCGATGGCTGACGTTAATACACGTGCCCTTACTGTTCTCACACTCGAGCGCCGTAGACTGGCTTTAGCGAATGTGTTGTGCATTTTTTTTCTTTTTGTGGCCTGCTCTTGTGCCTCTTCACGGCTGCCCCTCTTTCACCCCCGCTTCTTCATGTGTCCCCATTTCTGTCGGTGGAGAAAACAACAAAAAAAAGGATAAAAGACGTACAGCACTGGGGGTTCGCCTGTGATCCCTCACCAGACTACTAACCCAGCTCGTGGACGCTTAACTTCGGAATTCGGAATGGGTTCCGGTGCACGTGTCTCAGATATGGCCGTACGTGACACAAAATGCTCGCATGCTGCATACAACCCCACGTCCACCACCGGCCGACGACACAGTAGACGTCACCCGTACTGCCTTTCGGCATCTGGTCATAGCCAAAACTACCGTCGTAGGAGCAGCCCGCCGCGTCGGCCCCGCACGCACCCTCGCCTTGTGCATACAGCCGGGCAAAGGTCGAGCAGGGAAGCAGTGCCCAAAGCCGCCACCGCAAACCCGATGAGAAGACGTACGTGACAAGTGCCCCTGCTCACGTCCACACGGAAGGGTATTCGATGATGAGCACCACCGATCTGGATGATAAATGGTACGCCGTACGTAATAGTAAAATAGGGCGCGTCTAGCAAGGTGCAGCCATACCTCCAAAATGATCATTCAAGGATGCAACGTATGACAGATGGGGGGGAGGGGCGGCCGCGGGAGGGGACGAGTCGAGCGTGGGTGGGGAAGCCGGGGAAGAAGAAGGGGCAACAACCGCCGGAGGGTGACAAGAATCCGCCGGGGAGGCGAATGCCGCCTCCCCATTGGCCCGAATCACTGTCAGAGCAGAATCCAATAAACCCATTCGTTCAACCAGCGCCGCGTCGACGGCGACGGCGACGACGACCGCGACAATCGCACGCGCCAGCGCCTCTCCGTCGCCCCCCGGCGCCACAACCGAAGCCATAGCGCCAGAAAACAGCGGTAGGAGAGTGAGGGGGGTCCCCCCGCAGAGGAACCCCGCCACAAAAGCGCGAGAGGGAGCAACCGTCTCGGATGGTATGGCTCTCGGATGGCTCCGAGCCCCCGCGCGAGCCAAACTCGCAGCGTATGGCTCGCGGGATGGCTCCGCCAGCCCAGCGACCAGATTATCCGTCACGAGTCGGCCCACGCTCATTCGTGCCCGGCGTTTCTTCCGCCGCGTTCATTTCTAACTTCATTGCCTGATTTGACGACAATGAGGCCCATTTCGGCCCGCTTAGCTCCCCTCACGTCGTTGACTAGGCCCCACCGACCCATCCGAGCGATCATGTGTATACGTGGCAAAGATCTCGGCGAATAATCGCGATGGCTGACGTTAATACACGTGCCCTTACTGTTCTCACACTCGAGCGCCGTAGACTGGCTTTAGCGAATGTGTTGTGCATTTTTTTTCTTTTTGTGGCCTGCTCTTGTGCCTCTTCACGGCTGCCCCTCTTTCACCCCCGCTTCTTCATGTGTCCCCATTTCTGTCGGTGGAGAAAACAACAAAAAAAAGGATAAAAGACGTACAGCACTGGGGGTTCGCCTGTGATCCCTCACCAGACTACTAACCCAGCTCGTGGACGCTTAACTTCGGAATTCGGAATGGGTTCCGGTGCACGTGTCTCCGTTTTACCCTCTGCTAGGAACGGATTCCTCAGACCACCCCCAGGGGGGCTACTACCCCCTACCCGCTAATTCTCGCAAACAAGTTGTGGCCGCTCGCGGCGGCCGTGGTAGCCATGTCGCCCGACTCCGCGGTGGGCGTGCTGTTGCGCACGCCGGTCAAGGCCGCCCGAGCGTTGGCACGCCACAGCGCGACGCTCACGCGTCGCAGCAGCGTCGCATGCGCCGGGCCGCCCGTCGGCCCCCCCAGAGCCGCCGCCAGGAACTCTGCCGTCGCCGGCCCCACCCGACCATACGCCTCCCACACGAGGGGCGTGAAGGTGGATGGCGGGTCGGCGGGAGGAAGATGAGCGCCGTACTTGGCCGCCTTCATCCCCTCCCGCCAGGCGGCGGCGGCAGCCTGTCGAGGGTTGGCGACCACCCTCGACAGCACCACCTCCCGCAGGGGGGACACAATGAAAACGTCCCCCCACACGCGCACGCCCGACCCCGCGCGCGTTGCGCACAGGTCCGGGCGGAGGGAGCCTTGGCGCTCCTCGCCCAGCCGGAGCTCCAGCTCGACGGCTGCCCACCGTCCAGACGCGCGCAGCGCGTCGGCAACGAGGTGAGAGATGGCGTGGTGGCGCCGCGTCCGGTCGCCCACTTGCTCGGAACATTCTCCGAGAAAGTGGGCGCCATCGGCGCGCACCACTGCGCCGCAGCGACAGCGCAGAGGGCGAGCCGACGGCCGCGCCGCAACGCCCAACCACATCCGCACGGCCGCCCGCATCTCATCCCCGCCGATGCGGGTGCCCGCCCGGCCGCTGGTGGGGAGGGCGCCCAGAAACAGACCCGCGCCGCCCCCCTCACATGCCGCCATGCGCGCCCGCCCGGCGAGGGAAGCCCGCCGCCACAGCCGCGTCTGCGCCGCCAGCGCGGCAGGCCGCGCCAGGTCTCGCTGCGCCGTCGGCGCGTTACCTCTCAGCCACCGCTGCCAGGCCGCCGTGGCCGCCGCTCTGTCATCTCCCATGGGCCGGTGTAGGCCAGGGGCCGTGGTGTCGGTGGGAACCACAGGAGGTGACGCGGAGACGGGCGGGCAGCCCGGCGGGGCGACATCGGCGGCCGGCGCCGCGCTTGGGGCGCGGCGGGGTACCCCGAGGGGTACCGGCGCCGGGGGGCCGCGGCTGGACGGCGGCTCGGCCGCAATCAAACGGCGGCCGGACGGCGAGCGCGGCCGCCCCGGCCGCGTAAGCCACCCCGGCGACCCAGTGTTGGGTGCCGTCCGGGCCGGCGGCGAGGGCGTCGCCGGCCGGCAGGGGCTGGCCGCGGCGGCGGCGGCGGGCCCGCTGACGCCGTCGTCGTTGGTCGTGGCGGCCTCCGTCGGAGAGGCGAGCGGCAGGTGCAGCCGCACGGCATCCGCCCACCCCATGGTGGCGATGAGCGGCGCATCGCCGGCGCCCTCCCAGGCAGCGGCCGGCGATGCGGCCGCACCGCCGCCGCTACCGCGGCCGACTGTGCCGCTCGGCCACGCCATCGCGGCGGCTGGCACGGGCGCCTCGCAAGTCGGGTGTGGGGCGCCCGACAGCCAGCCACCTCCCGGCGCCCTAGCGCCAGGGGTGAGCCAGCGGACGGTGGCCGCAGCAGGAGGGCCGCCAGAAGGGTGCGGGCTGCCCCCTCCCAGCAGTCCACCTGCGCCGCCACCGCCCCTGCCCGGCGCCCCGCAACCACGTCCCGCCGCGGCCTGCCGACCTGCGCCGGCCAGCACCGCCCGAACCGGCGCATCCGCCGCGCTGCGGCCGGCAGCCCCACGTCTGCCCAACGCCGCCAACACCCCTCCGCGGACGCCACGCCCAACCGCGCTCGGCGCCGACGGCGTGCCGGCGCCGCCCGCCGCCAACGCCGCGCCGCCGTCGTCCGCCGCCGCCTCAGCCAGCAGCACAGCAGACGCAGCGCCGCCAACCCGAGCCAACGTGTTGCCGCTGCCCAAGAAGGCGGCCGTGTCGCCAGCCGCGGAGCGGCGTGGCGCGGGAGGAGGCAGGACGGCAGTGGGGGCGCAGGCGAAGCGGTTGCGCCCAACCCCGCCATGTAGCCCCCGTCCACGCCCGCCACCACCTCCCGCCGCGCCCCCCAGCCCGCCGCCTCCGGCGCGGCCGGCGCGCGGCCGTCCGCCCCCCCCAGCACCACACGTCCTCCCGTCGCCACCGCCGCGCCCGCGCCGACGCCGGGCCCGTCCGCAGTTGTCGCCGCCGCCGCGTCGCCGCCCCTCGCCAGCCCTGCCGCACCGGCGCCGGCCGCCCTCACCGCCGCCGTCCACACCGCCGCCGACGCCGTGTCGTCGGCAGCCTCCGCCAGCGCCCCGCCGCAGCCCGGCGTCGCCGCCATGCCGGCGGCTGGGGCAGTGGCGGGGGTAGGCGGGGCGGAGGCATGGGGGCCGACGGAGGGGGATCGCCCCCCTCCATCACGTTGGACCCCGCCGCCCTCGCCACTGCCCCGGCCCACTCCAGACTCCCCCGCCGTCGTCGTCGCGGCCGGCGCGTCGAGCGCGCAGCGGTCCCCCCTCCCCGGTGGCCCGCGCCCGCCCGTCGCCGCCCCCGCCCCCGCGCCGACGCCAAGCCCATCGGCCGCCGCCGCGGTCGTCACGTCGCCGCCGCCGTCCGCCGTCGCGGCGCCGTCCGCGGCCGCCGACGCGAACGCCAGCATCCCCGCCGGCACGGGGCCGCCGCAGTCGACTGCCCCCCCCGCATGGGCGGCGTGGCCGGCCGCCGCTGCCGTGCCGCCCTCGTAGGGCGCCGCCGCCGCGCCGTCCGCTGCGCCGCCGTGGCGCCCCCGCGCGCGGCCGCCGGCCGCGACCGTGGAGTCGGCGGGGGGCGGCAGCCGCCTGCACCCACCAACCCGCCGGGCCGGCCCACCGGCCGCGGTGGCGCGTGTTGTGCCGGTCGCGGCGGCCGCCGCCGGCGGGTCCACCAGCCGCGGGGGCGGCGGCGCGCCACGCGCCCCACCGCCAACGCCACCGCTCGGCCCCCCACCCAACAAAAAGGCGAGTATCGCCGCCGTACGGGCGGCGCTCCCGCCGCCTGCGCGCCGGCGCCGTGGCCGCGACAGCAGCCGCGGCGCGAACACCGCAGACGCCGCCGGCGGCGCGGTGGACCTTACCGCCCCCGCGCCCGTGGCCGTGGGCGGGGGCGAGGCAATCAACGCACCCTGCCGCCGGCGGGCGGCGGGGCGGCGGGCGAACGATGGCGAAATCGCCGCCGCCACCATCGGCGGCGGCGGTGGCGGAACGAATCCGGCCGGGGGCACCTGCGGCGAAATCGCCATCGCCGGCAGCGGCGGCGAAAAATCTGCCTCCGCCGACAGCGGCGGCGGCGAATCCGCCACCACAGCCGGCGGGGCCGCCCGGGGGGAATCGCCCCCCCCCGCCGGGCACCAGGCCGGCGACCCCGCGGCCGCCACGACCAGCACCCCCCCCCCTCGCCGGGGCGGCCGTGGCACCAGGCCGCCCGCTGGGGGGGGGCATGGCGCGGGAGCGGGCCGGTCAGCAGCGGGGGCGCCGCGGGGGGGGTATCGGCCCCCCCCATCAGACACGCCCCTGCCGCACCCGCCACCGCAAGCGGCCGCACCAGCCCCACCAACCCCCCCCGCCGTCACCGGCGCGGCCGGCGCGCAGCCATCCGACCCCTCCGGCGCCACACGTCCCCCCGTCGCCGCCGCCGCGCTTCCGCCGACGCCGGGCCCGTCCGCCGTCGTCGCCGCCACCACATCGCCGCCCCTCGCCAGCCTTGCCGCGCCGGCGCCGCCCGTCGTCCCCCCCGCCGTCCGCGCCGCCGCCGGTGCCACGTCTGCAGCAGCCTCCGCCAGCGCCCTGCCGCAGCCCGGCGTCGCCCCCATGCCGGCGGCCGGGGCAGCGGCAGGAGTCGGCCGGGCGGAGGCGTGGGGGCCGACGGAGGAGGATCGCCCCCCTCCATCCCGTGGGACCGTGCCGCCCCCGCCACTGCCCCAGCCCCCGCCAGGCTCCCCCGCCGTCGCCGTCGCGGCCGGCGCGGCCAGCGCGCGGCGGTCCACCCTCCCTTGCGCCCCGCGCCCACCCGTCGCCGCGACCACCCCCGCGCCGACGCCAAGCCCAGCCGCCGCCGCCACGGTCGCCAGGTCGCCGCCGCCCGCCGCCGTCGCGTCGCCGACGCCCGCCGCCGTCCCGGCGCCGTCCGCGGACGCCGACGCCACCGGCAGAACCGCCACCGACACCGCGGCCGCGCAGTCCGCTGCCGCCACCGCACCGCCCGTGCAGCCAGCCGCTACAGCCGTGCCGCTCTTGCCGCCGGGCCTCGCCGCCGCGCCGTCCGCTGCGCCACCGTCCCGCCGCCGCTCGCGGCAGCCGGCCTTGGCCGTGGCGTCGGCCGGAGGTGGTGGCCCCTCGCCCGCCCCGACCCGCCCGGCCAGCGGACCGGCCGCAAGTGTGGCCGCCAGCGGCGCCGCGCCGGCGCCATCGTGGCAACCGCGGGAGGCGCCGGTGGCGGCCGCCACAGCCGGCGGGTCCACCGACCGCGGGGGTGGCAGCGCGCCATACGCCCCGCCGCCACCGCCCCCGCCGGGCAACCCCAACGACAAAAAAGCGGGGGTTGCTGCCGAGCGGGCGGTGCCCCTGTCCGCCGCGCGCCGGCGCCGTGGCCGCAGCCAAAGCCGCGGCGCGGGCTGGCCAGACGGTGCCGGCGGCGGGGTCGGCCAAACCGCCGCCGCCCCCGCGGCCGGGAGCAGGGGCGGGGCCAAAACCGCACCACGCCGCACGTGTGCAGCGTGCCGCCGGGCGGACGACGGCGAATTCGCCGCGGTCGCCGGCGGCGGCGGCGGCGGCGAAACAAAACCGGCCGGCGGCGGCGGCGGTGAATTTACCACCGCCGGCGGCGGCGGCGGCGGCGAATCTGCCACCGCCGACGGCGGCGGCGGCGAATTCGTAACCGCCGGCGGCGGGTCGCCGCCAACCGCTGCCCCCCCGGAGGGGGTGGGGGGAGGTGGCGGTTTCGCCGCGCCCCGGCCCCCCGTGGGGAGATCGTCCGGGGGGGGATCGGCCTCGCGGCCGGCGATCGCGCGGGCGAGACGTCCGCCGCCCGCAATATTTGTGCGGGAGCGGGACGCGCCGCTTGCGGTGGATGCCCAGCCGCGGTCGCCTCCGCGGCCACGTGCCCCGCACACGTGGCCGCCCGCAGCGGATCCGCGTGGGCGAGGGCGAGGGCTCGTAGGCGGCCCACCAGTGCTGCCCACGCGCTCGCGTCCGCTGCCACGTCCACACGACCGGCGCCAACACTGCCCGGCGCCGACGCGGCCAGTGCAGCTCCTCGCGCCTCGCGTGCCTCGGCCCGGCCCCCCCCCCACCACCGTTGGCTGTCGCAGTAGGGAGGGTGGTCCGCGGCGGCCGTCCGAGCGTCCGCCGCCGCGCGCGCATCCGCCGCGCTCGCCTCCGGTGCGCCGGTCACGGCGGCGCCGAGGGCGCGCAGCGCAGGCGAGTGCGCCTCGCCATCGCGGATGGCGTCGACCCAAGACGCTAGCGCCGCCGCAGGCGCCACCCGGCGCCGGTCACACAGGCCGAGGCCGCCCAGGGCCACCGGCAGCGCCGCGCGCTCCAGCAGCGCAGCGCGTTCCGCCGGTCCGTCGTGCGCCTCCTCCACCAGCGACGCCAGGGCGGCCGCCGACAGCCGGTCAGAGGCAGCGGCGACTGCCGCGCCGGCGTCAGGGGGAAAGGCGCGGAGGGCGTAGGTAGTGCCCGGGCCCGCGCAGAGGCGCAGCAGGAGGAGCTGGGCCTGCAGCTCCTCGTCTGGGAGAGCGGTGACGGCCGCCACCACCGCCTCCTGCCGGCGCACCGCCGCGGCCACCGCGCGGTCGACAAAGTCCGGGCCGCCTAGGGGGGTGGAAAACTGCTCGATCCCCTCCGCGCGCCACTGCGTGGCGAGATCAGCAGGCGGTGGCCGCGCCGTGGGCGACCAGGCGCGGCACTTGGCCGGCGCCAGCTCCGCGTCCACGGCGCGGCCGACCTCGCCCGCTGCGGCAAGCGCGACCCCGAGCTGCTCGACGGGGCCCACCACGACGACGTCATCGTGGTAGGCCCAAACGAGCAGCTCGGGAAACCGTGTCTCCAGCCGCAGCAGCACCAAGTGCAGTGCTGCGGCGTGGAGCAGCGGCCCCAGCGAGTCGCCCTGCTGTGTGCCACGCTCGACCCACAGGCGGAGGCGCGTGGGGAGCTCGCGGAGTAGCGCCTCCGCCGTGGGCGAGCCGGTAGGTGGAGGCGGGGGGGGGGGGGGGGCGAGGCGCCGTCGCCGCCGGCCGCCCACCCGTAGACTGGGGGCGGGCGGCCCCCGTACGTCCACGTGACGTACGGGATGAGGGCGGGAAACGCGCGTGTCAGAACCGCCACCGCCGCCGCCCGCCCGACCAGGTTGAAGGCGTTCCTGAAGTCCAGCTGCAGCACCCCGTGGGAGGGGTGTTGCGCCAGGTGGGCCTCTAGGCCGTGCAGCAAGCGCTCGCAGGCGCTGCTGACGCCGAGGCCGACCTGCAGTGGGCGGAAGAATCTAGCCGCCGCCGCGCGCACGTGGCGGGACAGAGCGGCGGCGGCGAGCTTGCGCAGCGCCTCCGGCATTCCTATCGGGCGGAGAGGTGGGATGCCGGCGGCGTCCGGCGGCCCCGGCTTGCGGAGCAGGAGAAGCTCCGCCCCGGCAAGCGCCTGTGCCGCAGCCGGGGGGAGCGCCGCCGCCGCCTCCCCCGTCAGCCACCGCACCACCCTCACCAGGGCGGCGTGACCGCCAGGGCCGAGCGCCCAAAGGTGCTCGGCCCGCAGCCCAGACGGCCCCGGCGCGGAGCCGCGCGGTGCAGACCGGATGGCGGCCTCGACGGCCGCCGCAGGGACGGCCTCGCCCTCGTAGGGCTCAGCCCACGAGGCCGCAATCTCGAGCTCCTCAAGCTCCTCGGCAAACTCCGCCTCGACAGAGGCGGAGGAGCACGAACCCGTGGCCGCGGCGGGGAAGAGGCTCTGCGCCTTGGCCCACACCGCCGACGTGCGAGGCGCAGGGTCTGCCCCCACTAGCGACCGGACAGCGGCAGTCAGTCGCCCCGCCCGAACCTGCCGCAGAGCCCGGCGCTGCGTGCGCATCAGCGGGCGGGAGTTGCGCGCCGCCTCCCCCCGGCGGGCGCCGAGCCCGCCCGCGGCGGCAACCGCTGCGCGCCGCTGGCCGCCGCGCCTGGCGCCTGTAGCCGCGGCGCCTGTGGGAGTGTGGGTCAGGGGGGCTGCAGGGGGCGGGGCCCGTGCCGCATCCGGCGGGTCCTCCCGCCACACTCCGCCGTTCCGGTCGGCCAACGCGGCAGCAAAGTCCCCGCCCAGCAGGGCAGCCGCCCGCGCCTCCCGCGACAGTGGGGTGTAGCCTGGCCGGGCCCCACGGGCGGCGGCCGGCTCGTGCAGCAGCAGAGACGGGAGGGTCAGCAGCCATTGCCATGCTTGGGCGTTGTACGGCTGCTGGCCCACCCATTCCAGCGCTTCCGCGCCCAAACGCCGCCACACGGGGAGGAGGGCGGTTGGGACGTGCGCGCACGTCCGAGCGCCCGACGCCACCATCGGCGCCCAGTCCGCGCCATCCGGGAGGGCGGCGGCTAAAAAGGCGCTCATCGCGCGTCGCCACGCCCCGGGGTCGGCGGCGAGGAGGTCAGGGGTGTGGCGAGGGAAGGCGCCAGGCGGTGGCTTGCCCTTGGCTGTCGGCGGGGCGCAGGGGGGGGGGAAGACGTTTCCGCTGCGCTCAGTCATCGGCGCGGCTTCGGCCAGCCGCCGCCGCCGCACCGGGCACTGCACCGCGTGGGCCGACCACGAGGTCGGCCCCTTGCCACGCTTCCACGCCAAAAAGGGGCGGTCGCAGTGCGGACAGGGGCGCAGGCGCAGCGCCGTCATGGCCGCTGCGGGAACCTCCCCTGCGGTGTGCGACGAGCGCAAGTGAGCCAGGGCGGGCCGGCCCCCCGCGGCACCCGCCGCCCGGTGTCCACATCCGGGCACCGGGCAAACAGAAAATGGCCCACCCCCTCCGACCACGTCGGCAGTGGCAAGGGTGGCCACAACGGGGGTGGAAGATCTGACCGGGGAAGAAGAAGACGCCACCTCGCCTGGGGTGGGGGGGGAAGAAGGGGAGGGCGAAATCCGCCCCCCCGGAGGTGACGTGCGTCCACGCTGAGCTAGGTGGGGCTGGGGGGACGATGTCCGCGCCGCCGTCGGTGGCGAGAGAGGAGTGGCGGGGAGGGGCGCCGCGTAAGGCAGGCCGGCGGCTCCCCTCGGTGCCGCGCCCGCGTGACCGGCGTGGTCACTCATTGTGCACGACGTCGCTAGCGCAGGGGGCGGCCCCGAGGGGCGTCGGCGACGCTGCCGGCACGGACATCTCCGCGGCGGCCGCCGCTTCGAACCGCGGCGGCGGCGGCGCCGTGCTCCGCCGGCGCGGGGCCTCCGTCCGGGCGGGCGTGCGGGTCGCCTTAGGCGTCCGCTCCCCGCCCGGCGACCGAGGCACCGGGTCCGACAGGGGCGGCGGCGGGGCAGGCTCCGGGACGGCCGCGGGGCCGACGATGTCCATCGCGTCCCCCCCGCCGCCCGTGCCGCCCGCCGGCGCATCCGCGCAAGCGGCCGCGCCTGGCTCCGGTCGCGGAAGCGGAACCGCCGCCGCGGCCAGTGCACAGCAGGCGGCCACGTCGAGCCGGCGGGCCGCGGCGGCGTCGGCGCTGCGACGCGCGGCCGCCCGGAGGTGGCTACGGCCGCGCTTCGCCCGGCGCGCATCGACTGCGGCTGCGGCCACAGACAGACCCGGGCGGGAGGGGGACGGAGTGGGGGGCGTGAGTGGGGTGGCCGTGGAGGCCGGCGGAGCAGGGGTCAGCTCCTCCTCCTCCAGGAGCTCCCCCCCTCCGCCGTCGGCGCGGTCAGAGCGGTTGGCGGCGGGGGTGCCCGCGGCGCCCGCGGTTGCCGCGCTGGCCGCGTCCGTGGCCTCGCCGTGGCCCGCTGCAGAAGTCGCTGCCCCGCCGCCGACCGGCCCCAGCCGCGCAGCCGCAGGCGGCGGAGGGCCAGGGGGGGGGCCGTCCCCGCGAGAGGAGGGCGGCAGGGGTGACGGCTCCGGGCGGCGCACGCCATGTGCGTCAAAGAGATGGGTGGGGGGGGGGTTGGTCGCGCTGGCCGGGCAGGTGGCGGTCGCTCCCCCGGTCGGGGCGGGGCCCGCGGCCTCGGACGGACGGCACCCCTCCCCGCCCGCCGCCGACGTTACGGCGCCCGTCGCAGCGCGCCCGCTGCGCTGGACAGCGCTTCGGTCCGCGGCCACACCACCGCCGTCGGCAGCCGTGGGGGGGGGCCGGGTGCGGCCAGCTGGGCGGGCGCGGCGCCAAACCCGTGGCGGGCGCGCGGCAACAGCGCCCGTGCCTGCACCCCCGGCCGGAGTGAGCTCTCCGGCCGGGCATGCCGCCACTTCCGTTGCCGCCGGCGCGACCGGCACCACCAAAGACCCCGCCACGGCAGGCCTCGCGGCCGGGACGCCTTGCGCGGGGGAGCGCCACGCAGGGCCGGCCGGGGCCGCCAGTGCCGGGCCGGCCGTCGTGGCGGCGCCCGGGGCGATTGCAGCGGCGGCCGCGCTTTCGCCAACAGCGGAGGGAGGCGCGTCAGCTGCTGGCACAAACGTCGCGGCGGCAGCCCCCAGCGTCGCGACGTGCGGCGCCAGCTGCTGATGCACGTGCCGACGCAGAGCGTCGCGCAGGCGCGCCGGCAGCTGGCGCCGCACGTCCAGCTGGGCCAGCTTGGTTGTGAGGCGGCGGACAAAAAAGTCCGCCGCCGTCTTGTCCCCCGCTCCGGCGCCCAGGGCGCGACGGCGGCGGGCGCCGAGCGCGTCGCGGGACAGTGGATCGAACCCCTCGGCGACCGAGAAGAACTCGGCCGCCGCGGGGGCACGGACGGCCGCCACAAAAGCAACCGTCGCCCCCGCCTCCAGCGTCACCGCCGCCAACGCACCAAAACGGTCGACGTCGACAATGGCCCGCGGAGGGGTGCCCGTCACCTGCGCCAGGAGGACGCGCAGGTCCTTGGCGCGCGCCTCGCGTGGCACCCCGCGCAGATAGACAGTCTTCAGCGCGGGCAGGCCGCGCGAGTCGCGCGCCAAGGCGCGCAGACGCGCGACTGCGGCCGCCCTCAGCTTCGCCGCCGCCGCGTCCGCGCCAGCGACGGCGGGGGGGGAAGAGGGAAGCTCGCCGTGGTCAGCAGCACGGCCACCCGGCACGCCGCCGGCGTCGCGGTCAGGCGCGTGGTGACCGGCCGCCGCGCCAGCAGCAGGCTTGGCCGCAGCCGCCGCGTAGCTGCCCGTGGCCGCCGCGACGTCCCCGACGTCAGTCGCCGCCGAGGCACGGCGCTCCCCCGCCGCGGCATCAGCAAGGGGGGGGGACGGCGGCGGGCACCGCCGCGGCGACGGCGCTCAACGAGGGTGAACGCGCCCCTCGTGTCCATCGCGGCGTCCGCGGGGGCGGGGAAGGCGGAGGAAGTAGCCCCCGCGGCCGGAACGGCCGTCGGGGTAAGGATCGCGCCCGGAGGGGAGGAAGGGGCGGCCGCGGGAGGAGACGAGTCCATGGTGGGTGGGGAAGCCGGCGACGAAGAAGGGGCAACAAGCGTCGGAGGGTGACAAGAATCCGCCGGGGAGGCGAATGCCGCCTCCCCATTGGCCCGAATCACTGTAAGGGCCGAATCCAACAAACTCATTCGCTCAACCGGCGCCGCATCGGCGGCGACGGCGACGACGACCGCGGCAATCGCGCGCGCCAGCGCCACTCCGCCGCACCCCGGCGCTACGGCCGAAGCCATAGCGCCGGAAAAAAAAAGGGTACGAACAAGAAGGGGGGCCCCGGTGTCACGGGGGTCCCCCCGCAGAGGAACCCCGCCACAAAAGCGCGAGAGGGAGCAACCGTCTCGGATGGTATGGCTCTCGGATGGCTCCGAGCCCCCGCGCGAGCCAAACTCGCAGCGTATGGCTCGCGGGATGGCTCCTGCCAGCCCAGCGACCAGATTATCCGTCACGAGTCGGCACACGCTCATTCGTGCCCGGCGTTTCTTCCGCCGCGTTCATTTCTAACTTCATTGCCTGATTTGACGACAATGAGGCCCATTTCGGCCCGCTTAGCTCCCCTCACGTCGTTGACTAGGCCCCACCGACCCATCCGAGCGATCATGTGTATACGTGGCAAAGATCTCGGCGAATAATCGCGATGGCTGACGTTAATACACGTGCCCTTACTGTTCTCACACTCGAGCGCCGTAGACTGGCTTTAGCGAATGTGTTGTGCATTTTTTTTCTTTTTGTGGCCTGCTCTTGTGCCTCTTCACGGCTGCCCCTCTTTCACCCCCGCTTCTTCATGTGTCCCCATTTCTGTCGGTGGAGAAAACAACAAAAAAAAGGATAAAAGACGTACAGCACTGGGGGTTCGCCTGTGATCCCTCACCAGACTACTAACCCAGCTCGTGGACGCTTAACTTCGGAATTCGGAATGGGTTCCGGTGCACGTGTCTCAGATATGGCCGTACGTGACACAAAATGCTCGCATGCTGCATACAACCCCACGTCCACCACCGGCCGACGACACAGTAGACGTCACCCGTACTGCCTTTCGGCATCTGGTCATAGCCAAAACTACCGTCGTAGGAGCAGCCCGCCGCGTCGGCCCCGCACGCACCCTCGCCTTGTGCATACAGCCGGGCAAAGGTCGAGCAGGGAAGCAGTGCCCAAAGCCGCCACCGCAAACCCGATGAGAAGACGTACGTGACAAGTGCCCCTGCTCACGTCCACACGGATGGGTATTCGATGATGAGCACCACCGATCTGGATGATAAATGGTACGCCGTACGTAATAGTAAAATAGGGCGCGTCTAGCAAGGTGCAGCCATACCTCCAAAATGATCATTCAAGGATGCAACGTATGACAGATGGGGGGGAGGGGCGGCCGCGGGAGGGGACGAGTCGAGCGTGGGTGGGGAAGCCGGGGAAGAAGAAGGGGCAACAACCGCCGGAGGGTGACAAGAATCCGCCGGGGAGGCGAATGCCGCCTCCCCATTGGCCCGAATCACTGTCAGAGCAGAATCCAATAAACCCATTCGTTCAACCAGCGCCGCGTCGACGGCGACGGCGACGACGACCGCGACAATCGCACGCGCCAGCGCCTCTCCGTCGCCCCCCGGCGCCACAACCGAAGCCATAGCGCCAGAAAACAGCGGTAGGAGAGTGAGGGGGGTCCCCCCGCAGAGGAACCCCGCCACAAAAGCGCGAGAGGGAGCAACCGTCTCGGATGGTATGGCTCTCGGATGGCTCCGAGCCCCCGCGCGAGCCAAACTCGCAGCGTATGGCTCGCGGGATGGCTCCCGCCAGCCCAGCGACCAGATTATCCGTCACGAGTCGGCCCACGCTCATTCGTGCCCGGCGTTTCTTCCGCCGCGTTCATTTCTAACTTCATTGCCTGATTTGACGACAATGAGGCCCATTTCGGCCCGCTTAGCTCCCCTCACGTCGTTGACTAGGCCCCACCGACCCATCCGAGCGATCATGTGTATACGTGGCAAAGATCTCGGCGAATAATCGCGATGGCTGACGTTAATACACGTGCCCTTACTGTTCTCACACTCGAGCGCCGTAGACTGGCTTTAGCGAATGTGTTGTGCATTTTTTTTCTTTTTGTGGCCTGCTCTTGTGCCTCTTCACGGCTGCCCCTCTTTCACCCCCGCTTCTTCATGTGTCCCCATTTCTGTCGGTGGAGAAAACAACAAAAAAAAGGATAAAAGACGTACAGCACTGGGGGTTCGCCTGTGATCCCTCACCAGACTACTAACCCAGCTCGTGGACGCTTAACTTCGGAATTCGGAATGGGTTCCGGTGCACGTGTCTCCGTTTTACTCTCTGCTAGGAACGGATTCCTCAGACCACCCGCAGGGGGGCTACTACCCCCTACCCGCTAATTCTCGCAAACAAGTCGTGGCCGCTCGCGTTGGCCGTGGTAGCCATGTCGCCCGACTCCGCGGTGGGCGTGCTGTTGCGCACGCCGGTCAAGGCCGCCCGAGCGTTGGCACGCCACAGCGCGACGCTCACGCGTCGCAGCAGCGTCGCATGCGCCGGGCCGCCCGTCGGCCCCCCCAGCGCCGCCGCCAGGAACTCTGCCGTCGCCGGCCCCACCCGACCATACGCCTCCCACACGAGGGGCGTGAAGGTGGATGGCGGGTCGGCGGGGGGAAGATGAGCGCCGTACTTGGCCGCCTTCATCCCCTCCCGCCAGGCGGCGGCGGCAGCCTGTCGAGGGTGGGCGACCACCCTCGACAGCACCACCTCCCGCAGGGGGGACACAACGGAAACGTCCCCCCACACGCGCACGCCCGACCCCGCGCGCGTTGCGCACAGGTCCGGGCGGAGGGAGCCCTGGCGCTCCTCGCCCAGCCGGAGCTCCAGCTCGACGGCCGCCCACCGTCCGGACGCGCGCAGCGCGTCGGCAACGAGGTGAGAGATGGCGTGATGGCGCCGCGTCCGGTCGCCCACTTGCTCGGAACATTCTCCGAGAAAGTGGGCGCCGTCGGCGCGCACCACTGCGCCGCAGCGACAGCGCAGAGGGCGAGCCGACGGCCGCGCCGCAACGCCCAACCACATCCGCACGGCCGCCCGCATCTCATCCCCGCCGATGCGGGTGCCAGCCCGGCCGCTGGTGGGGAGGGCGCCCAGAAACAGACCCGCGCCGCCCCCCTCACATGCCGCCATGCGCGCCCGCCCGGCGAGGGAAGCCCGCCGCCACAGCCGCGTCTGCGCCGCCAGCGCGGCAGGCCGCGCCAGGTCTCGCTGCGCCGTCGGCGCGTTACCCCTCAGCCACCGCTGCCAGGCCGCCGTGGCCGCCGCTCTGTCATCTCCCATGGGCCGGTGTAGGCCAGGGGCCGTGGTGTCGGTGGGAACCACAGGAGGTGAGGCGGAGACTGGCGGGCAGCCCGGCGGGGCGACACCGGCGGCCGGCGCCGCGCTTGGGGCGCGGCGGGGTACCCCGAGGGGTACCGGCGCCGGGGGGCCGCGGCTGGACGGCCGCTCGGCCGCAATCAAACGGCGGCCGGACGGCGAGCGCGGCCGCCCCGGCCGCGTGAACCACCCCGGCGACCCAGTGTTGGGTGCCGTCCGGACCGGCGGCGAGGGCGTCGCCGGCCGGCAGGGGCTGGCCGCGGCCGCGGCGGCGGGCGCGCTGACGCCGTCGTCGTTGGTCGTGGCGGCCTCCGTCGGAGAGGCGAGCGGCAGGTGCAGCCGCACGGCATCCGCCCACCCCATGGTGGCGATGAGCGGCGCAGCGCCGGCGCCCTCCCAGGCAGCGGCCGGCGATGCGGCCGCACCGCCGCCGCTACCGTGGCCGACTCTGCCGCTCGGCCACGCCATCGAGGCGGCTGGCACGGGCGCCTCGCAAGTCGGGTGTGGGGCGCCCGACAGCCAGCCACCTCCCGGCGTCCCAGCGCCAGGGGTGAGCCAGCGGACGGTGGCCGCAGCAGGAGGGCCGCCAGAAGGGTGCGGACTGCCCCCTCCCAGCAGTCCACCTGCGCAACCACCGCCCCTGCCCGGCGCCCCGCAACCACGCCCCGCCACGGCCTGCCGCCCTGCGCCGGCCAGCACCGCCCGAACCGGCGCGTCAGCCGCGCTGCGGCCGGCAGCCCTACGGCTGCCCGACGCCGCCAACACCCCACCGCGGACGCCACGCCCAACCGCGCTCGGCGCCGACGGTGTGCCGGTGCTGCCCGCCGCCAACGCCGCGCCGCCGTCGTCCGCCGCCGCCTCAGCCAGCAGCACAGCAGACGCAGCGCCGCCACCCCGAGCCAACGTGTTGCCGCTGCCCAAAAAGGCGGCCGTGTCGCCAGCCGCGGAGGGGCGTGGCGCGGGAGCAGGCAGGACGGCAGCGGGGGCGCAGGCAACGTGGCTGCGCTCAACCCCGCCATGTAGCCCCCGTCCACGCCCGCCACCACCTCCCGCCGCGCCCACCCAGCCCGCCGTCTCCGGCGCGGTCGGCGCGCCGCCGTCCGCCCCCCCCAGCACCGCACGTCCTCCCGTCGCCACCGCCGCGCCTGCGCCGACGCCGGGCCCGTCCGCAGTTGTCGCCGCCGCCGCGTCGCCGCCCCTCGCCAGCCCTGCCGCACCGGCGCCGGCCGCCCTCACCGCCGCCGTCCACACCGCCGCCGACGCCGTGTCGTCGGCAGCCTCCGCCAGCGCCCCGCCGCAGCCCGGCGTCGCCGCCATGCCGGCGGCTGGGGCAGTGGCGGGGGTAGGCGGGGCGGAGGCGGGAGCGCCGACGGAGGGGGATCGCCCCCCTCCATCACGTTGGACCCCGCCGCCCTCGCCACTGCCCCGGCCCACTCCAGACTCCCCCGCCGTCGTCGTCGCGGCCGGCGCGTCGAGCGCGCAGCGGTCCCCCCTCCCCGGTGGCCCGCGCCCGCCCGTTGCCGCCCCCGCCCCCGCGCCGACGCCAAGCCCATCGGCCGCCGCCGCGGTCGTCACGTCGCCGCCGCCGTCCGCCGTCGCGGCGCCGTCCGCGGCCGCCGACGCGAACGCCAGCACCCCCGCCGGCACGGGGCCGCCGCAGTCGACTGCCCCCCCCGCATCGGCGGCGTGGCCGGCCTCCGCTGCCGTGCCGCCCTCGTAGGGCGCCGCCGCCGCGCCGTCCGCTGCGCCGCTGTGGCGCCCCCGCGCGCGGCCGCCGGCCGCGACCGTGGAGTCGGCGGGGGGCGGCAGCCGCCTGCACCCGCCAACCCGCCGGGCCGGCCCACCGGCCGCGGTGGCGCTTGCTGTGCCGGTCGCGGCGGCCGCCGCCGGCGGGTCCACCAGCCGCGGGGGCGGCGGCGTGCCACGCGCCCCACCGCCAACGCCACCGCTCGGCCCCCCACCCAACAAAAAGGCGAGTATCGCCGCCGTACGGGCGGCGCTCCCGCCGCCTGCGCGCCGGCGCCGTGGCCGCGACAGCAGCCGCGGCGCGAACACGGCAGACGCCGCCGGCGGCGCGGTGGACCGTACCGCCCCCGCGCCCGTGGCCGTGGGCGGGGGCGAGGCAATCAACGCACCCTGCCGCCGGCGGGCGGCGGGGCGGCGGGCGAACGATGGCGAAATCGCCGCCGCCACCATCGGCGGCGGCGGTGGCGGAACGAATCCGGCCGGGGGCACCTGCGGCGAATTCGCCATCGCCGGCAGCGGCGGCGAAAAATCTGCCCCCGCCGACGGCGGCGGCGGCGAATCCGCCACCACAGCCAGCGGGGCCGCCAGGGGGGAATCGCCCCCCCCCGCCGGGCACCAGTCCGGCGACCCCGCGGCCGCCACGACCAGCACCCCCCCCCCTCGCCGGGGCGGCCGTGGCACTAGGCCGCCCGCTGGGGGGGGGCGTGGCGCGGGGGCTGGCCGGTCGGCAGCGGGGGCGCCGCGGGAGGGGTATCGGCCCCCTCCATCAGACACGCCTCTGCCGCACCCGCCACCGCCAACATCCACGCCAGCCCCACCAACCCCTTCCGCCATCACCGGCGCGGCCGGCGCGCAGCCATCCGACCCCTCCGGCGCCACACGTCCCCCCGTCGCCGCCGCCGCGCTGCCGCCGACGCCGGGCCCGTCCGCCGTCGTCGCCGCCACCGCGTCGCCGCCCCTCGCCAGCCTTGCCGCGCCGGCGCCGCCCGTCGTCCCCCCCGCCGTCCGCGCCGCCGCCGGTGCCACGTCTGCAGCAGCTTCCGCCAGCGCCCCGACGCAGCCCGGCGTCGCCCCCATGCCGGCGGCCGGGGCAGCGGCAGGAGTCGGCCGGGCGGAGGCGTGGGGGCCGACGGAGGAGGATCGCCCCCCTCCATCCCGTGGGACCGTGCCGCCCCCGCCACTGCCCCAGCCCCCGCCAGGCTCCCCCGCCGTCGCCGTCGCGGCCGGCGCGGCCAGCGCGCGGCGGTCCACCCTCCCTGGCGCCCCGCGCCCACCCGTCGCCGCGACCACCCCCGCGCCGACGCCTAACCCAGCCGCCGCCGCCACGGTCGCCAGGTCGCCGCCGCCCTCCACCGTCGCGTCGCCGACGCCCGCTGCCGTCCCGGCGCCGTCCGCGGACGCCGACGCCACCGGCAGTACCACCACCGACACCGCGGCCGCGCGGTCCGCTGCCGCCACCGCACCGCCCGCGCAGCCAGCCGCTACGGCCGTGCCGCTCTTGCCGCCGCGCCTCGCCGCCGCGCCGTCCGCCGCGCCACCGTCCCGCCGCCGCTCGCGGCAGCCGGCCTTGGCCGGGGCGACGACAGGGGGAGGTGGCCCGTCGCCCGCCCCGACTCCCCCGGCCAGCGGACCGGCCGCAAGTGTGGCCGCCAGCGGCGCCGCGCCGGCGCCATCGTGGCAACCGCGGGAGGCGCCGGTGGCGGCCCCCACAGCCGGCGGGTCCACCGACCGCGGGGGTGGCAGCGCGCCATACGCCCCGCCGCCACCGCCCCCGCCTGGCCACCCCAACGACAAAAAAGTGGGGGTTGCTGCCGAGCGGGCGGTGCCCCTGTCCGCCGCGCGCCGGCGCCGTGGCCGCAGCCAAAGCCGCGGCGCGGGCTGGCCAGACGGTGCCGGCGGCGAGGTCGGCCAGATCGCCGCCGCCCCCGTGGCCGGGAGAAGGGACGAAGCCAAAACCGCACCACGCCGCACGTGTGCAGCGTGCCGCCGGGCGGACGACGGCGAATTCGCCGCGGCCGCCGGCGGCGGCGGCGGCGGCGAGACAAAATCGGCCGGCGGCGGCGGCGAAACAAAACCGGCCGGCGGCGGCGGCGGTGAATTTACCACCGCCGGCGGCGGCGTCGGCGGCGAATCTGCCACCGCCGACGGCGGCGGCGGCGACTTCGTAACCGCCGGCGGCGGGTCGCCGCCAACCCCTGCCCCCCCGGAGGGAGTGGGGGGAGGTGGCGGTTTCGCCGCGCCCCGGCCCCCCGTGGGGAGATCGTCCGGGGGGGGGATCGGCCTCGCGGCTGGCGATCGCGCGGGCGAGACGCCCGCCGCCCGCAATATTTGTGCGGGAGCGGGACGCGCCGATTGCGGTGGATGCCCCGCCGCGGGTGCCTCCGCGGCCACGTGCCCCGCACACGTGGCCGCCCGCAGCGGATCCGCGTGGGCGAGGGCGAGGGCTCGTAGGCGGCCCACCAGTGCTGCCCACGCGCCCGCGTCCGCGGCCACGTCCGCACGTCCGGCACCAACAACGCCCAGCGCCGACGCGGCCAGTGCAGCTCCTCGCGCCTCGCGTGCCTCGGCCCGGCCCCCCCCCCACCACCGTTGGCTGTCGCAGTAGGGGGGTGGTCCGCGGCGGCCGTCCGAGCCTCCGCCGCCGCGCGCGCCTCCGCCGCGCTCGGCTCCGGTGCGCCGGTCACGGCGGCGCCGAGGGCGCGCAGCGCTGGCGAGTGCGCCTGGCCGTCGCGGATGGCGTCGACCCAGGACGCTAGCGCCGCCGCAGGCGCCACCCGGCGCCGGTCACACAGGCCGAGGCCGCCCAGGGCCACCGGCAGCGCCGCGCGCTCCAGCAGCGCAGCGCGTTCCGCCGGTCCGTCGTGCGCCTCCTCCACCAGCGACGCCAGGGCGGCCGCCGACAGCCGGTCAGAGGCAGCGGCGACTGCCGCGCCGGCGTCAGGGGGAAAGGCGCGGAGGGCGTAGGTAGTGCCCGGGCCCGCGCAGAGGCGCAGCAGGAGGAGCTGGGCCTGCAGCTCCTCGTCTGGGAGAGCGGTGACGGCCGCCACCACCGCCTCCTGCCGGCGCACCGCCGCGGCCACCGCGCCGGTCGACAAAGTCCGGGCCGCCTAGGGGGGTGGAAAACTGCTCGATCCCCTCCGCGCTCCACTGCGTGGCGAGGTCAGCAGGCGGTGGCCGCGCCGTGGGCGACCAGGCGCGGCACTTGGCCGGCGCCAGCTCCGCGTCCACGGCGCCGCCCGTCCGGCCCCCCCAGCCGCCCGCCGCCAGGAACTCTGCCGTCGCCGCGCCCCACAACCGACCATACGCCGTCCCACACTGAGGGGCAGCGTGAAGGTGGGATGGCGGTCGGCGCGGGGGAAGATTGAGCGCGCCGTACTTTGGCCGCCTTCAATCCGCCTTCCCGTCCAGGCGCGGCGCAGCCTGTCGAGGGTTGGGCGACCACCCCGACAGCACACCTTCCCGCCAGGGCGGACACGAACCGGAAACGTCCCCCACCCACGCGCACGCCCGACCCCGCGCGCGTTCGCGCACAGGTCCGGGCGGAGGGAAGCCCTGGCGTCTCCTCGCCCAGCCGGAGCTCCAGCTCGACGTGCCGCCCACTCCTTCCGGACGCGCGCAGCGCCGTCCCGGCAACGAGGTGAGAGATGCGGCGTGATGGCGCCGCGTCCGGTTCGCCACTTGCTCGGAACATTCTCGAGAAAGGTGGGCGCCGATCGGCGCGCACCACTGCGGCCGCAGCGACAGCGCAGAGGGCGCGAGCCGAACGCCGGCCGCCATACGCCAACCACAATCCGCACGGCCGCCCGCATCTCATCCCCGCCGATGCGGTGGTGCACAGCCCGGCCGCTGGTGGCAGGGGCCCAGAAACAGACCCGCGCCGCCCCCCTCAAATGCCGCCATGCGCGCACCGCCCGGCGAGGGAAGCCCGCCGCCACAGCCGCGTCTGCGCCGCCAGCGCCGGCAGGCTGCGCCAGGTCTCGCTGCGCCGTCGGCGCGTTACCCTAGCCACCGCTGCCACGCCGCCGTGGCCGCCGCTCTGTCATCTCCCATGGCATGTGTAGGCCAGGGGCCGTGGTTGATGGGAACCACAGGAGGTGAGGCGGAGACTGCGCGGGCAAGCCCGGCGGGCGACACCGGCGGCCGGCGCGCGCTTGGGGCGCGGCGGGTGTACTCCGAGGGGTATCCGGCGCGAGGGGGCGCGGCTGGACGGCCGCTCGGCCGCAATCAAAACGGCGCCGGACGGCGAAGCGGCGGCCGCCCCGCGGCCGCGGTGAAACCACCCCTGCGACCCAGTGTTGGGTGCGCGTCCGGACCGGCGGCGAGGGCGTCGCCGGCCGGCAGGGGCTGGACCGCGGCCGCGGCGGCGGCCGCCGCTGACGCCGTCGTCGTTGGTTCGTGGGCGGCCCTCCGTCGGAGAGGCGGCGGCAGGTGCAGCCGCACGGCCATCCGCCCACCCCATGGGGGGGTCGGGTGGCATGAGCGGCGCCAGCGCCGGCGCGCCTCCCAGGCAGCGGCCGGCGAATGCGGCCGCACCGCCGCCGCTTACCGTGGCCGACTCTGCCGCCGGCCACGCCACGAGCGGCTGGCACGGGCGCGCTCGCAAGTCGGTCGGGCGCCCGACAGCCCGGCCACCTCCCGGGCGTCCCCAGCGCAGGGGTGATGCCAGCGCGACGGTGGCCGCAGCAGGAAGGGCCGCCAGAAGGGTGCGGACTGCCCCTCCCAAGCAGTTCCACCTGCGCAACACGCCCCTGCCGCGGCCCCGCAAGCACGCCCCGCCCGGCCTTGCCGCCCTGCGCCGGCCAGCACCTGCCCGAACCGCCGCGTCAGCCGCGCTGCGGCGGCAGCCCTACGGCTCCCGACCGCCGCCAACACCCCACCGCGGAGCGCCACGCCCAACGCGCTCGCGCCGAACGGCGTGCCGGTGCCGTCCGCCGCCAACGCCGCGCCGTCGTCGTCCGCCGCCGCCTCAGCCAGCAGCACAGCAGACGCAGCGCGGCCACCCGAGCCAGCGTTGCCGCTGCCCAAAAAGGCGGCCGTGTCGCCAGCCGCGGAGGGGCGTGCGCGCGTGGGAGCAGGCAGACGCAGGCGGGGCGCGCAGGCCAACGGCTGCGCTCAACCCCGCCATGTAGCCCCGTCCACGCCCGCCACCACCTTCCCGCCGCGCCCACCCAGCCGCCGTCTCCGGCTCGGCGCGTCGGCGCGCCGCCCGTCCGCCCCCCCCAGCACCGCACGTCCTCCCGTCGCCACCGCCGCGGCCTGCGCCGACGCCGGGGCCCGTCCGCAGTCGTTTCGCCGCCGCCGCTCGCCGCCCCTCGCCAGCCCTGCGCACCCGGCGCGCTCTGGCCGCCTCACCTGCCGCCGTCCACACCGCCGCCGACGCGCGGTCGTCGCACCTCCGCCATGCGCCCCGCCGCAGCCCGGCGTCCGCCGCCAGTGCCGGCGGCTGGGCAGTGGCGCGGGTAGGCGGGGCGGAGGCGGGGGCCGACGGAGGGGGATCCCCCCCCCCATCACGTTGGACTCCGCCGCCCTCGCACTGCCCCGGCCCACTCCAGACTACCCGCCTGACCCGTCGTCGTCGCGGCCGTCGCGTTCAGCGCTGCAGCGGTCCCCCCTCCCGTGGCCCCGCCGCCCGTTGCCGCCCCCGCCCCCGCGCCGACGCAGCCCATTCTGCGCCGCCGCCGCGGTCGTCACGTCGCCGCCGCGTCCGCCCGTCGCGGCGCCGTCCGCGGCCGCCGAAGGACGCCAGACCCCCGCCGGCACGGGGCCGCCGCGTCGAGCTGCCCCCCCCGCATCGGCCGCGCGGCCGGCCTCCGCTGCCGTGGCGCCCTCGTAGGGCGCCGCCGCCGCGCCTCCGCTGCGGCCGCTTGCGCCCCGCGCGCGGCCGCCGGCCGCGACCGTGGAGTCGGCGGGGGCGGCAGCGCCTGCCACCGCCACCCGCCGGGCCGGCCCACCTGGCCGCGGTGGCGCTTTGCTGTTGCGGTCGCGGCGGCCGCCGCGGCGGGTTCCACCAGCACCGCGGGGCGGCGCGCCCGTTGCACGCGCCCCACCGCCAAACGCCACCGCTCGGCCCCCCACCACGAAACAAAAAAGGCGGAGAATAATCGCCAGCAGACTACGGACGGCCCGCTCCCGCCGTCCTGCACGACGCCGGCCGCCGTGAGCGCGAAGCAGCCGCGGCGCGAACACGAGACAGACAGCCGCCGGACGGCGCGGTGGACCACCGCCCCGCGCCCTCGGCGATGGGCGGGGGCAGGGCAATCAAACGCACCACTGCCGCGGACGACGGGTGCGCAGGGTGCAGGCAGATGGCGAAACCCGACCGCCACCATCGCGGGCGCGAGTGCGGAACGAATCCGGCGGCACCTGACGCGCGAATTACGCCCTCGACCGGCAGCGAGCGGCGAAATTCTGCCCCCGCCGACGAACGGCGCGCGTGCGATCACGCACCACAGCAGGAGAGGCGCAGGGGAATCGCCCCCACCGCGCCCGGGCACCAGCTCCGAGCGACCCCGCGCGCCGCCTGCGACAGCACCCCCCCCCTCGCCGGGGCGGCCGTGGCACCTAGGTCCGCCCGCTGGAGGGGGCGTTGGGCGGGGCTGGGCCGCGTCGCAGCGGGGCGGGGAAGCCGGGGAAGAAGAAGGGCAACAACCGCCGGAGGGTGACAAGAATCCGCCGGGGAGGCGAATGCCGCCTCCCCATTGGCCCGAATCACTGTCAGAGCAGAATCCAATAAACCCATTCGTTCAACCAGCGCCGCGTCGACGGCGACGGCGACGACGACCGCGACAATCGCACGCGCCAGCGCCTCTCCGTCGCCCCCCGGCGCCACAACCGAAGCCATAGCGCCAGAAAACAGCGGTAGGAGAGTGAGGGGGGTCCCCCCGCAGAGGAACCCCGCCACAAAAGCGCGAGAGGGAGCAACCGTCTCGGATGGTATGGCTCTCGGATGGCTCCGAGCCCCCGCGCGAGCCAAACTCGCAGCGTATGGCTCGCGGGATGGCTCCCGCCAGCCCAGCGACCAGATTATCCGTCACGAGTCGGCACACGCTCATTCGTGCCCGGCGTTTCTTCCGCCGCGTTCATTTCTAACTTCATTGCCTGATTTGACGACAATGAGGCCCATTTCGGCCCGCTTAGCTCCCCTCACGTCGTTGACTAGGCCCCACCGACCCATCCGAGCGATCATGTGTATACGTGGCAAAGATCTCGGCGAATAATCGCGATGGCTGACGTTAATACACGTGCCCTTACTGTTCTCACACTCGAGCGCCGTAGACTGGCTTTAGCGAATGTGTTGTGCATTTTTTTTCTTTTTGTGGCCTGCTCTTGTGCCTCTTCACGGCTGCCCCTCTTTCACCCCCGCTTCTTCATGTGTCCCCATTTCTGTCGGTGGAGAAAACAACAAAAAAAAGGATAAAAGACGTACAGCACTGGGGGTTCGCCTGTGATCCCTCACCAGACTACTAACCCAGCTCGTGGACGCTTAACTTCGGAATTCGGAATGGGTTCCGGTGCACGTGTCTCAGATATGGCCGTACGTGACACAAAATGCTCGCATGCTGCATACAACCCCACGTCCACCACCGGCCGACGACACAGTAGACGTCACCCGTACTGCCTTTCGGCATCTGGTCATAGCCAAAACTACCGTCGTAGGAGCAGCCCGCCGCGTCGGCCCCGCACGCACCCTCGCCTTGTGCATACAGCCGGGCAAAGGTCGAGCAGGGAAGCAGTGCCCAAAGCCGCCACCGCAAACCCGATGAGAAGACGTACGTGACAAGTGCCCCTGTTCACGTCCACACGGAAGGGTATTCGATGATGAGCACCACCGATCTGGATGATAAATGGTACGCCGTACGTAATAGTAAAATAGGGCGCGTCTAGCAAGGTGCAGCCATACCTCCAAAATGATCATTCAAGGATGCAACGTATGACAGATGGGGGGGAGGGGCGGCCGCGGGAGGGGACGAGTCGAGCGTGGGTGGGGAAGCCGGGGAAGAAGAAGGGGCAACAACCGCCGGAGGGTGACAAGAATCCGCCGGGGAGGCGAATGCCGCCTCCCCATTGGCCCGAATCACTGTCAGAGCAGAATCCAATAAACCCATTCGTTCAACCAGCGCCGCGTCGACGGCGACGGCGACGACGACCGCGACAATCGCACGCGCCAGCGCCTCTCCGTCGCCCCCCGGCGCCACAACCGAAGCCATAGCGCCAGAAAACAGCGGTAGGAGAGTGAGGGGGGTCCCCCCGCAGAGGAACCCCGCCACAAAAGCGCGAGAGGGAGCAACCGTCTCGGATGGTATGGCTCTCGGATGGCTCCGAGCCCCCGCGCGAGCCAAACTCGCAGCGTATGGCTCGCGGGATGGCTCCCGCCAGCCCAGCGACCAGATTATCCGTCACGAGTCGGCACACGCTCATTCGTGCCCGGCGTTTCTTCCGCCGCGTTCATTTCTAACTTCATTGCCTGATTTGACGACAATGAGGCCCATTTCGGCCCGCTTAGCTCCCCTCACGTCGTTGACTAGGCCCCACCGACCCATCCGAGCGATCATGTGTATACGTGGCAAAGATCTCGGCGAATAATCGCGATGGCTGACGTTAATACACGTGCCCTTACTGTTCTCACACTCGAGCGCCGTAGACTGGCTTTAGCGAATGTGTTGTGCATTTTTTTTCTTTTTGTGGCCTGCTCTTGTGCCTCTTCACGGCTGCCCCTCTTTCACCCCCGCTTCTTCATGTGTCCCCATTTCTGTCGGTGGAGAAAACAACAAAAAAAAGGATAAAAGACGTACAGCACTGGGGGTTCGCCTGTGATCCCTCACCAGACTACTAACCCAGCTCGTGGACGCTTAACTTCGGAATTCGGAATGGGTTCCGGTGCACGTGTCTCCGTTTTACTCTCTGCTAGGAACGAACTCCTCAGACCACCCCCAGGGGGGCTACTACCCCCTATTCGCTAATTATCGCAAGCAAGTTGTGGCCGCTCGCGGCGGCCGTGGTAGCCATGTCGCCCGACTCCGCGGTGGGCGTGCTGTTGCGCACGCCGGTCAAGGCCGCCCGAGCGTTGGCACGCCACAGCGCGACGCTCACGCGTCGCAGCAGCGTCGCATGCGCCGGGCCGCCCGTCGGCCCCCCCAGCGCCGCCGCCAGGAACTCTGCCGTTGCCGGCCCCACCCGACCATACGCCTCCCACACGAGGGGCGTGAAGGTGGATGGCGGGTCGGCGGGAGGAAGATGAGCGCCGTACTTGGCCGCCTTCATCCCCTCCCGCCAGGCGGCGGCGGCAGCCTGTCGAGGGTTGGCGACCACCCTCGACAGTACCACCTCCCGCAGGGGGGACACGACGGAAACGTCCCCCCACACGCGCACGCCCGACCCCGCGCGCGTTGCGCACAGGTCCGGGCGGAGGGAGCCCTGGCGCTCCTCGCCCAGCCGGAGCTCCAGCTCGACGGCCGCCCACCGTCCGGACGCGCGCAGCGCGTCGGCAACGAGGTGAGAGATGGCGTGATGGCGCCGCGTCCGGTCGCCTACTTGCTCGGAACATTCTCCGAGAAAGTGGGCGCCGTCGGCGCGCACCACTGCGCCGCAGCGACAGCGCAGAGGGCGAGCCGACGGCCGCGCCGCAACGCCCAACCACATCCGCACGGCCGCCCGCATCTCATCCCCGCCGATGCGGGTGCCAGCCCGGCCGCTGGTGGGGAGGGCGCCCAGAAACAGACCCGCGCCGCCCCCCTCACATGCCGCCATGCGCGCCCGCCCGGCGAGGGAAGCCCGCCGCCACAGCCGCGTCTGCGCCGCCAGCGCGGCAGGCCGCGCCAGGTCTCGCTGCGCCGTCGGCGCGTTACCTCTCAGCCACCGCTGCCAGGCCGCCGTGGCCGCCGCTCTGTCATCTCCCATGGGCCAGTGTAGGCCAGGGGCCGTGGTGTCGATGGGAACCACAGGAGGTGAGGCGGAGACTGGCGGGCAGCCCGGCGGGGCGACACCGGCGGCCGGCGCCGCGCTTGGGGCGCGGCGGGGTACTCCGAGGGGTATCGGCGCCGGGGGGCCGCGGCTGGACGGCGGCTCGGCCGCAATCAAACGGCGGCCGGACGGCGAGCGCGGCCGCCCCGGCCGCGTGGACCACCCCGGCGACCCAGTGTTGGGTGCCGTCCAGACCGGCGGCGAGGGCGTCGCCGGCCGGCAGGGGCTGGCCGCGGCCGCGGCGGCGGGCCCTCTGACGCCGTCGTCGTTGGTCGTGGCGGCCTCCGTCGGAGAGGCGAGCGGCAGGTGCAGCCGCACGGCATCCGCCCACCCCATGGTGGCGATGAGCGGCGCAGCGCCGGCGCCCTCCCAGGCAGCGGCCGGCGATGCGGCCGCACCGCCGCCGCTACCGTGGCCGACTCTGCCGCTCGGCCACGCCATCGAGGCGGCTGGCACGGGCGCCTCGCAAGTCGGGTGCGGGGCGCCCGACAGCCGGCCACCTCCCGGCGTCCCAGCGCCAGGGGTGAGCCAGCGGACGGTGGCCGCAGCAGGAGGGCCGCCAGAAGGGTGCGGACTGCCCCCTCCCAGCAGTCCACCTGCGCAACCACCGCCCCTGCCCGGCGCCCCGCAAGCACGCCCCGCCGCGGCCTGCCGCCCTGCGCCGGCCAGCACCGCCCGAACCGGCGCGTCAGCCGCGCTGCGGCCGGCAGCCCCACGGCTGCCCGACGCCGCCAACACCCCACCGCGGACGCCACGCCCAACCGCGCTCGGCGCCGACGGCGTGCCGGCGCCGTCCGCCGCCAACGCCGCGCCGTCGTCGTCCGCCGCCGCCTCAGCCAGCAGCACAGCAGACGCAGCGCCGCCACCCCAAGCCAGCGCGTTGCCGCTGCCCAAAAAGGCGGCCGTGTCGCCAGCCGCGGAGGGGCGTGGCGCGGGAGCAGGCAGGACGGCAGCGGGGGCGCAGGCAACGCGGCTGCGCTCAACCCCGCCATGTAGCCCCCGTCCACGCCCGCCACCACCTCCCGCCGCGCCCACCCAGCCCGCCGTCTCCGGCGCGGTCGGCGCGCCGCCGTCCGCCCCCCCCAGCACCGCACGTCCTCCCGTCGCCACCGCCGCGCCTGCGCCGACGCCGGGCCCGTCCGCAGTCGTCGCCGCCGCCGCGTCGCCGCCCCTCGCCAGCCCTGCCACGCCGGCGCCGGCCGCGCTCACCGCCGCCGTCCACACCGCCGCCGACGCCGCGTCGTCGGCAGCCTCCGCCAGCGCCCCGCCGCAGCCCGGCGTCGCCGCCATGCCGACGGCTGGGGCAGTGGCGGGGGTCGGCGGGGCGGAGGCGTGGGGGCCGACGGAGGGGGATCGCCCCCCTCCATCACGTTGGACCTCGCCGCCCTCGCCACTGCCCCGGCCCACTCCAGACTCCCCCGCCGTCGTCGTCGCGGCCGGCGCGTCAAGCGCGCAGCGGTCCCCTCTCCCCGGCGGCCCGCGCCCGCCCGTCGCCGCCCCCGCCCCCGCGCCAACGCCAAGCCCATCTGCCGCCGCCGCGGTCGTCACGTCGCCGCCGCCGTCCGCCGTCGCGGCGCCGTCCGCGGCCGCCGAAGCGAACGCCAGCACCCCCGCCGGCGCGGGGCCGCCGCAGTCGACTGCCCCCCCCGCATCGGCCGCGCGGCCGGCCTCCGCTGCCGTGCCGCCTCGTAGGGCGCCGCCGCCGCGCCGTCCGCTGCGCCGCCGTGGCGCCCCCGCGCGTGGCCGCCGGCCGCGACCGTGGAGTCGGCGGGGGGCGGCAGCCGCCTGCACCCGCCAGCCCGCCGGGCCGGCCCACCGGCCTCGGTGGCGCTTGCTGTGCCGGTCGCGGCGGCCGCCGCCGGCGGGTCCACCAGCCGCGGGGGCGGCGGCGTGCCACGCGCCCCGCCGCCAACGCCACCGCTCGGCCCCCCACCCAACAAAAAGGCGGGTATCGCCGCCGTACGGGCGGCGCTCCCGCCGCCTGCGCGCCGGCGCCGTGGCCGCGACAGCAGCCGCGGCGCGAACACGGCAGACGCCGCCGGCGGCGCGGTGGACCCCACCGCCCCCGCGCCCGTGGCCGTGGGCGGGGGCGAGGCAATCAACGCACCCTGCCGCCGGCGGGCGGCGGGGCGGCGGGCGAACGATGGCGAAATCGCCGCCGCCACCATCGGCGGCGGCGGTGGCGGAACGAATCCGGTCGGGGGCACCTGCGGCGAATTCGCCCTCGCCGGCAGCGGCGGCGAAAAATCTGCCCCCGCCGACAGCGGCGGCGGCGAATCCGCCACCACAGCCGGCGGGGCCGCCAGGGGGAATCGCACCCCCCCGCCGGGCACCAGTCCGGCGACCCCGCGCCCGCCGCGACAAGCACCCCCCCCCCTCGCCGGGGCGGCCGTGGCACCAGGCCGCCCGCTGGGGGGGGCGTGGCGCGGGGGCTGGCCGGTCGGCAGCGGGGGCGCCGCGGGAGGGGTATCGGCCCCCCCCATCAGACACGCCCCTGCCGCACCCGCCACCGCCAGCGGCCGCGCCAGCCCCACCAACCCCCATCGCCGTCACCGGCGCGGCCGGGGCGCAGCCGTCCGACCCCTCCAGCGCCACACGTCCACCCGTCGCCGCCGTTGCGCTTCCGTCAACGCCGGGCCCGTCCGCAGTCGTCGCCGCCACCGCGTCGCCGCCCCTCGCCAGCCTTGCCGCGCCGGCGCCGCCCGTCGTCCCCCCCGCCGTCCGCGCCGCCGCCGGTGCCTCGTCAGCGGCAGCGTCCGCCAGCGCCCCGCCGCAGCCCGGCGTCGCCCCCGTGCCGGCGGCCGGGGCAGCGGCAGGAGTCGGCCGGGCGGAGGCACGGGGGCCGACGGAGGGGGATCGCCCCCCTCCATCCCGTGGGACCCTGCCGCCCCCGCCACTGCCCCAGCCCCCGCCAGGCTCCCCCGCCGTCGCCGTCGCGGCCGGCGCAGCCAGCGCGCGGCGGTCCACCCTCCCTGGCGCCCCGCGCCCACCCGTCGCCGTGACCACCCCCGCGCCGACGCCCAACCCAGCCGCCGCCGCCACGGTCGCCAGGTCGCCGCCGCCCTCCACCGTCGCGTCGCCGACGCCCGCTGCCGTCCCGGCGCCGTCCGCGGACGCCGACGCCACCGGCAGTACCACCACCGACACCGCGGCCGCGCAGTCCGCTGCCGCCACCGCACCGCCCGCGCAGCCAGCCGCGACGGCCGTGCCGCACTTGCCGCCGGGCCTCGCCGCCGCGCCGTCCGCGGCGCCACCGTCCTGCCGCCGCTCGCGGCAGCCGGCCTTGGCCGTGGCGACGACAGGGGGAGGTGGCCCCTCGCCCGCTCCGACTCCCCCGGCCAGCGGACCAGCCGCAAGTGTGGCCGCCAGCGGCGCCGCGCCGGCGCCATCGTGGCAACCGCGGGAGGCGCCGGTGGCGGCCGCCACAGCCGGCGGGTCCACCGACCGCGGGGGTGGCAGCGCGCCATCCGCCCCGCCGCCACCGCCCCCGCCGGGCCACCCCAACGACAAAAAAGCGGGGGTTGCTGCCGAGCGGGCGGTGCCCTCGTCCGCCGCACGCCGGCGCCGTGGCCGCAGCCAAAGCCGCGGTGCGGGCTGGCCAGACGGTGCCGGCGGCGAGGTCGGCCAAACCGCCGCCGCCCCCGCGGCCGGGAGCAGGGGCGAAGCCGAAACCGCACCACGCCGCACGTGTGCAGCGAGCCGCCGGGCGGACGACGGCGAATTCGCCGCGGCCGCCGGCGGCGGCGGCGGCGGCGAGACACAAACGGCCGGCGGCGGCGGCGAAACAAAACCGGCCGGCGGCGGCGGCGGGGAATTTACCACCGCCGGCGGCGGCGGCGGCGGCGAATCTGCCACCGCCGACGGCGGCGGCGGCGAATTCGTAACCGCCGGCGGCGGGTCGCCGCCAACCGCTGCCCCCCCGGAGGGGGTGGGGGGAGGTGGCGGTTTCACCGCGCCCCGGCCCCCCGTGGGGAGATCGTCCGAGGGGGGGATCGGCCTCGCGGCCGGCGATCGCGCGGGCGAGGCGCCCGCCGCCCGCAATATTTGTGCGGGAGCGGGACGCGCCGATTGCGGTGGATGCCCCGCCGCGGGCGCCTCCGCGGCCACGTGCCCCGCACACGTGGCCGCCCGCAGCGGATCCGCGTGGGCGAGGGCGAGGGCGTCTAGGCGGCCCACCAGTGCTGCCCACGCGCTCGCGTCCGCTGCGACGTCCACACGACCGGCGCCAACACCGCCCGGCGCCGACGCGGCCAGTGAAGCTCCGCGCGCCTCGCGTGCCTCGGCCCGGCCCCCCCCCACCACCGTTGGCTGTCGCAGTAGGGAGGGTGGTCCGCGGCGGCCGTCCGAGCCTCCGCCGCCGCGCGCGCCTCCGCCGCGCTCGGCTCCGGTGCGCCGGTCACGGCGGCGCCGAGGGCGCGCAGCGCTGGCGAGTGCGCCTCGCCATCGCGGATGGCGTCGACCCAAGACGCTAGCGCCGCCGCAGGCGCCACCCGGCGCCGGTCACACAGGCCGAGGCCGCCCAGGGCCACCGGCAGCGCCGCGCGCTCCAGCAGCGCAGCGCGTTCCGCCGGTCCGTCGTGCGCCTCCTCCACCAGCGACGCCAGGGCGGCCGCCGACAGCCGGTCAGAGGCAGCGGCGACTGCCGCGCCGGCGTCGGGCGGAAAGGCGCGGAGGGCGTAGGTAGTGCCCGGGCCCGCGCAGAGGCGCAGCAGGAGGAGCTGGGCCTGCAGCTCCTCGTCTGGGAGAGCGGTGACGGCCGCCACCACCGCCTCCTGCCGGCGCACCGCCGCGGCCACCGCGCGGTCGACAAAGTCCGGGCCGCCTAGGGGGGTGGAAAACTGCTCGATCCCCTCCGCGCGCCACTGCGTGGCGAGATCAGCAGGCGGTGGCCGCGCCGTGGGCGACCAGGCGCGGCACTTGGCCGGCGCCAGCTCCGCGTCCACGGCGCGGCCGACCTCGCCCGCTGCGGAAAGCGCGACCCCGAGCTGCTCGACGGGGCCCACCACGACGACGTCGTCGTGGTAGGCCCAAACGAGCAGCTCGGGAAACCGTGTCTCCAGCCGCAGCAGCACCAAGTGCAGTGCTGCGGCGTGGAGCAGCGGCCCCAGCGGGTCGCCCTGCTGCGTGCCACGCTCGACCCACAGGCGAAGGCGTGTGGGGAGCTCTTGGAGTAGCGCCTCCGCCGTGGGCGAGCCGGTAGGTGGAGGCGGGGGGGGAGGGGGGGGCGAGGCGCCGTCGCCGCCGGCCGCCCACCCGTAGACTGGGGGCGGGCGGCCCCTGTACGTCCACGTGACGTACGGGATGAGGGCGGGAAACGCGCGTGTCAGAACCGCCACCGCCGCCGCCCGCCCGACCAGGTTGAAGGCGTTCCTGAAGTCCAGCTGCAGCACCCCGTGAGAGGGGTGTTGCGCCAGGTGGGCCTCTAGGCCGTGCAGCAAGCGCTCGCAGGCGCTGCTGACGCCGAGGCCGACCTGCAGTGGGCGGAAGAATCTAGCCGCCGCCGTGCGCACGTGGCGGGACAGGGCGGCGGCGGCGAGCTTGCGCAGCGCCTCCGGCATTCCTATCGGGCGGAGAGGTGGGATGCCGGCGGCGTCCGGCGGCCCTGGCTTGCGGAGCAGGAGAAGCTCCGCCCCGGCAAGCGCCTGTGCCGCAGCCGGGGGGAGCGCCGCCGCCGCCTCCCCCGTCAGCCACCGCACCACCCTCACCAGGGCGGCGTGGCCGCCAGGGCCGAGCGCCCAAAGGTGCTCGGCCCGCAGCCCAGACGGCCCCGGCGCGGAGCCGCGCGGTGCAGACCGAATGGCGGCCTCGACGGCCGCCGCAGGGACGGCCTCGCCCTCGTAGGGCTCAGCCCACGAGGCCGCAATCTCGAGCTCCTCAAGCTCTTCGGCAAACTCCGCCTCGACAGAGGCGGAGGAGCACGAACCCGTGGCCGCGGCGGGGAAGAGGCTCTGCGCCTTGGCCCACACCGCCGACGTGCGAGGCGCAGGGTCTGCCCCCACTAGCGACCGGACAGCGGCAGTCAGTCGCCCCGCCCGAACCTGCCGCAGAGCCCGGCGCTGCGCGCGCGTCAGCGGGCGGGAGTTGCGCGCCGCCTCCCCCCGGCGGGCGCCGAGCCCGCCCGCGGCGGCAACCGCTGCGCGCCGCTGGCCGCCGCGCCTGGCGCCTGTAGCCGCGGCGCCTGTGGGAGTGTGGGTGAGGGGGGCTGCAGGGGGCGGGGCCCGTGCCGCATCCGGCGGGTCCTCCCGCCACACTCCGCCGTTCCGGTCGGCCAACGCGGCAGCAAAATCCCCGCCCAGCAGGGCAGCCGCCCGCGCCTCCCGCGACAGTGGGGTGTAGCCTGGCCGGGCCCCACGGGCGGCGGCCGGCTCGTGCAGCAGCAGAGACGGGAGGGTCAGCAGCCATTGCCATGCTTGGGCGTTGTACGGCTGCTGGCCCACCCATTCCAGCGCTTCCGCGCCCAAACGCCGCCACACGGGGAGGAGGGCGGTTGGGACGTGCGCGCACGTCCGAGCGCCCGACGCCACCATCGGCGCCCAGTCCGCGCCATCCGGGAGGGCGGCGGCTAAAAAGGCGCTCATCGCGCGTCGCCACGCCCCGGGGTCGGCGGCGAGGAGGTCAGGGGTGTGGGGAGGGGAGGCGCCAGGCGGTGGCTTGCCCTTGGCTGTCGGCGGGGCGCAGGGGGGGGGGAAGACGCTTCCGCTGCGCCCAGTCATCGGCGCGGCTTCGGCCAGCCGCCGCCGCCGCACCGGGCACTGCACCGCGTGGGCCGACCACGAGGTCGGCCCCTTGCCACGCTTCCACGCCAAAAAGGGGCGGTCGCAGTGCGGACAGGGGCGCAGGCGCAGCGCCGTCATAGCCGCTGCGGGAACCTCCCCTGCGGTGTGCGACGAGCGCAAGTGAGCCAGGGCGGGCCGGCCCCCCGCGGCACTCGCCGCCCGGTGTCCACATCCGGGCACCGGGCAAACAGAAAATGGCCCACCCCCTCCGACCACGTCGGCAGTGGCAAGGGTGGCCACAACGGGGGTGGAAGATCTGACCGGGGAAGAAGAAGACGCCACCTCGCCTGGGGTGGGGGGGGAAGAAGGGGAGGGCGAAATCCGCCGCCCCGGAGGTGACGTGCGTCCACGCTGAGCTAGGTGGGGCTGGGGGGACGATGTCCGCGCCGCCGTCGGTGGCGAGAGAGGAGTGGCGGGGAGGGGCGCCGCGTAAGGCAGGCCGGCGGCTCCCCTCGGTGCCGCGCCCGCGTGACCGGCGTTGTCACTCATTGTGCACGACGTCGCTAGCGCAGGGGGCGGCCCCGAGGGGCGTCGGCGACGCTGCCGGCACGGACATCTCCGCGGCGGCCGCCGCTTCGAACCGCGGCGGCGGCGGCGCCGTGCTCCGCCGGCGCGGGGCCTCCGTCCGGGCGGGCGTGCGGGTCGCCTTGGGCGTCCGCTCCCCGCCCGGCGACCGAGGCACCGGGTCCGACAGGGGCGGCGGCGGGGCAGGCTCCGGGACGGCCGCGGGGCCGACGATGTCCATCGCGTCCCCCCCGCCGCCCGTGCCGCCCGCCGGCGCATCCGCGCAAGCGGCCGCGCCTGGCTCCGGTCGCGGAAGCGGAACCGCCGCCGCGGCCAGTGCACAGCAGGCGGCCACGTCGAGCCGGCGGGCCGCGGCGGCGTCGGCGCTGCGACGCGCGGCCGCCCGGAGGTGGCTACGGCCGCGCTTCGCCCGGCGCGCATCGACTGCGGCTGCGGCCACGGACAGACCCGGGCGGGAGGGGGACGGAGTGGGGGCGCGAGTGGGGTGGCCGTGGAGGCCGGCGGAGCAGGGGTCAGCTCCTCCTCCTCCAGGAGCTCCCCCCCTCCGCCGTCGGCGCGGTCAGAGCGGTTGGCGGCGGGGGTGCCCGCGGCGCCTGCGGTTGCCGCGCTGGCCGCGTCCGTGGCCTCGCCGTGGCCCGCTGCAGAAGTCGCTGCCCCGCCGCCGACCGGCCCCAGCCGCGCAGCCGCAGGCGGCGGAGGGCCAGGGGGGGGGCCGTCCCCGCGAGAGGAGGGCGGCAGGGGTGACGGCTTCGGGCGGCGCACGCCATGTGCGTCAAAAAGATGGGTGGGGGGGGGGTTGGTCGCGCTGGCCGGGCAGGTGGCGGTTGCTCCCCCGGTCGGGGCGGGGCCCGCGGCCTCGGACGGACGGCACCCCTCCCCGCCCGCCGCCGACGTTACGGCGCCCGTCGCAGCGCGCCCGCTGCGCTGGACAGCGCTTCGGTCCGCGGCCACACCACCGCCGTCGGCAGCCGTGGGGGGGGGCCGGGTGCGGCCAGCTGGGCGGGCGCGGCGCCAAACCCGTGGCGGGCGCGCGGCAACAGCGCCCGTGCCTGCACCCCCGGCCGGAGTGAGCTCTCCGGCCGGGCATGCCGCCACTTCCGTTGCCGCCGGCGCGACCGGCACCACCAAAGACCCCGCCACGGCAGGCCTCGCGGCCGGGACGCCTTGCGCGGGGGAGCGGCACGCAGGGCCGGCCGGGGCTGCCAGGTCCGGGCCGGCCGTTGTGGCGGCGCCCGGGGCGGTTGCAGCGGCGGCCACGCTTTCGCCAACAGCGGAGGGAGGCGCGTCAGCTGCTGGCACAGACGTCGCGGCGGCAGCCCCCAGCGTCGCGACGTGCGGCGCCAGCTGCTGATGCACGTGCCGACGCAGAGCGTCGCGCAGGCGCGCCGGCAGCTGGCGCCGCACGTCCAGCTGGGCCAGCTTGGTTGTGAGGCGGCGGACAAAGAAGTCCGCCGCCGTCTTGTCCCCCGCTGCGGCGCCCAGGGCGCGACGGCGGCGGGCGCCGAGCGCGTCGCGGGACAGTGGATCGAACCCCTCGGCGACCGAGAAGAACTCGGCCGCCGCGGGGGCACGGACGGCCGCCACAAAAGCAACCGTCGCCCCCGCCTCCAGCGTCACCGCCGCCAACGCACCAAAACGGTCGACGTCGACGATGGCCCGCGGAGGGGTGCCCGTCACCTGCGCCAGGAGGACGCGCAGGTCCTTGGCGCGCGCCTCGCGTGGCACCCCGCGCAGATAGACAGTCTTCAGCGCGGGCAGGCCGCGCGAGTCGCGCGCCAAGGCGCGCAGACGCGCGACTGCGGCCGCCCTCAGCTTCGCCGCCGCCGCGTCCGCGCCAGCGACGGCGGGGGAGGAAGAGGGAAGCTCGCCGTGGTCAGCAGGACGGCCACCCGGCACGCCGCCGGCGTCGCGGTCAGGCGCGTGGTGACCGGCCGCCGCGCCAGCAGCAGGCTTGGCCGCAGCCGCCGCGTAGCTGCCCGTGGCCGCCGCGACGTCCCCGACGTCAGTCGCCGCCGAGGCACGGCGCTCCCCCGCCGCGGCATCAGCAAGGGGGGGGGGACGGCGGCGGGCACCGCCGCGGCGACGGCGCTCAACGAGGATGAACGCGCCCCTCGTGTCCATCGCGGCGTCCGCGGGGGCGGGGAAGGCGGAGGAAGTAGCCCCCGCGGCCGGAACGGCCGTCGGGGTAAGGATCGCGCCCGGAGGGGAGGAAGGGGCGGCCGCGGGAGGAGACGAGTCGATGGTGGGTGGGGAAGCCGGGGACGAAGAAGGGGCAACAAGCGTCGGAGGGAGACAAGAATCCGCCGGGGAGGCGAATGCCGCCTCCCCATTGGCCCGAATCACTGTAAGGGCCGAATCCAACAAACTCATTCGCTCAACTGGCGCCGCATCGGCGGCGACGGCGACGACGACCGCGGCAATCGCGCGCGCCAGCGCCACTCCGCCGCACCCCGGCGCTACGGCCGAAGCCATAGCGCCGGAAAAAAAAAGGGTACGAACAAGAAGGGGGGCCCCGGTGTCACGGGGTCCCCCCGCAGAGGAACCCCGCCACAAAAGCGCGAGAGGGAGCAACCGTCTCGGATGGTATGGCTCTCGGATGGCTCCGAGCCCCCGCGCGAGCCAAACTCGCAGCGTATGGCTCGCGGGATGGCTCCCGCCAGCCCAGCGACCAGATTATCCGTCACGAGTCGGCACACGCTCATTCGTGCCCGGCGTTTCTTCCGCCGCGTTCATTTCTAACTTCATTGCCTGATTTGACGACAATGAGGCCCATTTCGGCCCGCTTAGCTCCCCTCACGTCGTTGACTAGGCCCCACCGACCCATCCGAGCGATCATGTGTATACGTGGCAAAGATCTCGGCGAATAATCGCGATGGCTGACGTTAATACACGTGCCCTTACTGTTCTCACACTCGAGCGCCGTAGACTGGCTTTAGCGAATGTGTTGTGCATTTTTTTTCTTTTTGTGGCCTGCTCTTGTGCCTCTTCACGGCTGCCCCTCTTTCACCCCCGCTTCTTCATGTGTCCCCATTTCTGTCGGTGGAGAAAACAACAAAAAAAGGATAAAAGACGTACAGCACTGGGGGTTCGCCTGTGATCCCTCACCAGACTACTAACCCAGCTCGTGGACGCTTAACTTCGGAATTCGGAATGGGTTCCGGTGCACGTGTCTCAGATATGGCCGTACGTGACACAAAATGCTCGCATGCTGCATACAACCCCACGTCCACCACCGGCCGACGACACAGTAGACGTCACCCGTACTGCCTTTCGGCATCTGGTCATAGCCAAAACTACCGTCGTAGGAGCAGCCCGCCGCGTCGGCCCCGCACGCACCCTCGCCTTGTGCATACAGCCGGGCAAAGGTCGAGCAGGGAAGCAGTGCCCAAAGCCGCCACCGCAAACCCGATGAGAAGACGTACGTGACAAGTGCCCCTGTTCACGTCCACACGGAAGGGTATTCGATGATGAGCACCACCGATCTGGATGATAAATGGTACGCCGTACGTAATAGTAAAATAGGGCGCGTCTAGCAAGGTGCAGCCATACCTCCAAAATGATCATTCAAGGATGCAACGTATGACAGATGGGGGGGAGGGGCGGCCGCGGGAGGGGACGAGTCGAGCGTGGGTGGGGAAGCCGGGGAAGAAGAAGGGGCAACAACCGCCGGAGGGTGACAAGAATCCGCCGGGGAGGCGAATGCCGCCTCCCCATTGGCCCGAATCACTGTCAGAGCAGAATCCAATAAACCCATTCGTTCAACCAGCGCCGCGTCGACGGCGACGGCGACGACGACCGCGACAATCGCACGCGCCAGCGCCTCTCCGTCGCCCCCCGGCGCCACAACCGAAGCCATAGCGCCAGAAAACAGCGGTAGGAGAGTGAGGGGGTCCCCCCGCAGAGGAACCCCGCCACAAAAGCGCGAGAGGGAGCAACCGTCTCGGATGGTATGGCTCTCGGATGGCTCCGAGCCCCCGCGCGAGCCAAACTCGCAGCGTATGGCTCGCGGGATGGCTCCCGCCAGCCCAGCGACCAGATTATCCGTCACGAGTCGGCACACGCTCATTCGTGCCCGGCGTTTCTTCCGCCGCGTTCATTTCTAACTTCATTGCCTGATTTGACGACAATGAGGCCCATTTCGGCCCGCTTAGCTCCCCTCACGTCGTTGACTAGGCCCCACCGACCCATCCGAGCGATCATGTGTATACGTGGCAAAGATCTCGGCGAATAATCGCGATGGCTGACGTTAATACACGTGCCCTTACTGTTCTCACACTCGAGCGCCGTAGACTGGCTTTAGCGAATGTGTTGTGCATTTTTTTTCTTTTTGTGGCCTGCTCTTGTGCCTCTTCACGGCTGCCCCTCTTTCACCCCCGCTTCTTCATGTGTCCCCATTTCTGTCGGTGGAGAAAACAACAAAAAAAGGATAAAAGACGTACAGCACTGGGGGTTCGCCTGTGATCCCTCACCAGACTACTAACCCAGCTCGTGGACGCTTAACTTCGGAATTCGGAATGGGTTCCGGTGCACGTGTCTCAGATATGGCCGTACGTGACACAAAATGCTCGCATGCTGCATACAACCCCACGTCCACCACCGGCCGACGACACAGTAGACGTCACCCGTACTGCCTTTCGGCATCTGGTCATAGCCAAAACTACCGTCGTAGGAGCAGCCCGCCGCGTCGGCCCCGCACGCACCCTCGCCTTGTGCATACAGCCGGGCAAAGGTCGAGCAGGGAAGCAGTGCCCAAAGCCGCCACCGCAAACCCGATGAGAAGACGTACGTGACAAGTGCCCCTGTTCACGTCCACACGGAAGGGTATTCGATGATGAGCACCACCGATCTGGATGATAAATGGTACGCCGTACGTAATAGTAAAATAGGGCGCGTCTAGCAAGGTGCAGCCATACCTCCAAAATGATCATTCAAGGATGCAACGTATGACAGATGGGGGGGAGGGGCGGCCGCGGGAGGGGACGAGTCGAGCGTGGGTGGGGAAGCCGGGGAAGAAGAAGGGGCAACAACCGCCGGAGGGTGACAAGAATCCGCCGGGGAGGCGAATGCCGCCTCCCCATTGGCCCGAATCACTGTCAGAGCAGAATCCAATAAACCCATTCGTTCAACCAGCGCCGCGTCGACGGCGACGGCGACGACGACCGCGACAATCGCACGCGCCAGCGCCTCTCCGTCGCCCCCCGGCGCCACAACCGAAGCCATAGCGCCAGAAAACAGCGGTAGGAGAGTGAGGGGGGTCCCCCCGCAGAGGAACCCCGCCACAAAAGCGCGAGAGGGAGCAACCGTCTCGGATGGTATGGCTCTCGGATGGCTCCGAGCCCCCGCGCGAGCCAAACTCGCAGCGTATGGCTCGCGGGATGGCTCCCGCCAGCCCAGCGACCAGATTATCCGTCACGAGTCGGCACACGCTCATTCGTGCCCGGCGTTTCTTCCGCCGCGTTCATTTCTAACTTCATTGCCTGATTTGACGACAATGAGGCCCATTTCGGCCCGCTTAGCTCCCCTCACGTCGTTGACTAGGCCCCACCGACCCATCCGAGCGATCATGTGTATACGTGGCAAAGATCTCGGCGAATAATCGCGATGGCTGACGTTAATACACGTGCCCTTACTGTTCTCACACTCGAGCGCCGTAGACTGGCTTTAGCGAATGTGTTGTGCATTTTTTTTCTTTTTGTGGCCTGCTCTTGTGCCTCTTCACGGCTGCCCCTCTTTCACCCCCGCTTCTTCATGTGTCCCCATTTCTGTCGGTGGAGAAAACAACAAAAAAAAGGATAAAAGACGTACAGCACTGGGGGTTCGCCTGTGATCCCTCACCAGACTACTAACCCAGCTCGTGGACGCTTAACTTCGGAATTCGGAATGGGTTCCGGTGCACGTGTCTCAGATATGGCCGTACGTGACACAAAATGCTCGCATGCTGCATACAACCCCACGTCCACCACCGGCCGACGACACAGTAGACGTCACCCGTACTGCCTTTCGGCATCTGGTCATAGCCAAAACTACCGTCGTAGGAGCAGCCCGCCGCGTCGGCCCCGCACGCACCCTCGCCTTGTGCATACAGCCGGGCAAAGGTCGAGCAGGGAAGCAGTGCCCAAAGCCGCCACCGCAAACCCGATGAGAAGACGTACGTGACAAGTGCCCCTGTTCACGTCCACACGGAAGGGTATTCGATGATGAGCACCACCGATCTGGATGATAAATGGTACGCCGTACGTAATAGTAAAATAGGGCGCGTCTAGCAAGGTGCAGCCATACCTCCAAAATGATCATTCAAGGATGCAACGTATGACAGATGGGGGGGAGGGGCGGCCGCGGGAGGGGACGAGTCGAGCGTGGGTGGGGAAGCCGGGGAAGAAGAAGGGGCAACAACCGCCGGAGGGTGACAAGAATCCGCCGGGGAGGCGAATGCCGCCTCCCCATTGGCCCGAATCACTGTCAGAGCAGAATCCAATAAACCCATTCGTTCAACCAGCGCCGCGTCGACGGCGACGGCGACGACGACCGCGACAATCGCACGCGCCAGCGCCTCTCCGTCGCCCCCCGGCGCCACAACCGAAGCCATAGCGCCAGAAAACAGCGGTAGGAGAGTGAGGGGGGTCCCCCCGCAGAGGAACCCCGCCACAAAAGCGCGAGAGGGAGCAACCGTCTCGGATGGTATGGCTCTCGGATGGCTCCGAGCCCCCGCGCGAGCCAAACTCGCAGCGTATGGCTCGCGGGATGGCTCCCGCCAGCCCAGCGACCAGATTATCCGTCACGAGTCGGCACACGCTCATTCGTGCCCGGCGTTTCTTCCGCCGCGTTCATTTCTAACTTCATTGCCTGATTTGACGACAATGAGGCCCATTTCGGCCCGCTTAGCTCCCCTCACGTCGTTGACTAGGCCCCACCGACCCATCCGAGCGATCATGTGTATACGTGGCAAAGATCTCGGCGAATAATCGCGATGGCTGACGTTAATACACGTGCCCTTACTGTTCTCACACTCGAGCGCCGTAGACTGGCTTTAGCGAATGTGTTGTGCATTTTTTTTCTTTTTGTGGCCTGCTCTTGTGCCTCTTCACGGCTGCCCCTCTTTCACCCCCGCTTCTTCATGTGTCCCCATTTCTGTCGGTGGAGAAAACAACAAAAAAAAGGATAAAAGACGTACAGCACTGGGGGTTCGCCTGTGATCCCTCACCAGACTACTAACCCAGCTCGTGGACGCTTAACTTCGGAATTCGGAATGGGTTCCGGTGCACGTGTCTCAGATATGGCCGTACGTGACACAAAATGCTCGCATGCTGCATACAACCCCACGTCCACCACCGGCCGACGACACAGTAGACGTCACCCGTACTGCCTTTCGGCATCTGGTCATAGCCAAAACTACCGTCGTAGGAGCAGCCCGCCGCGTCGGCCCCGCACGCACCCTCGCCTTGTGCATACAGCCGGGCAAAGGTCGAGCAGGGAAGCAGTGCCCAAAGCCGCCACCGCAAACCCGATGAGAAGACGTACGTGACAAGTGCCCCTGTTCACGTCCACACGGAAGGGTATTCGATGATGAGCACCACCGATCTGGATGATAAATGGTACGCCGTACGTAATAGTAAAATAGGGCGCGTCTAGCAAGGTGCAGCCATACCTCCAAAATGATCATTCAAGGATGCAACGTATGACAGATGGGGGGGAGGGGCGGCCGCGGGAGGGGACGAGTCGAGCGTGGGTGGGGAAGCCGGGGAAGAAGAAGGGGCAACAACCGCCGGAGGGTGACAAGAATCCGCCGGGGAGGCGAATGCCGCCTCCCCATTGGCCCGAATCACTGTCAGAGCAGAATCCAATAAACCCATTCGTTCAACCAGCGCCGCGTCGACGGCGACGGCGACGACGACCGCGACAATCGCACGCGCCAGCGCCTCTCCGTCGCCCCCCGGCGCCACAACCGAAGCCATAGCGCCAGAAAACAGCGGTAGGAGAGTGAGGGGGGTCCCCCCGCAGAGGAACCCCGCCACAAAAGCGCGAGAGGGAGCAACCGTCTCGGATGGTATGGCTCTCGGATGGCTCCGAGCCCCCGCGCGAGCCAAACTCGCAGCGTATGGCTCGCGGGATGGCTCCCGCCAGCCCAGCGACCAGATTATCCGTCACGAGTCGGCACACGCTCATTCGTGCCCGGCGTTTCTTCCGCCGCGTTCATTTCTAACTTCATTGCCTGATTTGACGACAATGAGGCCCATTTCGGCCCGCTTAGCTCCCCTCACGTCGTTGACTAGGCCCCACCGACCCATCCGAGCGATCATGTGTATACGTGGCAAAGATCTCGGCGAATAATCGCGATGGCTGACGTTAATACACGTGCCCTTACTGTTCTCACACTCGAGCGCCGTAGACTGGCTTTAGCGAATGTGTTGTGCATTTTTTTTCTTTTTGTGGCCTGCTCTTGTGCCTCTTCACGGCTGCCCCTCTTTCACCCCCGCTTCTTCATGTGTCCCCATTTCTGTCGGTGGAGAAAACAACAAAAAAAAGGATAAAAGACGTACAGCACTGGGGGTTCGCCTGTGATCCCTCACCAGACTACTAACCCAGCTCGTGGACGCTTAACTTCGGAATTCGGAATGGGTTCCGGTGCACGTGTCTCAGATATGGCCGTACGTGACACAAAATGCTCGCATGCTGCATACAACCCCACGTCCACCACCGGCCGACGACACAGTAGACGTCACCCGTACTGCCTTTCGGCATCTGGTCATAGCCAAAACTACCGTCGTAGGAGCAGCCCGCCGCGTCGGCCCCGCACGCACCCTCGCCTTGTGCATACAGCCGGGCAAAGGTCGAGCAGGGAAGCAGTGCCCAAAGCCGCCACCGCAAACCCGATGAGAAGACGTACGTGACAAGTGCCCCTGTTCACGTCCACACGGAAGGGTATTCGATGATGAGCACCACCGATCTGGATGATAAATGGTACGCCGTACGTAATAGTAAAATAGGGCGCGTCTAGCAAGGTGCAGCCATACCTCCAAAATGATCATTCAAGGATGCAACTCTGGCATATATACGCCTAGGGGGGGGGCACGCGGGGGCCGTCCCACAGCCGTGGACGGCCGCGCGCTGCAGCCCCGCGGGTGGCCACACCTCTGGCATATGTGCGCCTAGGGGGGCACGCGGGGGCCGTCCACGACTAAATGGACGGCCACGCGCGGCGGCCCCGCAAGCGACCACACCCACCGAGGGCGTCGTCGCGACCCCTCCCCGACCCCTGCGAAGGAGTCGGGTGGCTCGCAGGGCCCCAACGGTCGCGTCACCGGTGGGGTTAGCCCCCCTCCCCTCGGCCGCCTCTGATTGGATCGAAGGCGTGTGCCGGCGGGTGATCCTTCTGTCTGAGGGACAGCTCCCGGGCCGGGGGAGGACGGCCGCGGGAGCTGGATCGAGTACTCCCTGTGACGATCGATAGGATCTACCTATCGATTGTGGTACGCCCTTTCGGGGGGTACTCACCAATTTCGCATGCAATTATCGTCCTGGAGGGATTTCGCTTCTATTTCTCAGGACAGGTCGACCCTACCCGATCGACCTGTCCGATCGAGGGTTGTGGCGGGCGCGCGGCGCCACTTCTGGGCTCGCGACGGCGTTCTCGCCCTGCCCCTCCCTGCTCGGCAGGTCTAAACGTATCCTTCTTTGTCCCGTTTACTTGCCATAGTCTTGGCACTGCGGTTACGGGTTTGTGCGTCAACCCTCCCCCCTGATTACGGTACCCTGTGGACACCCGACTTGCCACATTGGTGGAGCAGCAGGGGATACGCAGAAACTCACGGCCCTCGGCCGTGAGGTGGACGTGTATCTCCTTATCTTTTACGGCTAAGACGGGTAGCGGTGTCATCGTGGACTTCGACTTGGGCGGCCGGAGCGCAGGGCGCAAACGGACCCGGGTCAAGGTGGTGGTGAGCGGGGCTCATCACGTCAAGGGGTCGCCACGGGCCGTAGCCCCGTGGACGACGACGATCGCCGGTCCTCGACAGGGGAGGACCTGATCGGCGAGGGTAACATGGATCCTCATCTTCCGAAGGACTACGTACCCCCCGATGGGACGCGCCGAAAGGGCGTCTCCACGAGGTCTTCCTCTACCACTCAAGCCCGCAACGACCCCCCTCCGCCTCCTCGTCGGGCCCCGTCGGCGCACGCCGACGTGGACTCAAAGGACGACCCGCTGACGTTCCCAGCGGCTTCGGCGTCGGCGGCTGGGCCGAGGCCTACCGCAGAGGCGGAAGACGACGGCCGGACTGCCGCCTATGAAGCTGCCCTTGCTCAAGCGGAGCAAGCTTTGAATGACGAGCAGACCACGGTAGCCGAACTGACGCGACGTCTGCAGCAGCAACAAGATCTGCTGGTTGAGATGCAGAAGTCTGCTCAAGGGAGCAGATCCGCCAGTGGCTCCATGAAAAAGCCCCGACCCACCAAGAAGGGTCAGCCCAAGGATCGCAAGCAGCCGACACCTGAGCCTGTCAAGGAACAACATGACACGGCGGAGCTACTTGCGGGACTCCAGGCTCTCCTTCAAGTGTACGGTGAGCGCCCCGCTCAGGGTACCCCCGAGCGCGGCCGCCGCACACGCAAGGGCCCTCGTCACACTCGACGTGACGACGCCCCTTCCAAGTCCCGGTCATCGACGGCGACGGACCGATCTACTTCGTCCGATCGGTCATCGTCGTCATCGTCGACATCGGGGCCCCCGACCCCTCCTTCTCCGCCGTCTTCCCCGTCGGAATCTTCCGACAAGAGCACCACGGACGAGGAGGAAGCTACGCGACGCCGACGCGGACTCAAGTCCAAGCGATCAAAGAAGAACGAACACGAGGTGTTCGACCGTCGGATGGCCATCCACGCACCCAACCGTCGTTACCGACGTCTGTTGTGCTACAAGACGTACTTCCTCGCGCTACTTCCTTCGGCGCTCCCGGTCGTCGTCGGCGGGGGCAGGGGCAGGGGCGGGGGCGGGGGCGGGGGCGGGGGCGGCCGCCGCCGTCACCCCTTCCCCCCCCCCCCCCGCCCGACGCTGGCGGCGGCGCTCCCCGCGGCGACCGCCTCTCGGGCGGGCGCCACGGCGGGGGTGGCCGGGGTGGCGGCGCTGCTGGCCGGCCGCCCCGCGGTGGCGGCGCCACTGCCGGCCGCCGCGCTGCGGTACGCGCACCCGGCGGCCCGGCGGCGGCTGTGGGTGCGCCTGGCCGAGGCGGCGGTCGCGGCGGCGGCCGCCCCCTGGGGGGGGGGGTGGGGGGGGGGGACCGTGCCGCCGCGGTGTCTGTGCTGGCGGTGCTGGTGGGGGGCGGGGGGGGACGGCGGCACGTGGTGGGGGGGGTCGCGGGAAGGGGAGGAGCGGGGGGGGGGGAGGGGGGAAGTGGGGGGGGGCCCTTGGGGGGTGGGGGGGGGGGGAGGGCGGGTGGGTCTATCAGACCCCGCCGACGCTGATCACGCCGGCGCGGCCACCGCCGGGCGGCCGCGGGCGTGGCGGGGGGGGTGGGGGTGGGGGAAAGGCCGCCGCCGCCTCCGCCGCCGCGGCGGCGGCAGCGGCGGCGGCAGCGGCGGCAGCAGCGGCCGCGCGCCCCCCCCCCACACCCCCCCCGCCGAGCGCGGCGGCCACCCGCCGGGCGCTGTTGCAGTACGCGTTCCTCGCGGCGGGCGCGGCGGTTGGGGCGCTGGATGGCCTTTCACCCGGCTCGGACGCGGACGGCGCGGTGCGGATGGCGGCGCTGGTGCTCGTGGCGTACGCCGACGTGGAGGCCGCCACCTCAGAGGGGGGCGTCGTGGCCGGCGGCGGCGGCGGCGGCAATGTCGGCGGCGTTGCCACCGCCGCCGTGGACGCGTACGGGGCCCACGCGGTCGGGGCGGCGCGGGCGGCGGCGGCGACGGCGGCGGCAGCGGCAGCGGGGTCGGGTACGGGGGCGGGGGCGGGGGTCGGGGCGGGGGTGGGTGCGTCTGCGGCGGTGGGGGCGGGGGCAGCTTCGAGGACGCCCCGCGCCACCCCCCCCCCCCGCGGCACCCCCCCCGCGCCCGACGACGCGGCCGAGGCGGCGCTCGGGCGGTGCCTCTCCGCCCCTGCCGCGTCGGTGGCGGCCGGGCGGGCGCTGCGGCTGGCCGCCCTCTACTCGGCAGACCTGCTGGTGCGGAGGGTGGCCCTGGCGGGGGCCGTCGCGGAGTTGGGGTCCCTCTCCCGGTCGGTCGGGGGGGGGTTGGGGGGGGTGGGGGGGGGGGGCGGGTACCTGGCCGCCGCGGCCCGCCTCAACGCCGCCGCCGCGGCGGCCGCGTCGGGGGACGTGGCGGGGGCGGCGGCGGGGATGGCGGCGGTGGTGGCGGCGGGGGGGGTGGGGGGCAGGGAGGGTTAGGGGGGGGGGGGTGGGGACCTATCCCGCCCGCTCCGCACGCTGGGCGTGTACGTGTGCCTGCGGGTGGGGGACCGGCGGGCGGCGGCGGCGTTGCTGCGGGCCGCGGAGGGGGGAGCGGAGGGGATTGGGGGGGAGGGATGGGCCGACGCCCTCGTCACCACCGTTGCCGACGCTGTGGCGGCGGCGGGGGTGGCGCGGGAGTGGGGAGGGGGGCCGGAGGGGGGGGGGGGGAGGGGGGGGGGGAGTGCAGGTTGCAGGCTGAGGGGGGGGGGGGGGTGGGGGGAGGGTGGGGGCGGCGGGTGGCCGTGTGGGTGGGTGGGTGCGTGGGCGGGTGGGTGCGGGGGGCGGGAGTGGGGTGTGGCGGGGGGGCTTTGCGGGTGCGGGGGGGGGGAGTGCCCGGGGGGGTGGCTGGGGGTGGGGGGCGGGCGGCGGGCCCCTGGGGGGGGAGGTCGCCCGCCGCACCAGCCGGTGGGGGGCGCGCAACGGCGCCACGGAGGGAGGCGGCCGCGCACCCGCAACAAGAGAGTACGCAAGCGCACACCGCGCGCTCTCCTGCCACCGCCGCGCGCCCTCTTCCTCTTTTTCACGGGCACGCGCCCCTCTCCCCTCCCTTTTTCGGGCAACAGCTGACCGGGAGGGCCTCCAGGCTGCCCGCCGTCACCTCTGGCGCCAGGCGCACACCGCTGACGCCCGCCCGCCACGGCATGCCACCGTCCAGGGCGCCATCGAAAGTGTGGCCGTCGCCCTCGCCCCGCCAGCGGGTGTGCTCCCCCGCCCGCACCAGCGCGGAAAGTGGTGTCGTGGCACACCAGGGCGGCTGCGGCGGCGGCGACGCCGCCAACCGGCCCCCCCTAGAGGATCCCCATTGACGTGAGCGCCCGGCGGTGGGCGCGCTACCGCGGGTGGCGGCGACGGCAGCGTCGATCGCGGCGGCAGCGGCAGCGGCGGCGGCGGCGGCGGGCACGGACGCGGGGGGGCGGTTCGGATGGCAGCAGAGTCCACTGGGGTGGCGGCTGGTGGTCGACCGCGAGGGGGTCAAGATCGTGGTACCCGACGCGACAACCGGAAGGTTTTCTTCTCCTTGTTTGACCGCCCGTTTCGCCTTTTTTGACCGCCGCCAGCCGTAATTCAGTGGCTACTTCCGTTTTTTGAGGTTGAAATCATTTTGGTGCCATTTTTGAAAAGGCTCCGCTGCAATCACCTCGGGGGTCGAAATGTCTGGGGGAGCTCATCCCCCTCGCCCGCGCCCCCCCGCCCTGCCCGCCCTGCCCGCCCTGCCCGTCGCGCGCTCGCTCCTCCCGCCCCCCCGGCCGGCCTCGCGTCTTCCACATCCGTGGCCGGGCACTGACCGGTGCGCCCCCGCCGCTGTGAGGCGCATCCGCTGCCTCCCACTCCCATCCCCCCGTCATGGTGTCCACCCGCGGTGCGGCTCTGGGCTTTGCCGTGGCCCCCACGGTGAGCGCCCGCCGCGGCTGGCTGTCCGCCCCCGCCGCCGGCCGTCGGCCCGCACCCGGACGGGCCGTCACGCCCGCCGTCTCCCCCGCCCCGGCCCACCGGCGGTGCACGCGGGTGCCCGGGCCAACGACGACGACGACGTCGACGACGGGGGCCACCACCACCACCACGGCGTCGGCGGCGCCGCAGACCGCCGCCCCCCCACGGCTGACGCTCAATACCGGGGACAACACGACCATTACGGTGGCGCTGCCGCCGTCGGCGGTGGCCCCCCTGGGGTCTGCCCTCAACACTCTCCTCGCCTCCTTCAAGGCCGTTGCCGCGGCGGCGGCAGAGGGGAAGCGCGACAAGCAGCCCGTCATGGAGTTTACGCACGAGGAGGGGGGGCTGCGGGTGGCGATGGAGTGCAACCCAAACCTGCACCAGAGCGCCTTCAAGGCCACCGTGTACGTCAAGGTGGAGAGTGGGGGGGTGGTAGTCGCGTCGCAGGCGCTCCTCACCCGCCTGGTGGATAACGTCAAGCAGTTCAAGGCGGCCGTGAAGGCGTCCCAAAACTAGGGAAGGGGGGGGGGGGGAGCGGCTGGCCGTTGGTGCGAGGCGTGTTCACCAGGCCGCGCAGGCGGCGGGTGTGGTTGTGGCACCAAGGTGTGGCCGGCCGGGAGGCGTGGGAGCGCTGAGTGTCTGGGAGGGGGAAACAACGTACTGGGCAGGGCAGCGCCGCAGCGCTCGCAATGGCCGTCTCGGGGCAGGTGCGCCCGGCCCCGCTTGCTGTGGGACATTGCGACACGTGCCGCGGGCACGCCACACTGCTCGTTTCGTACAACACAGGCAGACGTTGCGGACCGGTGCCGAGGCACTGCCGCAGGGGTGAGACAATAAGCGGAAAAAAAACCAGATGATAAGCAGCACACCTACGACAGCTTCCCTTGTCTCTCCTTGACGGTCTTGCGGACGGAAAAGATGGCCGAGTCCACCAGCCCCAACACCGTGTACGCACCTCCTACAATGGCAACCACGGACGTCAAGAACTCGTACCAGCGGCGCCCCCCGTGGGTGACCAGGACCGCCGTTGGGGACATGTCATACGCCAACCGCACCTCGGGCACCTTGGGGGTGCTCCCGTACCGCATATTCGTCGTCGTCATTTGGTAACCCGTCACGTCGCCCGCCCCCCAAAGGGATGAGGAGCCCATCCGGTAGTGGGTGCTCACCACCTTGGCGTAGTGGTCGTGGCTCTGGTACGCCGAGGAGCTCACAAACCACCGGTCATTCAGGGGCGACAGGTGCCGCAGCATCGTCGACGGCAGGCGCTGCCGCACAGACGGCAGCAGCGGCGGCCCAAACGACAGGTGGTGCACGAAGTGGCTCACATTCGTCGCCGCCGCGTCCACGTCGTGTGCAGGCGACTCGGCGGTGACGACCAGGTTGCCCGGCGCACGGCTGACCTTGAGGGACGCCACCAGGATGCACCCTTCGTGCTTTTGCAGCGCACGCAGCTCCGCCGCGCTCCGGTGCGCGTGCTCGTTGGTCACCGTCTCCATCCACTGGAGGAGGTCCCCGACGGTGCGCTTGCCACGAAACTCGGGCAGCATCGGGACCGCCTTTTTGTAAATGCGCAGCGTTGGGTAGCCCCCGATGGCCTGCGCGCGGCAGAGGGTGATCTCCCGCTCGCAGTCCACCTTGTACACCTTGACGCGGATGTCCTTCTCGTGCACCGTCAGCGCAAACGCCTCCCACGTGGGGGACAGCTTGCGGCACCAGGAGCACCACGGGGTGTGAAAATTAATAAAGGACCAGTCGTTCCCCTCGAGGGTGCTCTCGAAGGACTTGGACGACAGGTGCTCCGCCTCGTCCAGCCCCGGGTGGGGCCGCACCGCGCCCTCCCCCTCCACCGCCGCCCGGTTGTTGGCAAAGTGCGGGTCGCTGTCGTCCCAGGTGCCGAGCACCTTTTCCCCGCGGGGGCCCGCGACCATCGTCTTGTGCACGTCCCCCACCAGGGGCAGCTTTTGGCCCGACGACTGGTCCCACAGGCCCACGGTGAGCAGCTCACACGGCAGCGACGGGAAGGTCATGTGGAGGCTGAGGGGGATGGGCACGTCGGGGCTCAGGTCCATCATCACCGAGGACTCGACGGTGCCACGGAGGAAGGAGGACGTCTCCAGCATCAGCAGCGTCGTGAGCAGCAGGTAGGCCAGCACGGAGAGGACCACCCCTTGGGTGCTGCTCTGGGTCAGGTCCTTGGGGATTTGGCGGAACATGTCCACCGAGGAGAGCTTCATGGTGGCCGCCCGCCGGAGGGACGGGTCGGGAAGGGGGGGGGGGAGGGGAATGGGCGAGGGGGGTCGCGGCGAGCACAGGCGACACACGCGCGCGGTGATCAGCGACGGGGCAAATGCCGGCAGCAGCGCGGTGATCACTGGCGCGGCGGGTCCACCCGCCGCTCACGGGCAGTGACGGTGGCACCCGATGGGACGCACAGGAACGGAGCAGTGGGCCAGCTGACACAGGCCGCAGCGGGCCGCCAACCGGCGGCGCCACGCCTTGGGACGACAGAAGAACAGCCGGAGTACAACCGAGGATGACTCGTCCACCTCTACCAAGCCGATAGGCAGACGGTGGGACTGACCGCCCCGCCGCCGCCGCCGCTGCCGCTGCCGCCGTCAGCCCCAACGGCCGCGCAGCGGTGAGTGGCGTGACACGGCAGCCACCGAGGCCCTTTCAAAGCGCGGCATTGGCGGGGGCGTGAGCGACCCCCCCGGCAGAGGGGGCGTGGGGCGGGGGCGCTGCTCCGCCCTCTCCACACGGTGCTGTACTGTATTTCTGGGCCCGCCGCGCCGACAACTACACAGGCACCGAATTCGATGTGGTGCTCACATCAACTGCAATAACAATTGACATGGGCCACGACATCTGCACTGTCAGCACAACTTCTGCAAGCTTCACATTTTTACGAAAATGAAAATAGATACTTGAAACCCACAGAAAAAAATAGTAAGACACTCTCGCGTAGACGCGCACGAAACCCGGCAACAACGCCAGTCCGGAAAAAAACAACAGCCCCCCACGCAACAGAAAGGACCAAGCGGTTCAACACTTACAGACCCGCCACCCGAAACGTAAACAATCTCAAGGTGCCACCCGCGTCCCCAGTGTCGCCAACCGACCCGCGCCTCCCTCACTTGGCGCCAACGCCACGGGACCATTTCTCCACCCGCGTCGACAGCCAGAGGCTCACCCCCCGCGAACACACCAGCCCAAGCATTCCATTCGCAGAAGCCTGCACAATGAGGATATCCACGGGCTGCACTCCGCCCGGCACGCGCCCGGCCACCACCCCGGAGCCGTACGACTCGCCCAGCCCCAACCACAGCAGCCGCGCCAGGAGGGTCCCCACTAGTGTCTATTCTACCGGGCCTGGGCATCAAATGATGCCCGGCCGGGCATCAAATGATGCCCGAGATCCGCGACCTCGAAATCGCCCATTCCAGCGCGCCTGCATAGATAAATCGTTGTCTCGGTGCCTACGGATGAAGCGTTTTTTGTCTTTCTGTCCTCTTGCAAGCGTATGCGGCACTTTCACCAAGCACTCGCTGACGGTCCAGTTTCCTTGCACCTCTCGGAAGGTCCTTGGGGAGTTTTTTTTCTGCTGGGGGTGTTCTGGTCTCGTGGATGGGGGCCTACAAAGAGGCCCTCACAGCGTCACGGATCCCAGTGAGAGCACAACCAACCGCTCCACCCCCACGCCCTGACACCTGTTCGGGACTTTTTTTTGTCCTACGACGACGCCACGGCCGTCTCGACTTCGGGCGGACTCTCGATAGCCTACAATCTATGCAGAGCGGTCTCGTTCCGTGCCCACCCACCGCCCGCCGAGCGGCGGCGTGGCGCGCCAAATGCACGCCTACTCCGGAAAAAGGCGCGCGTCACCACAACCCAGCACTCCCCGCGTCCCTCCAGGCCTACTGCCGGACGTACGCACACGCGCACAAGCCCCCAAGCTCCACCTCTTCTTCCGTCAGAATCGCCCGTCCGTCCGTTGGTCTCGGGGGAACAACAGGAGGTCGGGGGGGGGGCAGGTGAGACGGGTGCCGCTGGCGCTATTCGCGCAGAGCAGACTCCCTTTAGACGAGACAATGGAAGAAGTACAGGTGGGGTGGAGGCGGGGGTGACACGAGGCGTCCTCACCGTCGCTGCCATTGCCGTGTTCAAGCGAATACGGCCCCGGCGCGGAGCCGGGGTGGTCACCACCCGCGCCAAGGTTGGCTGGGTGCCTTCAGCCACCAACCCGCCGGCTACCAGAAGGCTCTCTGCAGCTGTTGGTGAAGGAAGTGCGCGTCTCCGGAAGAGACGGCAAGCCGGAGAGTGTGCCCAGGCCCACAACAAGTACCAAGGCAGCTCAAACTATAAAGCTCAAGTGCTAAACAATTCCAGCATTGAAGTGTGCACAATGGAACAACGCATTGATCGGCCCACTTGACCTACAAGTCCACATCGTAAGTACTATTTAAATGCTCTTGGAAGCAAGTGCGCCCGGTCTTGGGGCCGCAAAAAAAAACCTCTCCAGCTGGAATCTGACGGCATCCAGAACACACGTAAGAGGTACCTTTGCGCTTGCAAATGCTGCAAGCACGCTGCGCGCATTGTTGGGCCTGCTTACCCGCCCCCAAGCGTCGCTTGTTCGTAGGGGTCAGATGATAGCACACGCCAAAAGCTGGCGGCTTATCCTCCTCAGCATCCGCGCTGCTGGGACCGCGTGACCGAACACCAACGACGTCGAAGTTGTTGTCAATCAAACCGGCGGCCAGGTCCTCGTAGTACTGCTTCTGGGTCAAAGTAGCCCTGGGACCGCGTGCGCCGACTTACAGTAGCCACGAGTCGACGATACACATTCCCAGCACAGACAGGTTGACGCGCAGGGACCAGTCATGCGTGCCTAGCTTCTGCTCTAGGCGTAGGTCATCTTGTCTGTACCGATTGTGTCGATCAATGTGCGCGCAGCAACTGTAGTACAACTCCACCGCCTTTGGCTGGGGCACAGTCAGCACGACGCGCTCAGACCGCTGCCCAACCTGCCGGATCCGCTCCCGCTCGCTGGGGGTGCCTGGAGCGCTTGATGAGGTAGTAGACACGAAGAAGCGTCGCTCGCGATCCACCCAAACGATGGCCATCATGTCCACTGCGCCGTCTTCCCCCATGTGGACGTATGTTCGATGGTCGCCACGAGCGGCCATCTCCAAACGCGACAGCGTGTTCATAGGGAACCCACGAGTCGCCGTCTTCACGACGCCTACGAACCCCAGACCCATCCGTCGGAGCTCCACCGCGGCCTCCACACTCGCAAAGTATGAGTCGGCGCACACAATGCGCCTGGATGCTGCCCAAGGCCTTACAAGGCGCTTGAGAATGGCCGTCCCATGCCCGACGCCAGTGTCCTCCTCACTGGCGTGAGCTCGTTGGTGCTTCGCCGAGGACACGACGTGAAGTCGCATCATTATGCCGCTTCGACCGCATGCCGCATTTTGAAGTTCGCAGCCATTCTCGGGTTTCCGGGTAATGGCGACGTACATCGGCAGTCCGCGGTCAATCCAGTCCCCACCAAGTCCGTACCATTTGGAAATGGACTCGTCGACGCACAGCAAATCGCTGGGACTTACTCGAGATTCCAATCCAGATCTTGACCGTGCTTTCCTTTTTTACCTTTGTCCATGCTAAAACAAACTTGCATGCGTGGCGGAGCCGGAGAGCCGTCTGCCGCCGCCGTGCGTCCTCGTTGGCCATTGGGTGGAAGATTTCCCGCCTGCAGCCCTGTCCCGGACGCATCCTCCGTGTCAGCCGCGTCAGCGGTGAGTCGGCTGCCGACGGGTCGAGACCCCAAAGGGCACTCGAAAAAATTGCTAGCCGCCACGAGGTCATCCAGCAGGGTTTGCAATGTAGAACGTGGGCTCATCAGATACGCGCCCAACTTGTCCGTAGTCACAGCCGCTGCTCTCTCGGCCACAGCGGCCGACAGGTCGCTTCGCATGGCCTCACGGCTGGCCAAGCCGTTGGCGCTCCTACCCAGGAAGCACCGAAAATTATTCCAAAGCACACCGCGGATACGCTTAGCCACTTTAAACTGCGTCTGCTGCATGAATGTTAGCGAATGGAAGGGGGCAACGGATGCGCAACCGTTTGCTCGAGCCATGCGATGCACCACGGCGATGGCGAGGCTGATGTCGGCTGCCTTGGCACCCAGGCGGCAGGACAACAGAGAAACCGTTTCCGCCTTCCGCCTCCACTCTTGGCGCGGGCCAACCACAACCTTCCTTGCTTGACCGACCTGGCGTTACGTGGGGGTCGTCTCATTTTCAGAAGTCAGGGAAATCTGCTCAGGGCGCGTCCGCTTCAGGTGCGCGTCCACCACAGCCATCACGGTCGCACAGTCTGGCGCAATCGAGATGGGAGGGCCAACTGCCATTGAGTACGTTAAGCCGGAACCCACCGCAGCGCTAGGCGCCACACATACCACTGAGGCGGTGAGAGCGTGCTGACGTGCCACTTGCAGTACAGTGGTCGGCAGTGCCCACGACTGCGTGCCTCGGCCTTGGAATTGCGCATACTGCACACAGTCTCATGCTCCGGAGTGGCGAGCTGCGCCTCGTCCCGCGCCTAGTCTTGCGGCCACAGGAAGGGAAGGCAAGCCGGGCCGGGGCGGGACTTGGCCACAACAGTAGCCGCGCCTGGAAGGTGCAAGAGAGACAGGCATGGTGGCCCATGGCGTTTGACCACCCTCGGAATAGTCTTGTAGCACAGCAGGCTGGTCCCCAACGAGACGCCATTGGTATCCTTCCCGCGAGACGCAGCGGACCGCTGTACTCGCGCCGAGGCCGAGAGGCCGACAGACTCGACATCAGGGATGACACTCGCGCGGACAGCACGAAGCCAGCACTCGGTGTGAGCGCAGGGTTGCTGAAAAGAGAGGTGACACCCAACGCATTCATAAGCTGGCGCGTCACCAATAAAAATCCTCTTCAGGGTTTTTGATTCCGTATACCTGTATAGGGGTCACAAACACATAGAAACACAATCAACGAGCAAAAGCGCGCCAACTGATGAGAAAAAGTGTGTAACTAAATGAGTTCCCGTAATCTCAGTGAGCATGGCATCCATATGTGCTAGGTAGCAACGTCAGAGCACCTTGCTAGCCATTGCTAGAGCACTTCAAAGCGGAAACGCGTGAATACCTCGTCGAGGGGGGGTGCTCCGTGTCGGTTGAGGTCTCGCCTGCCGGCATGCTGCCCTCTTTTATTGTGTAGGAGGTTCCAAAAATTGATGGATGGGTCACGGGAAGCCGCTTCTGTGTCGGTGTCGTCAGGGGCGGTCAGAAGCATGTGTAGAGTGGGTGTTACGAGCGGCGCGGGGCGGTAGACGAGAGAGAAGGCCTACAAATTTGCGTGGCAGCTCAAAAGAGACGCGTGGCGTGTAAGCCCGATCCACGTGTCCGACACGTATGTCTGCCATCGTTGCAGTGAGCGGGGAGCAGTCGTAAGACGCCAGCCGACAAACTGGCTGACAGCGTGGCATTGAAGAGGCTGTTTAGCACGCTACGGGGTCACCTTAACCAGGCGTCAGTCGACCTCCTCACTGCTCTCTTCATGCGTTCCCCACCGCGTTCCCTTGTTTAACTCGCAGTCCTTCGCACCCTCACTGTCGCCTGCACTTCTTGTTGATCTTGCGCACCCGACCTGCACGCCGTAGAAGGGCCGCTTGGCGGCCGCTGCCCACCATTCGCTGCGACCGGCACCGCCGCCGTCGCCACATCGCCGCTTCCCTTCTGCCCCCCTTGGCCTGCGGTCGCCGCGGGAAGACCCGCCCTCTCCGTGGCACACCGTCGCGGGACGCCGTCGCGACGGCAGCAGGAGCGGGAGAGCGTCTCGATGCGGTCTGGTAGTCGGAGGACGTTTGAGGGTCGCTTGGAACTAATCGAATTAATCGTACCAGTGCTACTTTTTGCTTCACGTCATAAAAGTAGTCCATCTTTCCGTCAATTCATGGTCAGTTTGCTGCGCATTTGTTGACAGCTAGTCTCGAAGGCAGCGTGCGCAGCGCCGTGGCGTCGTGCAGCTGCTGCTCCTGCGCGCCTCGGGACCGCCGCGTTGGCCTACTGCCTCGCCTCGGCACCGCCTGCCGGCTACGGCCGTCGGCCAATAGGTTGTTTCGAGTCGCTGCCGACCACCGGGAACACCCTCTCTTCCACTCCTCTTCTCGTGCCCTGGTAGCACTCCGGTGTTAAATGTCCGCCACCGCCGGAAATGTCGACCAAATTACAGTAAAGGAGGGCTGTAAGGACGGCTGCAAGAAAGCGCGTTTGACTTTACCGTCGGCTCATCCGTCGTCCGGATCCCGCATACGAGCGCCTTCCAAGATTTACCATTGACACTCACCTGACTTGTGCTACCCGCCACACTTCCACTGCCATTGCACACTCCGTCACCTTACCACCCTTTTTTTTTCCGTCGCGCAAGAAGCATGTCTTCCGCGAAAGAGACGACCACGACGCCCAATGAGGATGGCCCGACCCGCCGCAAGTGGGGCACTCGGCTGTCCTCGGTGATGCGTGGCAAGCTGGCCGCAGCTCGCGAAGAGCTGGAGACCGAGCCGCGCCGCGAGCGCGCACGTCATTAGATGGCCGTGTAGTCGAAAGTGTGTCTGTGATGGGTGACGGCACACCAAGATGATGGTAGCGTGCTCTAGTCGCAATAATACCTCTGCACGGTGAAGGTGCGCTGCCAGATCCCTGCAACTGTAAAGTGGACAACATGAAAAACACGATAAAATAATGCAATAATCTTCATAGCCTCCTCCACGACTGAGTTCTTACTCCCTGTGCACCAAACTTCGTAGGCAGGGCATACTCGCTATGTCCTTTTTCTTGGTGCGCGGTGGGTCTCCGGGCGACGTCTGGGCGCGGAGCTGGTTGTCAGATTGGTCGACATTTGAACCAGACTGGCTAAGGGCAACGCAGCGCGCGACGACGCGCCCCTGCTCTGCTGCATGGCTCATCTGCTGTCCCCTCCACCATCCGTTGTGCTGGACCACGTGTTCCTTAGTGTGCGGGTACAGTGCTTCGGCGGTTGTTATGTGTGGTCTTCGAGGAGAGAGCGTAGGCGCAGAGAGAATGGTCAGCAACCGGGGAGAACACTGGAGCGGTGCCGCTGTTGTCCAGACCTGTTGCCACTCCTGTGTGCTTGGTATGTCACCACTATAAAGGTTGTGCTTGCATGTCTGCGGCTTCTAGAGACAGTGGTACCTGCGCATGAGAAGGTGAGTGCACTGTCTCTGAGTTCGATCCTTTTCAGGGTGGTGGGTTGTGATTTTGTTGCTGGGGTGGCTCGACGTTTTGGCCGCTCAGGGTGCGGTGGTGTTGCCGACGCGATACGACGGCTTTTGTTTCCTGCGAGGAGGCCTGACGAGGGATACCGCGCCCGTTTGCAAGCATTTTCTGACCGTCATGCACTAGCCTCCTTTCGTCTCGTACTGCTTGTTCTTCGTTTTATGGGCCAGCCGCTGTTTGTGCTCTGAGACACTCCGCTGATGGGAGGCGTGCACCAGGGAAGGATGTAGATGTATGGGTGACTACGTGATGTCTTGCTTTGGGGGAGGCGTGGCACCAGCGACTGGTACAGGTACAAGAGCTGTTCTGTCGAGCAGCCTAGCCGCTCGACGTGGCAGGCGGTGAGGGTGCCGGCGTCGTGGTGGGTTGCGTCCGAGGGCGTGCTCTGGGGGCGTCCACAGAGGGAGGGGTCGCGTGGGGGGGCGCGACCGAGGAAGAGAGCGCCAGTGTCACTACCATAAACATGGAGTTGTACGTCCAAGAACCCCGCGCCTGAGTACTCGAGGCCGTTTCTCTTTGAGACGCGCGATGCTCTCGCGGCGCGAAGTTGCAACCAAGTCGTGAAGCGAAGAGGACTCGCTATCAGAATCGCCGACCGTTTCGAGATCGCGCACTCGGATGGTGGCGAATTTGCGCCCGCGTAGACGAGAGCACTTTCTCGAAAACTCTCGCGCCTGCAATCGGGTTAGGGCGATCGTCGAAGGCTTCAGATGCCTTCATTTCATGAAATCTATTGGGCGATGAGCATCGCCGGCACGCCTCCGATCGACCGCCGGCACGGATCCGACCCGCCGCCGCCGCTGGCCCGGCTCCCGCCGATCGCCGGCACGGCTGCTCTATACCAAAAACGGGAACTCGCCGCAGCTTCCCCTTCAATAGAGAGTTTTTGTGAAATCGTTCGTGAGATCTTCGTGACAACAACTAAGCAATACCTAGGGTCTTTGCCAGATCTTGTCACAACGAGACGCCAGTGTTGTTGCGAGATCCTCCTGCGTGAGAAGGAGAACGCTCTAGTAGTTGGTCCCAATATTTACATACGAGAGACCGACTTGACACGACGGCCACGAGGAGCGATGTGAGCCGAGGCATCCACAATGGCCTTCAGGGCCAGTACATCTTGTTCGTCCGTCCAGATGCGACGCTTGCCCTTCGCCGTGGCAGAGCGATCACCAGAGGCGTCTGCATCGTCGTTCACACTGGAGGGAGGAGAAGGCTGGGGCGCCACCTCGCGAGTGCCTCGATCGGGGGTTGTCAGGCTTGTGGCCTCGTCAAGCTGCTCCTTGGATGCCACCGTGTTCTTGGCCGCGAGGGAAAACGACGTTGCACACGCGCTGCGGTCGCTTAGTCGACGTCGGGACGCGGCACAGGCGGCATACACACCCAGTTAAGACCCCCTCAGAGCGGACATACGGGTTTCGAGCCGGTCCTAGCCGCTCCATTGGTGGCCGGAGAACTTCTGAAGGATCCGAGCCTGGGGATTGGTGACGTCGCAGGGTGTCAGTTGTCACGCGCGAACGTTCCAAAGACCCTCGGAACCCAGCGACGTGGCAGGCTGCACCCTCCCGGGTGGCACCGGAGTGGGGCCCCAGCAGTCGAATCATGAGGCCAAATCATAGCGGCCCTCAGACTCATCGTGAGAAAATTCCAAATGTCTGCTGTCGTGGTGCACATGTCGGCAGTGGCCGCGCCTGAATGACTTGGTGCTGTTCCGAGTCGTGTCTTGTCCTGTGCGGGGGCCAAGACAGCGGACGAGGCTCGAGCGGGGCGCGCCAACCAGGCGGCTTGCCCGGCCACAGCCCGCCAAGCTAATCACCCGCCCGCGTCCCTGGGGCCCGCCGTGCACCCGGATGACAGCCCGTAGCAGACAGGCAGGCCGGAAGTATGACCCGATGGCGTGAGCGCCGCATGCTGGCGCGACACGTGACCAGCGGGCGATGCACCCTGGGGGTGTGTCCTGCCGGCGGGTCAGCACAGCCTTAACACCGGCCTAGATTTCTTTAGTCTTGTCCTAAACTCATCAGGCACGCAGTTTCGGCTTCCAGGAGCTCCTCATAGTGGTCCTCCTCATCGGAAGGGCAGTCATCTGTCCCCGCCTCTGTCTGTGGCCCACCCACGCGACGGCGGTATGAGTCAATCTTGCGCACAGCCAACGCCAGATTATCAGCCGCCCACTTGGCAGCCTCGTCCGCCTGCTTTTGAGCGCAGGAGGCAGAGTCCAGGCGGGGCCCACCAGCCGCGGCCCGGCCCACAGCGGTCCGCTTGTCAGTCATGCTCTTGGCCACCCGGGCTCCCTCTGGCGCTGAGGCCCTCCGCACTCCGCGGTTGTAGGCCCCGTCGCCTGGAGCCCGGCTCACAGCCACGCGCCGCACGTAGGCCAGGCAGCTCTCAAGGAAAGTGCCAGCCGCGTACTGGCTTGCATTCTGGTTATAATGCCCGTGCCAAGCCTCAAGCCCTTGTTCACTGTAACGCCCCAGGCTGCCGAACAGGGCGAGAAAATCTGGGGCGTGGCACGCCAGCACGTGCAGCTTGGGGGTGACAGACGACCACTCAAAGTGTCGCTTCAGCCCATCCACCAGCTGGGCTGCGTTGCGTTTGAAAAGTGCCACGTCGTCCTTAGGAATGGTGGCGACCGTGGTCAGCACGGGCAGGAGCTGCCGCCACGTCGCGCAGGCGTCTGCGTACGCCGTGCTGACCCGATGGGGCACGCTGCCTTCCAATAGGGTGCACACCACGGCCAACCGTCGCTCAATGCGCTGGCATTGTCGGCCCTCAAAAGCCCTCCCAAAGTAGGGCTTCGACTTGACCCCGACAGCGTAGCGTAGCACACGCGCGAGGTCCTGGGCGTACAGGCGCGCTCGCGCCAGCCCGTTGTAAAAATAGACGGCCTCAATCCCCAGACGGAGGAGCCATACCGTGACACCCAAAACCAAATGAAGGGGCATAGGGGAGATATGACTTGGGTCGAGAATGAGCAGGGGGCGCCGTTCAATCGATAGGTGCTCCTTCAATGACAGCGGAGTCCCGCGACTCGCGTTGTCGCCGTCTTGATAGGCCTCTGCCATTTTCTCCAGGTGTTGGCGTGTGCGTGGAGCGCCACGTGCCTTGCTGCCCGCTTGCATGTCACCATACTTGTCGACCAATAGGCCGTTGCGTGCTGTACGGCAGCGCATTGCTGTGCAATACAGGCATGGCATGCGACTGCTGGCGCCCATGTGGCCACACCAGAGGGTGACAAAGCTGTAGTCACCCGTCAGGATGAGCCGCACGGCGCGGCGTTCCCCTGACACCTCCACCCCGTCCATCCGTAGCGCGTCAATATCTGGGACGTACACGTCAGCCATTCTTGAGAGGGCGTCCTGGTCATCTTTCTTGGACGGGAAAACGCCATAAAGAATGGTGTTCCCTCGACTGCATGGGTGCTCTTGATTCAAGATAAAGAGGATGGCTTTACATGAGCTTAGTTGGCCACCCTTGTCATGCCCAAAACAGAGCTGGACGTCCCGCACCTTCGGGTCTGGCACAGCCCCCGGGCAGTCTTGTCCCTCAAACGCGGACACGGCTTCAATCTCCTTGCCGTCGCGTCCACGTGTCGCCTGCTCCAGGAACTCGCCGCTGGCGAGCAGGTCGCCTATCAGCCCTTGCACAGCGGCCCGCGGCGTGACGAGGAAGGCGCCCGCCCCGTCCGATGTCACCTGGTTCCGTTCCTCAGCTTGGGCCTCGCCGAGGTCACGTCGCAGTACCTCTCGGCTGGCTAGGCCACTGGTTGGCCCACCCAATAACAGACGGACACGCTGCCAGAGCGTCCGGCTAATGTTGTTGTCCAGGATAAATTGCGTTTGCAGACGAACCGAGGGAGGCGCCAGGGCGGCCGCAGCAGGGGCAACCACTACGCCACCACTCTGGCGGGCCCGCCGACACAAATCCTCCACAGTTGCCACTAAGAGGCCAGGCTCAGCCCCCAGCACCCTGCCCACAGCGGCCGCAGCCTCAGCCACCCTTCGCCGCTTTTGGCGTGGGCCCACCTCCGTCTTGCGGGGGATGGTCTCGCGCTGGTAGATGCGAACACTTCCGTTGCCAAAAGTGACCTTGCTGGTCCCCGGCCGCGTGGCAGCCAAGTAGTCGTTCAAAAGTGTGGCTGCCACGCGCCCATTCCCAACCAGTGCGACGGTCACCCGTCGGTCGGCCTTGCCAACTGGACCGTCTCGGAGGGGTTCCTCGCCCGAGTCGGAGGCTCTGACCGTCCCGCTCACTCGCGCCGCACGGTCGGCCGGGGCACGCCATGGCAGTGGCGCCACGTCAACACCAGGCACCCACACTGTCTCCAGTGGAGGAGGCGGTGGCACATGGCAGCCAGGAAGGCGTGCGGTCTCAAGCGCCTGGCGCCCACCGCTGGGCCTGTCCTGGGCACCGAGCGACGCCCTCTTGCGGGCCCTCAGGTAGCAAACTGAGCAGGTGCCGGTGGGCACTCCGCGACTGTCCGCCGGCCCTGAAACGGCACACTTGCGTAAAGGCGCGGCGGCCAGGAGTGCCACAGCCGGTCCCTCAATGATGACGCCCGACGTCACCGCCTGCCGCCACAGGCGACCGGCCTGACTGTCTCGCACGAATGGAGACGCGCGTGCGGAGCAGACAAAAGCCAGGGGTGTACCTGGTAAGGATTTATCAATCAGGAGAGAGGCTTGAGAACTGGACCAATCAATCATGGGTCGTGGGAACCAAAGGCGAACAAAGCTCCATAGCGAAAAAATGAGTAACGATTCCAGGGTTTCCAAGACGGCAGGGAGGGTCAGGGAGCCATCCTGCTCCCACTCAAAGAGGCAGTTGTCCAAGAATCGCGACGCGCGGGACGGTTTGCGGGTCTCAAAAGAACGTACAGGTCGGGCCCATGTTGCGAGTCATCCGTCATGGCCTCAACTGGCGTTCTCGTCCCCGCGTGGGGCACAGGGATGCGATGGATGTTGGATGGGGGGCTTGCCGGAGCGTGGTGGTTGGACGGCATGGGCGATGGGAGCGTGCAGGGCGTCAGCAGACGCTGGCGAGGTGCGGCAGTGTCGGGCTCCACGACGACGACGACCGCGCACAGATGCCATCTGTTTTGGAAAAAGTCGACAATCCACCGACCGTGGCACTGTAATGGACATATACGGCAAGACCGCCCTTAACTGGGCGTGCACACGACGTGCGCGCGCGGACCAGTGCGGCGCCAACAGTTCCATTGCGCCATCAATTGGCTGCTACTCCCTGCACAACAGCTGGACCTTGGGACTTACAGGGAGCGTGGAGAGGTCTTACCAGTATGTGAGAATAGACCCCCGAGTTGTCACCAAACGATCTCACGTGAGATGTCGAATCTTGAGTTTGACCTTAAAATGGACCGTGGTGTCCGCAATTAGAGCCTTAGTTCTCACGAAGATCTCACAAACGATCTCACAAAATCCCTCTAATGCGGAGCCCGCCTGCGCTGGGCGTCTGCCACAGGAACACGCGTTCTGGGGCGCTGAGGGCCACGTTGCAGACACACGTCCAGGAGTCGAATAGACCAGAACAGGTCAAATCGGCCGATTCAAAGGTACACGGTCTTGCCCCCGATGCGCTGAAGACGGTGTAGCCGGCACAGCGCAGCGCTCCTGCCCATCACAACTCCACCGCCGCCCCCTCTGCCCGCGCGCGCTTGGCCGCCTGCTGTCCCGCCATGACGTGTTTGCGTTTGCGGCGGTTCGCCTCGCCCCGCCGGTGCTTCTCCGCCTCCACCGCCTGCTCGGCCTTCTTTTTCGCCCGCCGACGATCGTTGGCGGCCTTGCGCGTCGCCTCCTTGTCTCGCCGCACAGTGCCAATGGTGGTGAGCAGCCGCCGCGCGGCGCGCTCGCCAGGCTCAAGCACCACCGCCGTCTCGGCGCGGCGCGCGCGCTTGCGGCCCGGCTCCCGCCGCAACCGCTCGGCACGGCCGGGCGCCGCGGCGGTCGCGGGCGTGTCCTTGGGCTTGGACGCAAACGGGAGCGCCGCCTCGAGCGCCCGCGGCACCTTGAGCGGCGCGAACCGCCGCGCCTCCCGCTCCACCGGCTTGTACAGCGAGTCCCGGTTGAGCGGCTGCGGCAGGCCGCCCGCCTCCCGCACCTCCCGCACCGTCCGCATCCGCCAGGGGGCGGCGTCGGTGACGCCCCGATGGAGTGCCGGCTCCAGCAGGTCCTCCGCCATGACGCACACCCGCGGCGGCTCCACCGGCACCCACGAGCGGAGGAACACAATGTCCGACAGGAGAATCTTGTCCTCAAACGTGGCCCGGAAGGAGCCGGGCGGGCCTTTCACCTCACTCCCCGCCGTCACCGCTTTTTTGACCGCCCCGCGCACCCCCGACACGGTGCGGATCGCGGCGCCGATGAAGCGGGCGACCTCCAGCTCCGACGTGAACATGTGGCGGATGAAGGCGGTGTTCTTGCGCACCTGGAAGGGTTCGCCCACCAGCTTGAGCTTCTTGACCACGTTGGGAGACACGTCCAGCTCCAGCACCACCCCCGTGCCGGCTACCCGGAAGCCCGACCGCTCCCGCCCCAGCCCCGACACCATCACCACACCAGTCCCCGCCGGCGCGGCCGGCCCGTACACGGTCGCATAGCAGTGCATGTGCTCGGGCGAGTACTTTAGGTACCGCCGCCGACCGTTGGCGTCCTCCATGTCATAGATGGGGACGGACTGGAAGCGGCGCCAGCCGACCGAAAAGATGAGCGGGTCGGCCGACTTAAGCACCCGCCGCCGCCACCGGTGGCGCTTGACGCGGCAGCGCATGTACACGGGCCGCTCCTCAAGCGCACCCGACAGGCCGCCTAGCACGACCGGCGCGGCGGGGTCAAAGTGCCGCACAAACTCGACGGGCACGTCGGTTAGCTCCACCCGCACGTACGTGCCGGGAGGGTGGCCTTGCAGCGCCGCCCGCGCGGCGGGGGAAAGGCCGCCCAGCTCTGACACGCGCAGCGCCGCGCGGCGGGTGCGCTCAGCCTTGACGAGGTCATCCATGCCGCCGCCAGCGTCCGCGTCCGCGTCCGCGGCGGCGGCGCCGTCGCCCTTCGCCGTCACCACCCCCTGCAGCAGCGCCACGTCGGACGCGTCCAGGCGGTCGCCGCCGCCGGCCTCGCCGTCAGCGGCGGCGCCCGTCCCCCCGCCGTCGTCGCCGCCGCCCACGGCGCCACCAGCGCCCAGCCCCGCCCCCGCCGGACTGGTGAGCGCGGGCGACTTGGCGTCCCAGGCAGAGTCAAACGCGGCTTTGCGCTGAACCTTAAGCGCCCGCAGCCGCGCCACCGCCTCCTCGTCATCCCCGCCGGCAGTGGCACCGCGGGCCCCGGCCGCCGAGTCGGTCACCTCAAAATCCCCCGACCGCAGCACCACAGGCGTTGTGCGCGCGCCGCCGCCGCCGTCGCTGTCCGAGACGCTGCTGTCGCTGCCGTCACCCGCGGCGGGGGCCTCGAGGTCCTCAAAGTCACCGTCCTCTGAGCCGCTGCCGCCGCCGTCGAGGCGCGCCTCCAGCTCCCGCGCGCCCGTGCCAAACCGTCGCAGGCGGAGCGTCGCCAGTGCCGCCGAGTCGGCCGACCAGTCGCGCGCAAACGCAACGTTGAGGCGGCTGATGTCCTCATCGCGTGCCAGGGCCGCGGAGTCGGCATCCGCACGTCGGAAGAGGTCGTCTTCATCGTCGTCGTCGCCGCCACGAACGGCGGCAGCGGGGATGGTCGGTGCGCCGACGTCCTCCACATTCGTCTCGTAGATGAGGCGGGTGAGGGCCGCTGATGGACGGAGGACCGCCCCGCGGGCAGCCGTGCGGGCCAACAGCTGGGTAGACCACGATGGCACGCCGGGAGGGGCGTCGGGGTCAGCATCATCGGCGGTGTCAGCGTCGGCGTCCACGGCAGAGTCACTGCCGCCCGCCGAGTCCGACGCACCAGACGCGGCCGACGAGCCATCGTCCTCCGCGTCGCTGAGTCCATCGTCCCCATCACGGTCACTATCGTCCTCATCGTCCTCGGCGGCGCTTTCATCCTCTCCACTCTCCAAGTCGTCGGCGTCTAGGCGACGGGAAGCAGGGCCACGGCGAGGTCGCCGTGCCACCACGGGCGCTCTGCGTGGCTGCACTCCGTCGGCCATGACGCAGCCTACCGCAGGCACCTTGGTCCGTCTGCCACGAATGTCAACCGCAACGTCGCCATCGCCCTCGTCGTTGTCCTCAGCATGCCCGTCAGGGTCACCGTCCCCGTCGCTGTCGCTGCCCCTGCTGCTGCCGCTGCTGCTACCGCTGCTGCTCCCGCTGCTGCTGCCGCTGCTGCGGCCGCTGCCGCTGCCGCTGCCGCTGCCGCCACCATTGCCGCTGTCCCCTCCAGAAGCAGCCGACGAACTGCCCGACGCCCTGCCGCCGCCACCGTCGGTATCAGCGCCTCCAACATCCGAGTCGATGTTGCTACCTGCCGACGCGCCGCTGTCCGAGGCCGCGACGCCGCCCCCCTCCACTCTCCCCCGGGCGGTCGTCCGTCTCCTGCGCCTCGGTGACGGCGGCGTTGCCACGGCGGCGCCCGCCGGCTGCGCCGCCGCCGCAAAGGCCGCGCTTTGGATGGCCGCCGCCCCCGCCATCAGCTGGAGGGTGGCGCCGCCGAGGCGCTCGTCCATCCCCACATCCACCCGCTGGAGCTCCTTGACGAGGCGCTCGCCCTCGCCAGGCGGCGCCGCGGGCGCGTCATCCCCATCATCACTTTCACCGTCGCCGCTGCTGTCGCCGCTGTCACCCCCCTCGCCGCCGTCGGCGGCGGCGTCCGCCGCCCGCCGCAGCGCCGACGACGCGGCGGCAATGCCGCCCACCCCCCCCGCGGCGCTGCCTGCCCGGTCGGTGAAGCGCACCAGCTCGTCCGGGATGCTAATGTACACCGCGTCGCGGTCGTAGAGCACGCCGTCCACGTCCGCCGCCATCGGCGCGTACACCAGCCGCTCCCTCTCCCCAATCCGCCGCCGCCGCGGCTTGCCGTCGGCGCCCGTCGCGACCGCGACGCCGCCGCCCTTGGTGTGCTTGGCGGGCGCCGGGCACGGGTCGGGCAGCGGGTCGACGCGAGCGGCGACGAGGTCCCCCACCCCCGGCAGGTGCACCCGCCACGCGCCCGACGCGGCGTCCCGCCCGCCCGTTGTGCGCAGGTGGCAGCCGCGGACAAAGCCGTACGCCGCGACCGTGCGGTTGGCGGTGGCGTAGGCGGGGTGCGACGGCGTCAGCCCCGACACGTCCTCCACGCGGTCCGCGAGGAGGTAGGGGTGAACGGAGCGAAAGGTGAGGGCGCGGAACTTGGTGATGCTGATGAACCGCGCCAGGTTCAGCACCTCCCGCCGGAGATAGTTGCCCGACGCGGTGATGCCCGAGATGTAAAACAGCTTGGCGCCGTCGTACAGCTCGGCCCAAAAGCGCGCCTTGAGCCGCTTCTTGGTCGACTGCAGCCGCTTGCCGTCGGGGATGAGGTCCAGATGCGTGAGCACCCCAATGACCTTGGGCATCCCGTGGGTGGCGACAATGTTGAGGAACTCAAAGGTCTCCATCTCAAACCCAAACGCGCCGTCAACGGTGAGGAGGACGAGGTCCGCCACCTTAGCCGCGTCGATCATGGCGGCCAGGTCGGCGGGCACCTCGAGCAGCGTGATGCGCCGCCCCGGCCCCGTCGACAGCGTGATGGGCCCAGTCACCTCGGCCAGCCGGCGGCGGGACCAGTGGAGCACCAGGTTGCGAATGAGGGTGGACTTGCCCGACCGCGCCGGCCCGATGACGACGACCAGGTGCGGCGCAGGGTCCCCGCCGCCGACGTCGGGCCGGTCGACGGGGGTGACCGGGTTGGACGCCCGCTTCTCCGACCGCTCCGCCGCAATGTGGATGCGCCGCGCGAGCGCGCCGGGCTTGGCAAACGCCTTGCGCGACGGGCCGCCGCCGACGGCCGCCGCGTTGGCCGCCCGCTTCTCCGACGCTTTGCGGCGGGAGGGGCGGTGCGCCTTGGCGGCGGCCACGTCCCCAGCATCCATGACTGCGAGGGCGGGGGCCGCGGCAGGAGGAATGGGGGGGGCGGGCGGGGGTGGGGGGGGTCAGCCGGCACGCGCTACCCGTAGAGCCGCCCTCCGTGGGCAGCGGCGCCGGCCACGGTCAGCGCTAGGAGACTGCTGCGGCTAGACAAGGTCGGCTGGGTCGGGGAAGAACGGAGCCACAGGCAGAAGGCGGCAGCAACGACACGCGGCCGCCGCTGCCGCACCCCGGCCACCGTCACGGCCGCCGTCGCCCACGCGGAGCGCGGCGCAAGTCTGGAACTGCGGCAGGCGACACTCCGCGCCCGGCACAGGCAGAACAGCCGCCGGGCGACGCCGGCGTCCGCTGATCCGCCGGGACTTAATTTCAATGTAAAAAGATGGAAGATGAGGTGTGCCACGTGTCCGCACGCGCAGACGGTGGCGGTAGCAACGCCGCCTCTGGGACGTCAGAGCGCTCACCACACGGCGACGCAGTGCGCGTCCGAGCTTGCCGGAGGCCGTACGACCCCACCCAGCAGCGGGGCAACAAAAAGAAACGGGGGGGGCGGGAAGAAAAGGGGGAAAAGAGAAGCGCGTGGTCGATGCAACAGCGCGCTACAACAAGAGAGAAAAAGAGCGGCTCGACAAGCACAGTGACAAAAACAGCGGGAGAAACCAAGAGATTGCCAGGGCACACGAGAAAAAAACACACCACCAGCGCGGGGGGGGAGGGCAACAGCAGCGCAACCAGGGCGCGCCAGGGCCGCGCACGCGCACGCGCACGCGGCGCGCGCAGCGCTCACCTCACCTGCGCGCCGCCCAGCTCTGGGCGAGGCGGGCCGCCGCCCCCTCTCCGCTCCGCCCGCCGGCCCGCCGCGGCGGGCGACGTCGCGGCACCCACGTCGGGCACCGCCATGGCGGCCACGTCGGGCACGGCTACGGGGGCGGCGGCGGCGGCGGCAGCGTGGCCACCGCGGCGGCTCGCCCCGCCAGGCGCCCCATCTGCTGGCGGCAGCGGCGAGGAGCGAGGGCCCCCACCGCCGCCGGTGCCGCCGATACCGCCGGCGCCAGCGCCGGCGCCGGCACCGGCGCCGCCCCCACTGCCGCCTCCACCCACGCCGCCGCCGGCAGGACCTGACGAGAACACCCCCTGCGCAAACGTCACGGGCGGAACGGTGACGACCGCGCCCTCGGGGAGGGTGCCTGCCGGGAGCGCCAAGGCCGGTGCCGTCGACTGGTGAAGCGACGGCAGGTGGCCCGTGGGTGCGGCGGTGCCTGCGGCGGCCGCGGCGGCAGCCGCCGCCGCCCGCGCTAGCCGCCGCCGCTTGCGCCGGACGACCGCCGCGGAGAAGCGCGCGTCGGCCGTCCAGTCAAAGTTCTCGTACTTGATCGTCACGGACGGCGCGTCGCCACCGCCGACGCTGCCACCGCCAGGCGAGACTGCCGCGGCAATAGCAGGCGCGGACGGGCTCTCCGCGCCGCCGCCGCCGCCGCCGACGCCACCCAGGCCGGTGCTGCCGCTGGCGGCGCCTCCCCTGCTGCTGCCGCCGCCGACACCGCCCATACCAAGGCCCACAGAGCTAGAGGAGCTCCGCCACACCAGTCCGTCCGCGGCGCTAGCCGCCGAGTCCGCCGCACCAGTTGCAGCCGCCGCGCCACCCCCTCCAGCCAGCGCTGGGGACGCTGGTGGAGCGCCATCCACCAGCGCCAACAGCGCGACGCGCAGCTCATCCCGCACGTACCGCGCAATCCACCGGAGCAGCGGCCCGGTGCCGCGGGGAAAGTCTACCGCATACCAACAAAAGATGCGGGGCACCCGCACCACGCGGGCCTCTACGTCCACACTGACCGCCACGTCCAGAAAGTCCGAGGTAGCCTCGTCCAGCAGGCTCTCCACGTCCTCCCCCTCCAGAATTCGCACCGGCGGGTCAGACACGGTGCCGGCACTGATGACAAAGTGGATTCGGCCGTCGCGGCGGCCAAGCACGTACGCCGTCCGCGGGTCGCCCACCCGCAGTTGCTGTAAGAACTTGAGCATCGGCGGCCGCGCATTGCCCCGCAGGACACCATGCTCAATATCGTCCAGCGTCCAGTCCGTACCGCCGACGCGGTAGGAGAGGGTGCGGAAAAAGACCCACCGCCGTAACAGCGTCGCTGGCGGACCATACACAGCGTGCGCGTGGAGGACGAGCGTGTTGTACACATTTGCAAAGAAGGCCAGCCGCTCGTCGTGGTTGAGCGGCAACAAGTCCACCCGCTGCAGCTCCGCGGTGGCCACCGCAAACGCGCGGAAGGACGGCGACGCGCGCAGGCGGTCGTAGTCAACGTCATCCGAGCCCTCCAGCACAATACTGCCGCCGCGGCGGGACGACGCATCCCCGTTCGCAGCGTCAGCCGCCATCGAGGGGGACCCCGCAGACAGGTTGAAGACGGGTGAGACGCCCACCACGGCCAGCGCACGGGATCCCAGCGTGCCCGCCGACCCTGCGACGGAAGCACCACCGCCTCCGCCACCTCCATCCCCTCCCCCTATCAGGGGTGTCGCGTCTCGGCTGCCGCCTGCGCTGCGTGGTGAAGGACCAACAGACAAGACGCTTGGAAAGATTGCGCCTGGGCCCAGCGCCACTGAACTCCCCGCCGCCCCGTGGTGGACGCCTTCGGGTCCGCCACTCAAATGGGTCAAGCTGGTCATCCTCGTCAATGGCGGCGACGGGTGGACCTCTGCGGCCAGTCGTCCAGGAACAAGACCCTCCGAGCCGCCAGGCCGGGCGGCCCCGCCCACGGCGGACGGCGACGGCTGCAGCGCGGCGGGTAGTTGGGATGAAGGTACTTGCTGGGGCGCCGCCTCTCTTGGCAAAACCGGTGCCGATGCCGCCGCCGCAGCGACAGCTGGTGCCGGTGTCGGCGCCGGTGCCGTTGACGGGGACGACAAAATTGACGATGGATGCGGGAGCCCGGTCAACGCGGCCATGGCCGCCGCCGCCGCAGACAGCCCCCCCCCCATGCTGCTGCCCGGCCGCACAGCCTCGTGACGTACCTGCCCCGCGGGGGTGTGCGGGGAGGCGGAGCCTGGCACCGCCCCCCCGGCGGCGGCGGTGGCCACCGCAAGCGCCCCCTTGCGGTGCTCCTCACAGATAAGCGCGATGGCGGTGAGGAGGTCCACCGACACGTCTACCGCGTGGCGGGGCCGTCGATCCACGCCCCACACGCGCTTCATGTTGAGCACCGACGACTCGTCATCCTCCTGCCAGCGGTAAAAAAAGTACTCGTCCCCAAACGGCTCCGAGTGGGTCACGTGGTGCACCAGGCCCGCGTCCATGAGGCGCTGGCCGACCTTGACCGCCTCGGCGCGGGTGCCAACGCCGAGGTTCTCCATCATCCATGTGACCGCCTCGGAGCCGACAAAGCACTTTGTGTAGGTCATGACGCGCCAGCGGCGGTCCGCCACCGCAAACCCAGTGTCCGATGCACGCATCCGCGCGTACACGTTTTCAAAGTCTGACATGGCAAACGGGTCGCCGCTGCCGCCAGGAAAGGCGCCGTCCGTCGCGTCGCTCCCCCCGCCGGGCCTGTTCGGCACCATGCCATCCGCGCCGACGAACCCATCCGCCGACGCTCCCGGCCTGCCGGCGGCCACGCCGCCCACCCCCGCGGGCCCCCCCGATCGGAGGGCCGCCCACGGCCACGCGCCGCCTGGCGGGAGGAGGCGGTCACCTCCAGCACCAGCTCCCGCAGGTGGAATCGGGGCGCCCGCCGCCGCTGCCAGCGGCGGGCGCACCGCCGCCGCGGCGGCGCGGCGCTCAGAAAGGACCAACAACGGCGACCGGGGGGCGGCGGCGGCGGCGTCATAGTCGGGCACCACCTGCTCCTCGTTGGCCTTGCGCTTTCGAGGCAGGGAGGACGCCATCGCGGAGCACCACGGCGCGCAACCTAGGAGGGGGGCGCCTGTTGGCGCGCGCCCGCACGGGACGGGCAAAGCGACAGCGGGGCTGCGGGCCGAAAGGCAGACCACGGCGAAGCAACACACGAAAAAGGGTCAAAAAGCGACGGGAAAGAAAGGGGTGAAGCTGATAAGGTAAGAGGGGGACGTAGAGGGGGAAAGGGAACGGGGAAAGAAGAAAAACAGCCGAGAAGGCCGTGGCGTAGCAGCAGGTCGGTCGCAGACGGGCGGGTCGCCAAGCCGCGCACGTGGCTGCGGTGATGCGTGGCCGGGCCGGGCGCACCGCGGGAGCAAAACAGGACAGGGCGGGGGTTCGACTCGGCATGTGAACTTCACAGCACCTCGCGAAAGCCGTCAAATTAACCGATAGTAGGTTGGGTCGGCCAGTTCGAATCCCATACACATCGATAGCGGATGTAACATATTGCTCTGCTGAACGAGGTCAAGAGCTCTGATTCAATAGTGGTCCAGAGCCATCCACCGTTCGTGGCCCCAGTGCGCATCCGATCGGCCTGGCGATCTTCGGACGACTCGGGCGCGAGATGTGTTGTGCCCAACTTCTTCGTTCTTCTTCCTACTTTCCCCGCCCCCCCCTGCCCGCATGCATACCTCCCCCGTCCCCCTCCCCTCCACCGCCACAAACCAGCCATACACAGCGCATCCATGTGGCATACGGAACAGCGGTCTTCACGGCATGTGTCGCTCATGACCGCAAACCTACACACCTTGGCAAAACAAAATACCCAGTGACAAACACCAAGAGCCCATCACGTCAGCACCTCGCATCAGCAAAACGTTCCAACAAGCCTGTCAACCAGCCAGGTCTGCCCCCGCCCCCCACCCCACATGGCACTGCACATGCGCGCCGACGGGGGTAGAGCCATCACCAAACAACTCCCCTCGTCGTCCTCACCCCTGACTCGGCAACTCGCCCGCAGTCTCCCCCCAAACAAGACCAGTGCACACAACAACACCTGCGCAGTGAAGCCGGCGACCAATCGACAAGGGAACAGGAGACGTACCAGGCTCGTATCGTGCGCTGACCGACACGAGAGAATCTCACACCACCAGCAAGCAACCGACCGGAAGCGAACGCACCAGGCACACCTCAATAAAAAGGGACAGCTCATTCTCCTGTCCATCCGCGAGTCAGCATACAGATGTCCATGCCGCGCCGCGCCCCACCTCGCGTCCCGTTGCCCTGACCCCAAGCCTCAAGAACAATGCCACAGGTCCCCCCTCGCAGCACCACAATGTCGGGTTCCGCCCCTCCTCCAATCGGGATAGGCACGTACGTTCATGGCAACAGTCAAGGGGATGTAGGGGACGACGTCGGTCGGAGGCAGCGTAGTGAGAAGGGCCAGCGCCGTTGTGCACTAGAAGCACGGCCGAGGGTGGAACGGCGCGGGAGACAGCGGGCGCGGGGTCGGGGTGACGACTGAACCAGCTGCGACCGTTGCGCCGCGGGGCGCACGAGCTGCGGCGCTCGAAACGTCCGCGTTGCATTCGGCCGAACTGCTCAGAACCGCACGTGTCGTCCTTGTGCGTGCTCCGGGCCGTCGCGGGGTGTCACGAGCGATTCCCTCGACTTGCTGACAATCACCAACTTCCTATCTGGAAGGGCCGTTTCTGCTGCCCACAAGCCTACTTTATTCCCGCAAGGAGGCACTTCATTGCACTTACAGGTCAGGTTTACCATTACGGCTGGTCACACACCGTCGCCATTACATCTCCTCCACCCAGCCAGCCTCCAACGGCACCGGCAGGATTGTCAGCAGCCCCGCCAGCAGAAGATGGCGCTCAACATCCTGTCAGACCTCGTAGGCGCCAGATCATATCCGATCCACCGTGGCAAGATGCCATGCGATGTCTCGACTGGCACTTACGATTGTGTCTCACTGGTCGCCAGTGCTTTCTAACCGTCTGGCGATCGCGTCGAGAGAGGATTCGTCTTACTGGGCTCTCGCGCCGCTCGGATAGTTCAAATCCGTTCTGATTCGGCTTTTCTTGAGGTGCTGTGTTCTCGACCTAGGCTCAGTCAAGTCTCTGAAGCACGCATGCTGTGACAGCAATAAATTGTAGTAACGTTGCAATCACTGAACTCGGGAACTCGGGTTTTTGTAATTACATGTGGCTGGGGCAGTGACCCGATTGTCAAACGACATGCAATTGGACGGTCTATCGTGTAGAGAATTAGACTGTCACCGGCGGTGCCGATGGTCGACAGCGATCCGCCCGCCTGGTGTGCACGGCACTCGGTCTGTGCATTCTCGGGCTGCTGCGGTCGGTGCCGTTGTGTAGCTGTTGATCAGTTGGGGCTTTCTTTCCGTTCTGGTGTTTTCCAGTTGCTTCCGGGCTCTGGGCCCCCCTCTTCCAGTACTTCTTCCCCTTCTTCAGAGGTCTGCGGTCATGTCGCTGGCTTTTGACGAGTATGGCAGGCCTTTCATCATCGTGGAGGAGCAGGAGTCCAAGTCCCGCCTGAAGGGCATTGACGCTCTGAAGGCCAACATTGCGGCGGGCCAGGCGGTTGCTCGCACACTTCGCACGTCGCTGGGTCCCCGGGGAATGGACAAGATGCTCCAGTCCCCCGACGGGGACATTACGGTCACCAATGATGGCGCCACCATCCTGGAGCAGATGGACGTGGAGCATCAGGTGGCCAAGCTGATGGTCTCCCTGTCCAAATCTCAGGACGACGAAATCGGTGACGGCACAACGGGGGTGGTGGTGCTGGCCGGCGCGCTTCTGGAAGAGGCGTCCAAGCTGTTGGACCGGGGCGTCCACCCGACGCGCATCGCCGAGGGCTTTGAGGCCGCCTGCGACGTGTGCATGCCTCGCCTGGAGGCCATTGCCGACACGGTGGACATCAAGGCCAATAGCCACGAGGAGCTGGTCCAAACGGCCATGACCACCCTCAACAGCAAAATTGTGCACCGGATGAAGCGGGAGCTGGCGGACATGTGCGTGGAGGCGGTGCTGGCGGTGGCGGACCTGGAGCGCCGGGACGTGAACCTGGACTTGATCAAGCTGGACGGGAAAGCCGGTGGCAAGCTTGAGGAGACGAAGCTCGTCCAGGGCATCGTCATTGACAAGGACTTTTCGCACCCGCAGATGCCCAAGAGGGTGGAGGATGCCAAAATATGCATCCTCACCTGCCCGTTTGAGCCGCCCAAGCCCAAGACTAAGCACAAGCTGGACATCGACACTGTCGAGCAGTATACCCAGATGCAGGAGGCCGAGGCGGCGTATTTCCGGGACATGGTTGCGGCGGTCAAGTCTTCGGGCGCTAACCTGGTCATCTGCCAATGGGGCTTTGACGACGAGGCCAACCACCTGTTACTTAAGTCGGAGCTGCCGGCCGTCCGGTGGGTGGGCGGCGTGGAGCTGGAGCTCATCGCGCTCGCTACGGGCGGGCGGATCATCCCGCGCTTCTCAGAGATCTCGGCGTCCAAGCTGGGCAAGGCCGGCGTCGTGCGGGAGCTGTCGTTTGGCACCACCCACGAGCACGTCATCGTCCTGGAAGGGTGTGCCGCGTCCAAGGCGGTGACCATCTACGTGCGGGGTGGCAACAGCATGGTGGTGGAGGAGGCCAAGCGCTCCATCCATGACGCCCTCTGCGTCGTGCGCAACCTCATCCGCGACTCGCGCATCGTGTATGGCGGCGGCGCGGCGGAGATTGCGTGCTCCCTCGCCGTTGCCGAGGCGGCCGAGGCGGTCGCGGGCGTCGCGCAATACGCGATGCGGGGCTTTGCCGATGCCCTCGACTCGGTTGCGATGGCGCTGGCGGAGAACGCGGGCCTCCAGCCCATCGACACGGTGACGGCGGTCAAGGCGGCGCAGGTGGCGTCGGCCTCCCCGCAGTTGGGCATTGACTGTCTCGGCGTCGGCACCAACGACATGAAGGCGCAAAATGTCCGCGAGGCGCTCGCGTCCAAGCAGCAGCAGCTGCTCCACGCGACGCAGATGGTGCGGATGCTGCTCAAAATCGACGATGTCATCAGCAGGGACGAGGACCCGTAGGGCGGCGCGGTCGCGGCGCCCGTGCGTCGGTTTGCCCGTGAGGTTCCTAGGGGGAGAGGCGAGAGAGCGGCTACTGGGCAGGACGGCTTGTACCCGCTGGTTGCGCTGCTGTGTTTGCATGGAATCTTTTGACCAGCGCCGTTCCCGTGTGTGGCGGGGAGGCGCTGTGGGTGGGGGAGGGACGATGACTGAGGACCGGCCCGCTTCGTTTTCTCTGAGTGCTCCCTGAGGAGAGGGCGAAAAAGCAGCCAGCCGGCATTGGCAAGCGGCTCCCTGTGGCCCGCGTCTGCACGGGAAGCCCCGTGCGAGGGCTCGCCGCCGATGGCCTCGACGCGCCCGGCGGGGAGGAGTGGGCGCGGACCCCCCCTGCACCCGCGGCCGCCGCTCGCTCTGTCGCGACGCAGCCATCTATCCGATGCCGCCCCCACCGCGGCGTCGTAGCCGCCGGCGGCCGTCCCCACCGCCAACGCGACCCTGCGGACGGCGTGGCAGCGCCACGGGCCCCAGCACACCGCGTCCGGCCGGCTGCCGGGTCGTGGCCGAGCCGCGCGCCGGCCGCGCGCCGACGCGGTGCGCGCTCGTCACGGGGCGCGGCCACCCCCTCCCCTGCCGCCCACGATCCCCCATCCCCCTACCACCCCGCGGCCGCGGCGACCGCTGGCGGCGCGCGCGTCCCGTCGGCAGGGCGCCCGCCGCGGCGCCCCTGACCAACAGGTGTCGGCGACAGCCACGCTCACTGGCAGTGCCGCAGCGGGTGGGGGGGGGTGGTCCACGCAACCAGCAGAAGGGCCGCCGTGCCGCCAAACGCCGCCGCCGCCGCTGGCTGCTGCGCGGCAGATATGCCCGTCAGTCCTCCCCCCCCAGCGGTCGCCGGAGTGCACCCTCGCGTCCGGGCTGGTGGCGCACCGAAGAACACACAAAAACGAAACATCAAAACAAGGGTCAACGTCGTTCCCGCCGCCCCTCCGACTTGGCCGCCTCCGCGGCCGCGGCGTCGGCCGCCGCGGCGCGCAGCGCAGCGACGATGCCGTCGAGCAGGTGGTCCGCCATCATCCGCTCGTGGGGCACCACGTCGGTCAAGTCCCGCATTAGATCCCCGCAAAAGACCGACACGCCGCCGCCGCCGCCACCGCCACCGTCGTCGTCGCCGCCGCGGTCCCCGTCGCCGCCGCCGCCGCTGGCGGCTTTCCTTGCTGCGCCCTCCCCGACCCGCGCGGGACCGTCTGCGGGTCGGGCGGGCGCCCCCGCCGACGCGCCGCCGTCGGCGGCCGCCGCCGGCACGTCGCCCGCCACGTGCACGAGCGCACCCATCGGGTAGAGCTCCACCGCCCGCGTGCCGTCGAGGCGCTCCACCGCCGCATCAACGGTACCGGCGCCACCCGCCTCCTCGCGGCCCACCTCGGACGCGACCGCCGCCTTGGACCGCACCCGCGGGCGTCCACCCCCGCGTCGCCCGCCGTCGGCGTCACTCTGTGCGCCGTCGGCGTTGCCCCGGGCGCCGTCGTTGCCGTCTGTGGCGGCGGCGGCGCCCCCCCCCCCCCCTCGGCGGAGCCCGCCCACGCGGCGGCCGACACGCGCCGCGGGACGCCGTCGCGGCCGTCCCCCCCCGCGAGCGCCGCGAGCGTCTCTGGTAGGCCCCGCAGCAGCAGAGAGCGGAGCTCGCCGCCCAGCTCCGCCGCCGCCACCGCCGCCGCGAGGCGGTCCAGGCTCGCCAGCGACAGCCGCGGCACCGCGTCCGCGCCGGCCACGACGGCGGTCATGGCCGCCGCCGGCCGCGCCGACCAGGCCGCCAACCCCGCGGTCGCCACCGCGGCGGGGCCGTACGATAGGGCCTCCACGCCCGCCGCGCGCGCGGGCGCCGCCGCGCGGAGGCGGAGGGCGAGCAGCGGCGCCACCGCGCCGCCGAGGCTGTGGCCGACGACGAGCACGCCGGCCGGGTGCCCGCCCGCCGCGCCGGCCGCGGCGGGCGGCCACGGCCGGCGGCCGCGCCGGCCGTCGGCAGCGGCGCCAGCGGTGGCGAGCAGCCGCGTGACGCGGGGCGCCAGCGCCGCGGCAGACGCGTCGTAGCCCGCGTGGACAGCGGCGCCCGGCGGCGCGGCGGTCGGCCGCACCGCCGCGACGACGACGCCCATGTGGAGGTTGGTGAGCACGTCCCGCACCGACGCGGTGCCGCGGATGGCCACAAACGGCCGGCCGCCACACCGGTGGTCGAGGCCAACAATGTAGGCGGGCCGCGCGACGGCGGGCGACAGCTCGCCGCCGAGGAGAGTGACGCCGGGGGGGGGGCGGGGGGGGGCGTGCCCGCCACTGCCGCTGCCGCTGCCGCTGCCGCTGCCGCTGCCGCTGCCGCTGCCGCTGCCGCTGCCGCCGCTGCCGCTGCCGGCATTGCCCAGCTGGTAGGGTAGGTCAGCCAGCTCCGCGCCGCGGGCGAGGTGGGCGACGGTGGCGGCGGGGAGGGCGGCGGAGGGGAACCACTGGGGTGGCGACGCGGGGCGCAGCAGCATTAGCAGGCGCAGGCGGATGAGAAAGTCCACCAGGCCTAGCTCCTGTGGCCAACACGGACAGGGGTAAAGGAGAGGGGGAGGATGAGATAGGCGGCACACAGCAAGGGGACGGCGGGGGAGAGGAAGGGGGGACGAGGAGCAGTACAGAGGACGACCGAGCGCGTCAGCAGGGCCGTGTCACACACACGCAAGGGGTGGCCACACCCAGCGGGCAACGACGGGCGCGGGGGGGGCGGCCGCAATGGGCGACCCGGTGGGAGCCACCCCGTCGGCGGCAACGGCGCGCGGCGCGGGCACCCCCACCCCCCCCCCTCCGCAACAGCCCCTCCGCCGGGAACCGACGCCCTTCCACCCGTCCACCCCACGCACCTTCCCGTCGTGCGCCCGCGCGTGGCGCTCCCCCGACGACCGCAGCAGCGCGGCCATCTCGGTGAGCGTCGACTGCGCGACCGCCCAGTCCATGCTCAGCTGCTCGCCGTCGGGCAGGGACGGCATCGACGGCAGCGACGGTAGCGATGGCAGCGACGACAGGGACGGCAGCGACGGCATCGACGGGAGCGACGGCACAGAGACAGACGGCAGCGACGGCACCGACGGCATCGACACGGACGGCAGCGACGGGAGGCCCACCGACGGGAGCCGGCGGATGGACGGCAGCGACGGCAGCGGCGGAAGCGACGGCAGCGACGGCAGCGACGGGAGGGTGGGCAGGTCGGGCAGGTCGGGCAGGGCGGCGGACCAGCCGGGCGCGCCCGCGTCGGCCGCGCCGGCTGCCGGGCCGTCTGACGCCGCCGCCGGAGGCGGCGCGGCGTCTGCCACCGCCGCAGTGGCGGCGGGGGTGGGTGCCGCCGGCCGCGGTCGCTGCCGCGGCCGATCCGCCGACGGCGGGGGGGGGTGGGCGGTGGGGGGGGCACCGACGGGCGGCGGCCGCGGCGGCGGCCGCTGCGGCGGCAGCGCCCGCGTCGGGCCGGGCGGGCGGCCGCGGCGGCCGGCGGCGAGGCAGGCGCGGCAGACCGCCGCGCGGGCCATCGCCATGGCCATGGCGGCGGCGGCGGCGGCAGGCGGGACACGTGCGCTGGAAGGGCGGCGACAGCGGGGCGCGATGGGGACGCTGCGGCAAGGCAGCGCGGCAGAGCCGGCGGCCACCGACAGCCAGTCTTTGGGATAAGGTCGAGGTGTCGCCGCCGCTGCGACCGCCGCTACCGCCGCTACCGCCGCTACCGCCCCCACCGCGGCTGCCGCGGCACGGCGGCGGCGGCGGCGGCAGCGCGGTAGCGCGGGGGGTTCGGACAAAGAGAAAGACCTCGCCCGTGGCACGACACGTGACGATCTTGCTCTACGTACTTCTCCGTGGCTCCCTTTGCATGGATCCCTCCAACAGGGAGCATCAAGAACCACGTGTCGCACACGAGAGTTGCGGGAACTCTCGTTGTGTAGCGACAATACAAAGTGCAACTTCTTTCAACTGTTTTAGAATTCTGTTGTGCAGGGCCAACCCTCGACGAGTCGGCGCGCGGATTACTACCCATCGGCCAATTAGCGCCGCCGCCGTGACCGACGAGCCGACCCGAGATACTCCGCTCCGCCCAATGAGCGCCTTCCATGGGCGGGACGTGTCCCAAACGTCCGACCCCCGACGCGACCGGTCTCCGCACGAGGCCCGCACCAACGTATTGGTCAGGGGAGGTGTCAGGCCCACTGCCGCGCGGCTGCCACGCTGCGGCCAGCGCTGCACGGGGCCGGGGTTTGCCAGACCCGCGGCGCCAGCGCAGCACGCGTCTCTCTCCCGCACCGTCCGACCCGCCTGGTCTCTCTCACCTTTACCTTGTCTCTTTTTTTTTTCTTCCTCTTTTTTTTTTTTTTGGTCCCGCACCCTCCGTGCAAGTCGCGTCGCGCCTGCCGCCGCGTCGGCCGACGCGCGTGGCGGCATGGCCCAGGGCGGCGTGCCTTCGGCCGGGGCGCCCCCTGTTCCCCGGGACGTCCCCGTCAGGAACGGCGACCCCCCCCGCGCTGCGGGAGTCCCGCCCGTGCCGGCGGCGGCGGCAGCCGCGGCGGCCGCCGCGGCGGCTCCCCCCTCGCGCCGCACGCTCGTGCGTCGGCTACTGCGGCGGCGGTCATCGCAGGGGCCGGCCGGCGGCGCCCGGCGGTCGCGCCCTCCTCTTGTCCCCGCCGCCACCTGCGATGCCGCCGCCGCCGCCGCCGCGGCTGCGACGGGCCTCCCCGTAGAGCTGCGCCTGGCCGTTGCGGCCGCGTCGACGGCGGCGCTGCTGCACAACCTGTACGTCCACTTTGGGCCGCTCCGCGCGGCGCACCGGCTCGTGTCCCCCGCGTCGGCCGGCTGGGGCCGCGAGAGCGCCTTTTACACCTTTCACGGCAACCTGCTGGCGCTCCTTTACGCCGCGGCCGCGGCGCTAGTGGTGGGCCGCGAGCTGTGGCTGGCCCGGCCACGGGCGGCGCGCGCGGGCGCGCCGGCGTGGGGGGGGGGAGGGGGTGGCCGCTGCTCGAGGGCGCCGTCTATGGCTGGGGGGGGGTGCCCGTGACAGCTGTGACGCTGGTGGTGGGCATTGGCTACTATGGGCTCATCCACTTTCATCCCCTGTACGTTGCGGGGGAGCACGCTATGGGGGAACGGGTACCTCCTGCAATTACTGGGCTTTGGTGGGGGTTTATCGAGTCACTGCCCGCACTGGTTGATGCGAGGTGTGTTCGTTGTTGACCTGTCGTCGGTTCCTGGCGGGGTGGAGTGGGGGTGACCGAACTGTCGGCACGCCTGGCGGTGCCCTGTCGACGTATGCGGAGCGTCAAACTGACCCGCCGACGAGCGTTTTCTCCCCTGTGACGACCACGGCCTCGCTCTCTATCACCCGCGCGCATGCGTTTGTTTGGTGCTCCCACAGCGTCCGCCACCGCGCGTCGATGGAGCCCGACTTTGACGTGCTGATGGCGCACCTGCACATCACCCCCCTGCTGGCCACGTCCGCGCTCATGGCATGCCACCCGCCGCCGGCGCTGGCGCGCCACGCGCGCGCGCTGCCGGCGCAGCTGGCGCTCCTCGCCGCCCACTCGGCCGCGTATATCGGCTGGTCCCGCGTATGCGTGGCGATGAACGGCGGGCACTGGCCGTACCCGTTCCAGGCGGGCCTCGGCGTGTGGGGGCACGCCGCGCTCGACGGGGGGGTGCTGGCCGCTGCGGTGGGGATGGCCACCGCCGCCCACGGGGGGGTCCGCCGCAAGGTGCGGCGGTACGCCGCGGCGGGGGTGGACGCTGGGGGGGGGGGGGGGGGGAGGGCGGCTCTCTACTCGTGCTAAGGGGTGGTGCGTGTCTCTCTGGGGCCGTTTCTTGTCTTGTTTTCTCCTCTGTCGTGGCCGGGCGCGTGCCGGCGTCTGTCTGTGTCGACCTTTATTTTGTTTTCCCCCACGTTGGCTATTTTCTTGAATGGGGCGCACGGGAAAAACGCCACGAACGGCTGTCGCAGGCGCTGTGGCCGCTCGCTGTACGTTTCTTCCCCGACGGGACGTTGGGTGAGCGTCGATGGCGCTGATGGACGTCTGCGTGACTAGTGGGGGGAGACTAGGCACGCTGCTGTCGAACGCTGCTCTCGTGGCGGTCACTGCAGCTGCAGAAGCAGGGTTGGTGGCGGCCGGGTGGTCACCAGCGCGGCCCTGCTACGAGCAGCGGTACACAGCCGCCGTGCGAAAGCGCATGTAAATCGTCAAACTCGGTTTCTGGCTTTCAGAGACGACCCCACCGCCTGCTTGAACTCGGTCGCGTGTCATTAGAGCACATCCAGCAACGTTGGGACCAACGGTTAAATAATTCATTTCAGCGAACACGTGCGCGCTTCTGGTTGGATGCCCATTTCTGTTGGGGCGTGCCCCAACCGGTCTTGCAGGACTTGTATAGAACGGGGCGCAGACTAGCCGAAAAGGCGGAAGGATGGGTTCACGCCGGTGGGAGAACAAAGACCCAACCCCATTCCTCGAATGTAGCTTCAAATCGGGATCAGAGAAGCAGCTGGGATGCGAGCCCGCGATCGTCCACAGCCACGTTTCAGTCACCCCATTGGTCCGATTTCGTTTCACAGGTCGCCAACAGGATGGGGATGGTCCCGCTCGCTCCCCATTCTCGCACAAAATGGGGCGCAGGAGAGACCAACCCCATCCTGCGATCCGAATATGCAGAGTACTTACCAAAAATATATGAATCAGATTCGTCATATATGGCCTGCCGTTGGGGCGTCATGTGGCCGTTTGTATTGACTGCTGAGCGTTCGAACCCCATCCACCAAATATGAGAGCCACGTGTACGTATTCGCGACCATCCTGGCATTGTTGGATGTGCTCTTAATGAGGCCGCAGCCCGGCTGGTCTGGGAGCGGCCGTCCTCGTCCTCTCCTGTATGCAGGGGTCTCTGCGTGGGCACCTGCGGGGAAGAGGGTGAGGGGGTGCCGTTCGCAGCAGCTGCTTACCGTTGAGATGTCTTGGCCACCGACCTCCCGCTGGCCGACGCTTCCAACTCCCGCTTCACCTCAACTGCTCGCGCTCCACTCCAGCGCCTCCTCTTCGTATGCCCTCCTCCCCTGTTTCTCTCCGTCCGCTACCAGCCGCACTGCATTGAGGCATTCCCACCCCCCCCCCCCCTTCTTCCCGCCTCTCCTTCAACCATGGACCCTCTCGCCCTAGACAACCTCCCGACCGACGTCCTTGCCGAGATTGCGACGCGCCTCCCCCCTCGCTCCATCTGCCGCCTGGCCGCCGTGTGCCGCGCGACGGCCGCGGCTGTCGCGGGGCCGCCATCTGTGTGGGAGCTGCTGCTGCCACAGTCCCTGCGTGCCGCCGCTGCGGCGGCCGCGACCGCGGCGGGGACGGCCGCGCCGACCGCAGCCGCGGCGGCCGTCGCGGCGACAAGCTCGCCGTCGGGCCTGCCCATTAGCTACGCCGCCGATGGCGCGGCCGCCGCGCTCGTCGTCTTCCTCGCCGACGGCGGAGCCGCGGCGCCGGCGCCGCGGGTCGCGTGGCCGCCGCCGCCGCCGCCACCGGCCGCCGACCGCGCGGCCGGCGCGCCCGCGTGGCGAGTGGCGCTCCCCGTTGCCGCTGCGGCAGTCTCGTGGGGCCACGTCCGCGAGTACTGGGCGGTCCTCCCGGGCGGTGGCCCCGCGGGGCGGGACGCGCTCGCCCTCCGCGGCGTCTGGTGGTTTGACGTGGCCGTGACGGCGGCGGCGGCGGCGCTGCCGGGGAGAGACTACGAGGTCGCACTGGAAATGGTCGCCCCGCACACCGCCGGCGGGGGCGCCGGCTGGGATGACGGCATGGCGGGCGTGCAGGTGGTGGTGCTGCCGCTGCCGCCGCCGGTGGCCGCGCCGCGCGCGGCGGGGGGGGGGGCGCCGCCACCGCCGCCGCCGCCGCCGCAGCCGCCGTCGGCGTCGCGAGGGGGCGCCCGCCACTCGTCCCGCCCGCAGCCGCGGGCGCGTCGAGAGCTCGCCGGCGCGCGGGGGCGGCTCGAGGCGCTCGCAGCGTCCGCCGAGGCAGCGGCTGCGGCAGCGCTGCGCGACGCGGGCGACGGCGGCGGCGACGGCGGCGACGACGTTGGCGGCGGGGACGGCGGCGCCCGCGGGGACTGCGTCGGCGGGGGGGACCGCAGCGGCCGTGACGCGACTGTCAGCCGCCCCGCGGTGCTGGCCGACGGGGCGGCACTCCGACCTTGGCTGCGCGTCGTGCTGGCGCCGCAGCTGCGGGTGGAGGCTGGCGGCGGCGTGCGGGTGCAGCTGGTGTGCCACAATGTGGCCACTCGCAAAGCGGGGGCGGTGTTTGGGGATGTGTGGCTGACGCCACTCGAGCGGGGGGAGGGGTAGGCAGGCCGGAGGGGCGTGTCTGCCACAATCAATCGGGGGGGCGGGGTGGCTATGCGGTGGTGAGCACTTGGTCAGCACGCGCGGCGTGGATAAAGGGAGGAGAGGGGGGTCGAACATGGCCATCCGCCGAGTCACCCACGCTTCCGCGTCAGCGGTGGGTCGGTGGCCCACGTGTGCGCTGGGACGCGCTGCTCCCGTGTGTCCGACCGCCACGGCGATCAGGGCAAGGCGGCCCAGCCGCGGCGAGAAGCCGGCCAAGCGGTTGCGCATGTGCTATAGACGGGCCTGGTGTCCTCGAGGCGGCTGGCCCGCGTGCCTTTCCTGGCACGGATGAACCTCCGTCGCCGCGCCTTCGCCTCCACCCGCCACAAAGACGTCATCTGCTGGCAACAGCGTAAAGGCGATACCGAGCCCCCAGTGGCAACCAACCTGAAGTGTGGTCAGAGGTCAAGCTTTCCAAAACAAAATGACAATCTGTCAACTCAACATTCGCACATCAAGTCACGACTTGTGCACGGAGCACAAGGCGCACTTAAATATGTGGCGGGTGACAATAGAATTCTCATATCTTGCAGCTCTGAACACTTCGAAACTGGCACCAGGATTGGCAGATTCAACGTCAATCTCTTCAGGACTATTGAATTCGCCCACTTTCCCCACACCAGGACAATCCTGTTAACTGGCCCGCCTGGGAGGGGGCGGCCCGGCCGCCGCGGCAAGCGGCGAGGATGCACACGGGCCGTTTCGTTTGACGACCGCCGCCGTCGTCCGCCGGGCGGCGTTGGCGGGAGCCTGCGCCGCTTGGCAGGCGGCAGCGGCGGACCGTTTCGACCGGGACCCGCGTACCGCCTTGGCGGCGGTGTGGCGGGAGCGGCGGCGCCGCCGCCGCGCGGCGGGCACCGGCCCGCAGCCACCCCCGCCCCACGCACGCACCACCCGGCGGCCCCGGCGGCGGGCTGCCGGTGGGGACACCGGGCGCGGCATTTAGACGGCCGGGCCGACCCCTGCGCTGCCGACCGGGGGGCGGCAACGTCCTCCTTCTTGCCGCGTCCCCTAGCCTCCCCGCGCTCTTTAGCGCGCGCGTCCGGGAAGGGCTGTCCGCCCTTTCTTCTTGCGCCGCGCCGGGCTACGCCGGCGCGGACGGTACGAACGCGTCAGGCGATGCCGACGCGGACTATAGTTAGCTTTCTTTGCATTGTAGTTAGAGCTCTCTCGCATGGTCAGTAAAGGCTTAGCGTTTTTGGCACACTGCCCTTCCCCTTCCCGGTTACAATGCCGATTCAATGAATTGAAGAACGTTGAATGCTGAATACTATTACGATACATCTCATGTACTTGTCAAGGTGATCGCAACCGCCACAGGCCAGCGCCCGGCACCCGCCGTAAGGATAGTTTTCGTGAAGGATATGCAGGTGAGGATTCGGTCAGATGACCGACGCGAAGCTTGTCGGACGTAACGTTATGAGGCGTAAAATTCACTTGTTGACAATCAAATGGTTACTGTGTTGAAGGAAATGACACTCCAACAGCTCGTGTTCCGATCAGTGCCAGAGGAGAATTCACGGCACGGAGGTGGCCGCGACGGCCAGGGCGGGGGTGACGGCCAGTTCTTCGGGGACGGTGACGGTGACGGGTAGCAGGGACGGAAAGCGGGACGGCCGAGCGGGTGCGGTTGTGTTGCGGGTGAGCAGGGTGCACGCGGGGGCTGCCTGCGAAGCGAGAGGGAGGGGGGGGGGTGAATCCCTAGCCGGGTGCGGGTACCCGGGACCCCCCACGCCTACTCAAGGTGGCTCTTTTGGATTGAAACTCGGACGAAAATACGATACTCCATTACAGCACGGCCATGGAAACTGCCACTGCGTGGAGAAGGCAAAATCAACTGCGGCCCCCACAAATCGGTTGCGTGCCGGCGCGCGCGCTTTCCGTCATCGTGGGAAGTGAACCATCCTTGCTCGCAGCAGCGGTCAACGATTCGTGGCAGGGTGCCTGCGTGCGGCGACGCTTCCAGAGACTGCGACCAAGACAGTGACCCGCGGCTGCATCCAGACATACGGGCGGATTCGCTTCCCTGTGTGGTCCGCTCCAGACTCATTTTTTCTTGAGGACTGCCACAGCGCGGAATGCAGGGACGCACTGAGTACGGGCATTCGCCGGTCGACGGACAGAGGTACGCTTGCCAATTATCTGTGCATCGCCCCGACAAACACGGTGATGTGCCATTTTAGTGACGGCTATTCTGTTCCTTGAGCGCAGGCCGTTCTGGCTATGTGTTGTGAACCACTGTTCTCCTTCTCAGCAATGAGCCTGCATGTTTTCTATGCAAGGGCTGATCTAACACATCCCAACAGGCGTGTATTCTCTTCCTTGGAGATAAACAAAGTTTTTTCTGGCTCTGCGCTTGCTTTCTGCTGTAGCCGAAGTTCCCTGTTCTTCTTGAAAGACTGTGCCACCGCCGAGGAGTGGAAGCGAGCGGCCGAGGGCGACCCGGCTCGCGCACGTGACCAGCTCCTACTCCTGTCGGTTGCAGCACTACCAACATCAAGACTCCGGAACCCTACTTACAACGACCTGGATGGGGTTCCAAGAGGCGAGTGCAACCCTTGCTACCAACGCGAAATGCGCAAGAAGAGGCGTAGGAGCCCTGCTGATGGACTTGCACTACTTTTGGACGGTGATGGAATCGCCGGTGCCGCGTGTGCGCCGGCGACCCAGCCGCGCACAACCGGCGGTTCCTTTGTGAGGGGCGGGCCTGCAACTCTAGCGTGCGGTCGGGGAAGTATCCTCCGCGCGAGCCGTGGCGCCCCACCCCGTGCGTGCTCCCCCCGCGCACGCGGTGCTTCCACTGTGGACGACGTGCCTGCAAGTTGCACCTGCCGTGTGGGTGGCGGCATCGCCGTCGGCGATAGCGCCCCCTCCCACACGTGCTCCCCCAGCGCGGCTGACGCGCCCACGGTCGACAGCGCACGTGCAAGTTGCACCTGCCAACAGGGCAGCGGCATCGCCGTCGGCGGCGGCGCCATCTCCCTCACTTGTGTGGCAAGTCGGGTGTCCACAGGGTACCGTAATCAGGGGGGAGGGTTGACGCACAGACCCGTAACCGCAGTGCCAAGACTATGGCAAGTAAGCGGGACAAAGAAGGATACGTTTGGACCTGACGAGCAGGGAGGAGCGGGGCGAGAACGCCGTCGCGAGCCCAGAAGAGGCGCGCGCGCGCCCGCCACAACCCTCGATCGGACAGGTCGACCGGGCAGGGTCGACCTGTCCTAAGAAATAGAAGCGAAATCCCTCCAAGACGATAATTGCATGCGAAATTGGTGAGTACCCCCCGAAAGGGCGTACCACAATCGACAGGTAGATCCTATCGATCGTCACAGGGAGTACTCGATCCAGCTCCCGCGGCCGTCCTCCCCCGGCCCGGGAGCTGTCCCTCAGATAGAAGGATCGCCCGCCGGCGCACGCCTTCGATCCAATCACAAGCGACCTAGGGGGGGGGGCTAGCCCCACCCGTGACGCGACCGTTCGGGCCCGGTGCGCCGCCCGACCCTTTTACAGGGGTCGGGGAGAGAGGTTGCAACGACGCCCTCGGCGGGTGTGGCCGCCCGTGGGGCTGCGGCGCGTGCCGTCCACTTAGCCGTGGACGGCCCCTGCGCGCCCCCCAGGCGTATATATGCCACATACCCCCCGTGTTAGCTTGTCGCCGTCCCTCGGCGACCAAGCTGCTTCGTCCGTCGTGTTGACGGACGATGCCGGTACCGCACCGGTGGCGCAGCGGCATGGCGGGGGAGATCGTCTTCCGCCCGTTGTCGGAGTGGGTGCCCCGACCGGGGTTCATGTCGCCGGCGTTCATCGACGCGGAGCTGCTGCGCGTGGCCCGCGAGCATCATCGTGCGTGCCTCCGCCACGTGGCCGAGGCCGGGTGGGCGCTCCCGGACCGGTTCGTCGACGTGACGACCTCGGGTCACGTCGCCACGTACGACAGCGTGCGCCTGCATGACGTGCACGGCGTTCCGTCCACGGGGCAGCCGGGCGTGCAGGCGGTCACCTTCGTGGCGTTGGTGTTTGCCAACGAGGTGCTCCGTCAAGAGACGCGCGCGGAGGGGCTGCAGCAGTGGGTGCGCAACTTCTTCCTCGTAGCGTGCAAGCACTACGAGCGGCGGCACTCCTTCCCGGTGCACGCGGCCGCGCTGGCGTTTGATCGCCTGCGGCGGGAGTGGCCCCGGGCCCGCTTCGTAGAGAAGGACCTCTACGAGGGGTTGGACATGATGTACACCCCGACATCTGCCATGCGGGCCGCCCTCGTCGGGTTGAGCGCCCTTCTACGACATCACGCCACGGTGTCGTACTCGGAGAGCCGCCCGGTCGACATGGACATGTCGGTGCGCGGCGGGGGCTACCTAGCCGGCCGCCGTCGTCCGTCCAGCGTCGTCAGCCGTCGCCAAGTGGTGGCGACGGCCTGCGGGTTCCTCTGCCCCTTGTGGGCTGGGTAGTTAGACGCCACCCGACCCGCGGCGGCTGAGGAACTCGTGCCCCTGCCCGAGTTGTTCGCGGACGCGGGCTTGAGCTCCCCTCCGGCCATGCCCTTGTTGGCGGAGTACGTGTACTTCTACCTTGAGGACGCAAGCCACGTCGCGTGGACCATAGTGGCCACGGAGATGGTGCTCGACTACGCCGCCGTCTGGTTCCAAGCCCTCCGGGAGCGCGGAGTGCTGGTGCGCTTGAAGCGCACCCTGCTTGAGCACTTCTCCCGGTTGCCGCTGGACGATCTCCAAGAGGGGTCACCCCCTGGGTCCGCCTTGGCCTTCGGTCGGTGCGTCACGGGGGCCTTGGCGTTCCCCTGGTCGCACGTCACCGCGTGGGTGGACGTTGGGGGAGTGGGGGACGCCGCCCGGGGGGTGCTGGTCCAGTACACACCGGACCAAGAGTACGGGTTCGCGGCCCTGGAATCCCTCCCGGGCTTTCCCAAGGCCGACGAGTTGAAGGGCGACGGTCCCCTACGTCGCCCGGACCTCAACGCGTCAGGGGGCGCGGAGGCGCCCATCGACGTGGATGGCGGCGACGGCCCCCCTTCGGCGGGTGGGAAGGAAACGGGTGGCCCGACGTCGGCGCGGGCGCCGACGACCAGGTTCGTGCACTCCTTGAGCATCTCCCGTGGTCGGCGACAAGAGGCGTTGCGCGAAAGCGCGATGCGGGCGGAGGAGCGGTTGGAGGCGGCAAGGGCGGCGGAGAAGGAGGAGCGGGAAGAGCGGCGGCAGCGCGCTCGCGCTGCTAACCGCGCAGCGCAGGCAGCAGCTCGCGCACGCGCCCAGCGTGGGTCGTCCGCGGGTCCCTCTCGCGACGCCGCCGCAGGTCGGCGGGACGCCGACCGGCTTAACGCGGGCCGCTTCGGTCGGCGGCCGGCATCCGTGCCTCCTTCCCCCCGTCGGGAGGATCCACTTGGGGAGCCCATCGGGGCCGGGGCGGCGGCGGGCCCATCGCCCGGGCCGAGGGCGGACGGGCCTACCGCCGAGTCACCGTCAGGGGCCGCGGGCTTCCCGGCGGCGGACGCGGATCGTCGTCGACAAGATGACGAGGCGGCGGCACATGCTGCGGCGGCTCAGGCGGCTGCTGCAGCTGCGGCCGCAGAGAAGGCGGCCGAGGCAGCGGCAACGGAGCACGCCTCCGAGGCTGCCAGCGCGGCCCGCGAGCGCGCTAAGGCGTTCGCGGCGCAGCAAGAGGCGGCTGCGGAGGCACAACGTCGTTGGGCCACCAGCGGGGACGAAGACGCCCCGGGGTCTTCCCGGTACAAAGGGTCCGCGCGTAGCCGCGGACGCGGTCGAGGCGGACGGGGTGGTGGCCGGGCGCCACACACGTCGGGTCGGGGTCGGCCTCCCCCATCGGGCACGGCGGAGGGGGCCGGGTGAGCGTCCTCCGGCTGGGGACGCTGCCGGGGCGGGGGACTTTGGCAGCCCCGTCCGCGGGAAGAGGGGTCGCCGCGGCAACGCCTCGGGCCCGGGCGCTTCCGAGAGCCGCCGGTCCCGTCCACGCCGCCGGCACAGCCGTTCCGAGGACACGGCTAGCGCGTGCCGCGGTCGACGTGAACGGTCGCCCTCACCGGCGACCCCGAGCCGTGCGCGGGGGCGGTCTTCACGCCGCCGTCGTCATTCGCGCCGTTCCGGCCGACGGCAGGACGAGTCGGAGTCGACGGCGGAGACGCGGTCGACTCACCGACGGCGGCATTCGTCGTCGTCGTCGCGTTCGGCGTCCCGGCGTCGGCCCGGGCACGGGTCTCGCCACGCCTCGCGGTCGCTCTCTCCCACGGGGTCCCGGTATCGGTCGTGTACCCCGGAGGGGTACAGGGCTGGCCCCGGGAAGGTGCCGTTGGTCGCGTCGCCGGCGGACGAGTCGGCGTTCCGCCGACTCTTCCGCTCGGAGGACCTGCGCGAGTTGAAGCGCATGCACCTCCCGGCGCGTCTGATCAACCGTGCCTGGTGCGAGACGGTACGCGTGATGCAGCAGGCATTGCGCTTGGAGGTGGACCGGCTGGATGGCGCCACCTTCGAGGTGGCGTCGCGGTCCCTGGCAGACGCCGCGCTGGACGCGGCGTCGCGGTCGTTGTTGTACGGCCGGTTCCGCACCGCCTTGGATGAGGTGATGAATGACCCCGGCGAGGGGTCAGCGGGCCGCTTCAACGTGGCTGACATCTGGGGCGAGGGGGGTGAGTGACGGGTGTAGGAGGCTCCCGCGTGTCGGGTGCAGTTGGTGGGGAAGAAGGGGGAGGGGCTAGCTCTATAGGGACGCCCAGGTACCCATGAATCGACTTGCTACTCTGCTACTCGCCGGCATGATTTCGCTCAAAGCGAAATACTATCGTGGTCCAGACCGGTGGGTGCTCAGCCACCCATAGGTCGGGACTCGCGGGCGAGCGGGGGAAGCACTCCAAGGGTAACTCCTCGTATTCGAAGCATCGGTTCATGAAGATACTGAACCATTCTTGCGCTTCCCACCGGGGAGCGAGGAGGGTGAGGGCCAATGGAGGGCCACTTGCCAGTCGCTCGGCAATCTCCGGGAGGAGCGAGGTCGGGGGGTTCGCCCACGCGTTGTGGGGCGTCCAGTCGTGACTCATTGAGTCACGCCACTCGGCCCCGGGCTCGCACTCCTTGGAGCCGAACCGCTCGAACCTCTTGTTCGCCTGAGTGGCGAACAAGTCGATGGTGTGAGGCCCGTGGAGCTTCTCCAACCGGTCCACGATTGCTCGGGGAGCCGTCCAGTCCGCCCGCTCCGGTATGTTGCGGGGGAAGTTCGTGGGGAATGTACTGCGTAGGTAGTACAGGGGGATGACCTCGCCCACCTGCCCTCGCGGGTGGGTCCAGATGAGTCGCGCTTGGACGTGACCGTCGGGCGATTGGTGGAAGGCGATGATGGTTGGCACCCACCTGATGCTGGGGGTCACCGCGTTCACGCGGGCGTCCGGGTGTGGGAGGCCTTGGCTCTGCGACCTGAGTGTCATCTTAGTTGGTGACCACTCGTACCCCGGCACTTGCTTGTTCTGGTTCCGCAGGTACCGCAGGACCAAGTGCTTCGGCAGGTCGCCGAGCGGCGTCCACACGTCGTCGACGCTCTGGTACCCCCACCACCGCCCCTTGGCTTGGTGCTCCCCATCGACGCACCGTAACCCGACGAGCTTGTCGATGAGGTAGTCGTCCGTCACGGATGGACGGTCGGACAAGTTCACCTTGTCCTTGAGCAGGGCATGAGGGGTGGCGTCGGCTTGCCCGGCTGCATCGGGTCGTGGGGCTGGCGTCGCTTGGTCCCACGACACCCTGCTCTCCTCGTCCCCCACCTGGACAACGAACGTCTTGTCGTCCAGGTCGACGACAAGGAACGGCCCGTTCGTGGTGCTGGACAACTTGTGCTCGCGTTGGTGTGCCTTCAGGTACACATAGTCGCCGATCTTGACATCCTTGTTCCGGGTGGCAAGGTTCTTGTCGTACGTCTTCTTGTAGCGCTGCTGCGTCTTGCGCAGAGCCTCGGCCACCTTAGGTATGGTCTTGCGGAGCCGGGCCATGAAGGAGCGCTTGACCGACAAAGGCGAGCCGTCCTTGGTGGTGCCGTGTGCCTGGATAGACACACCGGGTGGCGGGCTGTGCACCGTGAGGTTCGGGATCCGCCTGGGGATGACCAGCTCGAACGGTGCCACGCCCGTCGATCGATGCGGCTGCGTGTTGTACGCGTACGTGAGGATGGGTAGGAGCTCATCCCACCGTTGCGCGTTATCCGCAACGTAGTGCCGGAGCTGCTTGACGATGGTGCGGTTGTACCGCTCCACCTGCCCGTTTGTCTGCGGGTGGTACGGCGTCGACTCCCTTGTCTCAATGCCAAGGGTCCGGCACACGGCGATGAAGAACTTCGACATGAACTGGCTTCCTTGATCCGACAGGAGCACGTCGGGTGGCCCGTAGCTGGCCACCCATACCTCCACCAACGCCGAGGCTACCGTGACAGCGGTCACCTTCTTCAGGGCGACGCAACGGACGACCGTGGAGAAGCGGTCGGTGAATGCCAACACGTACTTGTTGCGCGTCAACGAGACGGGCAGCGGCCCGAGGATGTCGACGTTGACTTCCGTCAACGGCTCGGTCGCCGGGAACAGCCTCATCGGCGCCGTGTGGCGTCGCAACGCAAGCCGGCTCTGTGCGCATGCGGCGCACCGCGTGACCACTCCGTAGGCGTCGGTGGCCATCGACGGCCAGTAGAACCGGCGCCGCATGGAGTAGTACATCCGGTTCGATCCCGGATGTCCTTCCGTGGTCGGGAAGTGGGCCAAGTGGAGCAACCTCGCCCGATGCTTGTGCGGGACCACAAGCTGGTCCCCGTCGAGGCCCTCTCGGTAGAGCGCGCCGTCCTTCACCGAGAAGTTGGGGGCCTTGCCTGCGGCCATCTTCTTGCGGATGACCTTGCACAAGGCGTCGGTCGCCTGGTCCGCTACTAGGTCCTCAAACGCGATCGGCGTCAGCCGTACCGCGTGGGTGTACCGCCCCCTCTGCAATCTTCTGGCCGTCTCGGCCAGCGCCAAGCATGGGATCTCGTCGTCGAGATCCGAGTCGTCAAGGGCGCCGGTGCGCGTCCGTGACAAGAAGTCGGGCGCGTGATGACTTGCACCAGGCTTGTACAAGACGTCGAAGGTGAACTCGGCCAAGCGGAGGCGCCATCGCATCAACCGGATGCTTGGGTCGGTGGTATTGTAGATCCACCTTAGTGCCTGATGGTCCGTTCGCACCGTGAAATTGTTGCCGTCCAAGAAGTGCCGTAAGGTCAGCACTCCCCACACAAGTCCGAGGCATTCACGTTCCGTCGTGCAGTAGTTCTGCTCGGCCGGCTTCAACGTGCGGCTGTAGTAGCCCACCGGTTGCAGCTGTCCATCTTCTTGTTCTTGCAACAAGGCGCACCCGAGCTGGTCCGCGCACGCGTCGACGTCGACCACGAATCGACGGGTGGGGTGCGGGATGGTGAGCACCGGCGGTGTCACCAAGGCTTGTTTGAGGTCTTCAAACGCCGCGAGCTCTTCTGCCGTTGGTTCAGGCAGATCCGGGCCGACGTCGTTCTTGGTCAGCTCGGTTAATGGTCTCGCTCTCTTGGCGAAGTCCTTGACGAAGCGTCGGTAGACGTTGCAGGCACCGAGGAAGCTCTTTATATGGGTCTTCGTCTTGGGGAAGGTGGCCCGTTTGAGGGCCTCGGTGTTCTTGTTGTGCACCTTGAGTTGGCCGGGGCAGACCAACTGACCGAGGTACTCGACTTCTTTCTTGAAGAAGGCACACTTCTCAAGGTTGAGTGTGACGCCTGCTTTACGTAGGTGTGTCAAGACTACGTCCAGATGGCGGACGTGTTCCTCGGCGGACTTGGAGAACACGATGACGTCGTCAAGGTAGACAAGACATATCTGCCACTTGAGGCCAGACAAGATGATGTCCAGGGCTCGCTGGAACGTTGCCGGGGCATTCGACAGCCCGAACGGCATGACGACCCATTCGAAGAGTCCGTCGTGACATGCGAAGGCGGTCTTCTCTTGGTCCTCCTTTCGGAGTGGCACTTGCCAGTAACCGGCTGTGCAATCAAGTGTCGAGAAGAACTGCGCCTCGCCCAACGAGTCGAGGCAATTATCCATCCTAGGAATGGGGTAGGTATCCTTCTTGGTGACGGCGTTCAGCCGTCGGTAGTCGATGCAGAACCTCGGCTTGCCGTTCTTCTTGGGCACGACCACGACTGGGCTTGACCAGTCGCTGTGGTTTGGCCGTATCACTTCCTGCTTGAGCCTGGCGTTGATGCAGTCCGTGATGATCTCCCGCTTGCGCAGGCCCGTCCGGTAGGGGGCCTGGTGGATCGGGATGATCTTGTCATCGGTTTCAATCCGATGAACGGTGGCGTGGATCGTCCCCAGCTTGCCGCTCCACATGACCTGATGCTGCTCGAGCATCCTCCGGATACGCTTATGGAGGTGCTTCGGAGCGTCCGCGAGGTCGACTGAGTCGACCGACGGCGCGGGCTTATCTTGCGGAGGTTGGGGCTTCTCATCGACCGTGGCGATGACTGGCCCCTCGTACATCTCCGCTGACCCGAGGACGGTGCCTTTCTTGAGGTACCTGGTTGTCGCGCCGACGTTGCACAACCGTACCTGGAAGGGCACGGCAGGCAAGGTGCAGGCGACCCCATTCGCCAAGATGACTTGGTGACCTTGGTGCAATCTTGAGTTGGTGGTCACATGGATCAACCCGGTGATGTCGCTGTTGGCTGCCGCGAACACTTCGGTGAACGGCGGCAAGGTCGTCCGCTTAGCCAGACGGACCTTGCCTTGTTGCCGTTGAATGCAGTGCGTGTCCAAGATGGGCATGCAAACCGAGACAGGTGAACTGGGGTCGGTCCAGTACACCTTGTTGAGACGTGGGTAAATAGCCTCCACGTGCTGGTTGATGAACCTGGTACCCAAGATGGCCGGGACGGCCAACTCCTTGACGACGTGGAACGTTGAGACCATCTTAACGTGCCCGGAGTCGACGATGATGTTGATCGCCGCCAGGATGGGAAGGGGGTTGCCACTGGCGTCAACCACCTTGGGCGTCCGTCGATTTTTGGACGCGAACGAGGTCCAGTTCGCCGGAAGTTGGTCAACCTGAATGAGGTTGAGACCCGCCCCTGTATCCAGCGTGGGCCGCATCGCCCGCATGTGTTCTAGGGCAGGCCCCAGACACAGGGGAACCGTGTAGTGACGGTACGCCTTGTTGAGGATCGACGTCCAACACCGAGGTGTTGGTTGAGGTTTGCCGCGGTCAGGGGGAAGGTCGGCCGCGCCGGGCTCACGCGACCGACCGCTCAGTTTCCCTGAGCGTGGGCAGGGTGGTCGTCGGTGTCGACGAAGGCCGTTACGGCACGATCCGTTGACGAACGTCGGCGTTTCCGTCGAGGTTCGGGGCAGTCGCTGGAGAAGTGCCCGAACCGGTGACAGTTGTAGCATTCGTCCGTCGAAGTTGCAGTTCGACGCGGGGACGGGGACCTCGATGCCGGTGTGGCGTTGCGTTCCGTTCGCGAGAAACGTGGTGGCTGCGGCGGGGTGACCGCGACATTTGCTACGGCGGCTTCCGAGACGGCTCCAACACGGATCGGAGAGGTAGTGTTCCGGATGTGTCGACGCAGGTCCACCTTGACCTTCTGGACGCCCGTCCAGTAGATCTGCGCGGTAGTGATTGCCTCCGGCAGTGACACGCGGCCCTTGGTCATTTGGAACATGACAACCTGAGCCTTGATCGCATCGTGAAGTCCGTTGATGAACGTGTCAACGAGGTCGCTGCTGTTGAACAAACCGACGAGGCGGTCGCACATACGCTCGAGTCGTTCGCCGAACGCTCGAGGTGCTTCTTCTTGTTCTTGACGAGCAGAAATGACCTCGGTGTAGGCCTCGTTCAACTTGTCCGGCGTTGCAAACTTCTGCAACAGCCAGTTCACTCCGTCCCCGTACGTCTTGATGGCGTGCGCGTCCCGTGTCCCACTGTTGGACACGGCGGAGGTGAAGGACAGCTTGGCCGACCCCGACAGGCGAAAGCCGAGGAGAGGCAGTGCTTGTCCGTGTGACGCTCCGGCGGCGTCACAAGCTTTCTTGAACGTAGACAAGAACCCGAAGATGGCGAGAGGGTCCTTCCCAGTGAAGGGCGCCTGACCTTGGAACGGCCCGTCTAAGCACTTGTTCAGCTTATGTGCTTTCCTGTCAAGACGGGGTGGATACGCCAGGCGCGTATCCTCCAGGAAGTACGTCTTGTAGCACAACAGACGTCGGTAACGACGGTTGGGTGCGTGGATGGCCATCCGACGGTCGAACACCTCGTGTTCGTTCTTCTTTGATCGCTTGGACTTGAGTCCGCGTCGGCGTCGCGTAGCTTCCTCCTCGTCCGTGGTGCTCTTGTCGGAAAATTCCGACGGGGAAGACGGCGGAAAAGGAGGGGTCGGGGGCCCCGATGTCGACGATGACGACGATGACCGATCGGACGAAGTAGATCGGTCCGTCGCCGTCGATGACCGGGACTTGGAAGGGGCGGCGTCACGTCGAGTGTGACGAGGGCCCTTGCGTGTGCGGCGGCCGCGCTCGGGCGTACCCTGAGCGGGGCGCTCACCGTACACTTGAAGGAGAGCCTGGAGTCCCGCAAGTAGCTCCGCCGTGTCATGTTGTTCCTTGATAGGCTCAGGTGTCGGCTGCTTGCGATCCTTGGGCTGACCCTTCTTGGTGGGTCGGGGCTTTTTCATGGAGCCACTGGCGGATCTGCTCCCTTGAGCAGACTTCTGCATCTCAACCAGCAGATCTTGTTGCTGCTGCAGACGTCGCGTCAGTTCGGCTACCGTGGTCTGCTCGTCATTCAAAGCTTGCTCCGCTTGAGCAAGGGCAGCTTCATAGGCGGCAGTCCGGCCGTCGTCTTCCGCCTCTGCGGTAGGCGTCGGCCCAGCCGCCGACGCCGAGGCCGCTGGGAACGTCAGCGGGTCGTCCTTTGGGTCCACGTCGGCGTGCGCCGACGGGGCCCGACGAGGAGGCGGAGGGGGGTCGCTGCGGGCTTGAGTGGTAGAGGAAGACCTCGTGGAGACGCCCTTTCGGCGCGTCCCATCGGGGGGTACGTAGTCCTTCGGAAGATGAGGATCCATGTTACCCTCGCCGATCAGGTCCTCCCCTGTCGAGGACCGGCGATCGTCGTCGTCCACGGGGCTACGGCCCGTGGCGACCCCTTGACGTGATGAGCCCCGCTCACCACCACCTTGACCCGGGTCCGTTTGCGCCCTGCGCTCCGACCGCCCAAGTCGAAGTCCACGATGACACCGCTACCCGTCTTAGCCGTAAAAGATAAGGAGATACACGTCCACCTCACGGCCGAGGGCCGTGAGTTTCTGCGTATCCCCTGCTGCTCCACCAATGTGGCAAGTCGGGTGTCCACAGGGTACCGTAATCAGGGGGGAGGGTTGACGCACAGACCCGTAACCGCAGTGCCAAGACTATGGCAAGTAAGCGGGACAAAGAGGGATACGTTTAGACCTGACAAGCAGGGAGGAGCGGGGCGAGAACGCCGTCGCGAGCCCAGAAGAGGCGCGCGCGCGCCCGCCACAACCCTCGATCGGACAGGTCGACCGGGCAGGGTCGACCTGTCCTAAGAAATAGAAGCGAAATCCCTCCAAGACGATAATTGCATGCGAAATTGGTGAGTACCCCCCGAAAGGGCGTACCACAATCGACAGGTAGATCCTATCGATCGTCACAGGGAGTACTCGATCCAGCTCCCGCGGCCGTCCTCCCCCGGCCCGGGAGCTGTCCCTCAGATAGAAGGATCGCCCGCCGGCGCACGCCTTCGATCCAATCACAAGCGACCTAGGGGGGGGGGCTAGCCCCACCCGTGACGCGACCGTTCGGGCCCGGTGCGCCGCCCGACCCTTTTACAGGGGTCGGGGAGAGGGGTTGCAACGACGCCCTCGGCGGGTGTGGCCGCCCGTGGGGCTGCGGCGCGTGCCGTCCACTTAGCCGTGGACGGCCCCTGCGCGCCCCCCAGGCGTATATATGCCACATTTGCCCCCCGCGCGCGACTGGCGGTCCCGCGAGCGATGGCGCGCGTGCAAGTTTCTCTTGCCGGCTGGGTGGCGGCATCGCCGTCGGCGGTAGCGCCCCCTGTCTCAGGTGCTACCCGCGCGCAACTGGAAATTCCGCTGTCGACAGCGCGCCTTCGATGCTCGCGTGCGGTTTGGGTGGCGTCCCCGCCGCGTGCGCCGGCGCTCCCTCCGTCACGTGCTGTGTGATGGCGGAGGAGTCGGATCTTCGTCGTGTCGCGCGTGCCTATCTGGCTGGAGTACTGGCGGCGCGGACAACCAAAGATGTTGAGGAACTTCTTGGGGTCCAGACGATGACGGCATTGCTCGCACGTGCAAAGCCTGAGACCATCCGTGTGAAGCACAGGAATGGGCGGGTTAGTTCTTACAGCCGCACAGGCATGCAGCTGAAGGACAAGGTCCTCAAGAGCCAGAGAAACTAGCGCTTAGCGGGTGGTGCAAGACGCTCGAACGGAGCAGGAAGATGCGCGTCGTCAACCTCAACTCCTTTGTCAGCAGCCGACCAGGTCGGCGTTTTAGCAGCTCTCGGCTTAAGCGACAAGAAGTACAACTCTTTACGACTCTCTCTTGGCACTGAGAATTGTGGGATGGCGAGCACCCACGCCCTCAGGAGCGCCAGAGCGGCTATGGCACGGAGCCCTGCAGCAGCAGTGCAGATTGATGAATCAGGTGCGCATCTCTAGAATATGCGCGCTGCTGTGGAGCAACGCTTGAGCGCCCTGTGGAACGCCGGTGTTTTCAGGGAGCGCCCAGTGCGCACTCGCGAGGGTGCGCTCGCAAGGCAGACGCGTGACTACGTGGTACCAGACGATGGACAACCTGCGTATCCCGACGGGTGTCCGCCTGACGACATGCGCGACGTGCAGTTGTCACTCGGATTGGACAAGGGTGGCGCGCCAGCGTCTGAGAAGATTGTGCTCGACTTCATGAATCAAGACCAACCAAACAACATCCGCAACACCCTCCTTTTGGCTGCGTGCCCCTGCCAGAAAGACAAGTACCCACAGGTGGCGGCTATGTTGGAATCTCACGTGGCGCAGATTCAAGACCTGTTCCTGTATGGTGTTGTGGTTGGCGGTCACCGACGAGCCGTCCGTCTTTTCCTGTCAGGAGATTACGAGGCGCTGTGCACCGTGGTTGGTCACAAGGGACCGAGCGCTACGATGCCCTGCCTGTGGTGTCTCCGCACACGAGCACCCAGTCGGGCGCAGGGCGCCCTCGACGCCAAGTACGGCACGCTTCAGGACGTTAAGCCTCCCCCTCCGTTAACTTTTCCTAGGTTGTACTCACAACTATTGGGCATGCGTGAGGCGCTCATGCGCAAACGCATTGAGACCATGAGTCAAGCCACCCACTTGTCGGTCGAGAACATCCCCCTTGTGGCCGTAGATCCCCGCCAGATTGTTCCACTACCACTGCACCTGACAATTGGAGTTACGCTACGACTGCTGCGGCTAGCGGTTGAGGCCGTACATTTTGAGCGCGGCGCCGCAGCTGCGCTTCTTTTTGCGTTGGAGCTTGCGAGCAAATTGCTCTGGGGCGTTGGAGTGCGGCCCGTCCCGTACCACAGGGGCAACTTCATTGGCAGGCATTGCCACCGGATTGCCGCGCGGAGCGGCATCGTCTGTCAAGCACTGGAAGGGTTCGTGTCGGAAGAGCTTTGCAGCAGCTACGCAGAGGCTTGGGACTTGTGGCGCGGGATCGTCCCCACCCTGAACCGGGCCGACGACATACCTGCTGCAGAGCAGCAGCAGTTCACAGTTGGGGCCGAGCGGCTCGTTGCTTTGCTCGCTGGGCGGTTTCCGTGGGTCAATGTTTCGCCAAAGCTCCACATCCTGCTGTGCCTCGCCGGGGCGTTCATGGCGCGTTTTGGCAGCCTTGGCCTTTATGCGGAACAAGCAATCGAGGCATGGCACGGATTCTACAAGCAAAATGCGGCGCGGTTCACAGCTGACACCGAGTTGCAGTCGTGCGGCAAGCTGGTGGCCTCAATGGCTCTCGCGAGCAGAGCGAGTCTCGCGACCATGCGGTTGAGGTCAGCCATTCGCAAGAAGGCTCGACCTGGGGTCCACAACCCCAAACCCGGCGACAAGCGGCTCGCTGCGAACAAGCGTGGCCTGCGCCACAGTCAAGCGACCTTAGCAAAAGCGGAAGCAGAGCGCGAGGCTTGGGCACGGGCGCAGTTTGCTGAGGCTGAGCGGACCGTCCTGACATACATCAAGAGGACAAAGATTGGTAGGAAATAAACAGTGCATCGAAGAGTTTGAAGTTCTTGGCGTAGGACTCGGCAGCCACCAATACCGATAGGCCCGCGCGGTTCTGACAACCCGTTTCCCGCCCAGCGTTGAGCGGGCACGTGGCAGATTCAAGACGCTTCTCCCACTGCCATGTCCTGAGAGGTGGAGGCGGCGGCCGCCAGCGCACGCGCCATTGCTGGCTGACGATGGCCTTGGCCACGAGTGCACACGTGATAGCCAGTCGGCACACTCAGGATCTTGGTGCCCCGTCGGCCGCCCGACCTGGATCTTTGGGCGACGGGGGAACACCTCTGTGGATGGCCGGCCGCCCGCGGCCAGCTGCAGTGACGAGCAGGCCATCGTCATTCAATTGAGTAGTGTCTGATTCCGATGACCCAATTGACTCCGTGCCGAGGTTTCAGCTGAAGTGTTCTGCTTCGGATGCGCGCACAGCGCTCATCGACCAACGCTTGTCACAGCTGGCGACTTTCTCTATGAAACGTGGCCAATGCCATGTGCGTGGCGTAGCAAGCTGCCGACAGACGATTGCTGTCCAATGGGACGGGATGCGCCGGGTAGGGGGGATAGCCACCGGGTCACGGAGGCCACGGGGCAGGTGCGGCTCAGTGAGAGACAGAAACTCATTAAAATTGGCAGGGCTCATACGCACATCCCGAGGAAAACACCCCTGCTCAGTGCTCTTCTGAAACAAAAGGCCCACCAGGTTACGCGCATGTGCAGCGGCCTGGTTGGCCAAGCCGCATGTGCTCCCCATGCCAGCGATCTCGGCGAGTCCCACGAGCTCAGCCGTTGCGCTTAGCCCCTTCTCTATATCACCACTAACAAGAGCGAGAGTCTCATGTGAGTCCGGAATACCACCCCATTGTGCGCGCTCGTGTGGCTTCAGGCTGCGCAGTAGGCCCACTGTTTTAGACACTCATTCCGTGAGCGACACGTCCTCCCCCGCGCCGCACGCAGCCGTAATTTCCTCGATTACGTCAAGAACCCCCGAGACCTTACTCTGATCGGCATCAGCCTCCTGGAGACCCGCAGCGCGTCGCGGACCGAGTGCGGCAGCGCCGTTATGGCAACGGCCGTATGTATGCCCAACACGGCGCCTACGCGGAGCAGTTGGGTCGTGGCGATGAGGTGGGGCCACCGCGATCCGGTGAACAGGATGCCCGGGAAAGGAGGAGGACAAAAACAGCAAACGGCATTGGGCAATGGCAACAGACAAGGGGGTGCGTCCATGCACAAGCAGCGGGCCGTCAAGGGCGCGCGGCCGACTCGTCAGAGATGCGGTCGACTCAGACTTTCAGCTCCAATTTCTTCTCTCTCAGTCAGATTCGATGCTGGGTGTCGAGTCGGCAGCGGAGACGGGTCCCAGAATCTGGAAAGGGTCGCTGGCCAGGCTCGATCCTTGAGTCAGGATGCGCTTCTACAGGCTCATTCACAGTGCGTTCTGTGGTACAGGGGGGGGAAAGAAATATAGAAGCACCCCAGTTCTCAGGAATTTGATCGATCCACGACAAAGGCAAACAGCAATTCCAATGCGTTGCAACGGGGGTCGACGACTGAATCCCCCGTCTTCTCCCTTAGAGCCACCCACCAACAGCAGGACCATCCCCAACCGATTTTCATTTAAGTCTGAAATGGACACACGTGGCGGCTGGTGACTGGAGGACCAGCCGGAAGCCGAGGTCCCCAACCGATCTGGATGGAGTTGTCTACGTCAGGAGCCCAATGCGTGCATCAATTCGTCGGGATGTTGTTGGGTGTGGACGGACCGAAGACCAAGGAAGATTGCAATAGAATCAAGAATCACAAGCGATGGTCACATCCAGTAGGGAGAAGCAACGCGAGCGTCGCAAATCCCGCACGATCGTGCGCCCGTCTCGACGACAAATATGCGATCAAGGGCGACACGTTGCCCTCAATTTCTCGGTCGACTGCGATCGTATGCATCAAATGTAGTCGAAACAGTCCAATTCTCTCAACGATCGTCCCAACGGACGCGACCTCGTGCGTATCTCGCGCGGCCCCTCCGCTTGAACGGCGGTCGCAGCGGGAAACGGGTGCATTGCCAGTATGCAGGCAGCCCTCCACACACTGCCTGAACCCGTCGTAGACACTGTCTGATGGGGGGGGGGCTAGGATCCGGCCGCGGGTGCCAGCCCTGGGGCAGGCGTGTCGCCCGCGTTCCGCCAGCACGGGGGATTCTTTCTTTCCGGCAGGCCTCCCGCGCCTCTCCCAGCCTGCAGCAAGAACCCGTAAAATGGCTCCCCTATTGGTGAGCGGGGGCAGCAGGCAGGCCCGGTGGAGCCCGCGCCACAGTCTTCCGCCCACTCGGCTGCCCATCCGCCACCGCCGGCGCGGGGCGCCCCGTCGGACGCCCCGACACCAACGTGGTTGCCTGCTGGGCGCTTTCGGCCCCCCCAATCCGCGTTGAGCCGCCCAATCGTTGAGCGCAGACAGGCCCTGCGGAAAACTGACGTGTCCCGACCCCCTACGCGCGGCCTTCCAGCCGCCACCAGCCTGGCGGGTGGCCCCGCCGGACGACCCAACCCCAACGTGGTCGCCTGCTGGGCGCCCCCCCCCCCCACAACCCCCCGAGTCGGCCTCCCAATTGGTGGTGGCGGCAATACCCAGACACGCCAGATCCCCCCCCGCCCACGCGGCCGCAGGCGGCCGCGCGGCCGCCCCGCCGCCACCACCCACGAAGGCGCCCCGTCGGACGCTCCGATTCCGACCGGTTTTGCCTGCTGGGCGCCCCGCCCCCGCTTCCGACCCCCCCTCCCCTCTCCCCCTCCTAGCCCGACCTGTGGCGCGCGCGTGGGGTGTGCGTGGCGGCGGGGGGCACGTTCGCGCGCGGGGCTGGCCGGGGCGGCTGCCGATCCTACCAGTTTACGGGGGGGCGGGGCCCGTCGTCCCCGCCGCCTGAACGGCACCGCCCCGCCCGCGCCCTGCCCCAGCGACCACCGCCGACAGAGCCAACCGCGCACCCCGCCCAGCTTTCCTCCCCCCAACCGCTTTCGCGCTTCCGACGCTCCGCTCCCCGCCCCCCGCACTGACAACGTCTTCCCGCCTACCTTGCACGGCCGCGGCAACGGCCCCGGCGATGGTCGCCGCGGCTATGGCGGCCCTGCCGCTCCATGGAGGCCGGCGTCACCCTACTACGCCCCGTGGTCCTCGCCGCAGCAGCAGCCGTCATCCGACTGGGGGCCGTCGTCTGCGGCGGGCCCGCCGCCCTCGCTGTGCCATTGGACGTGCCGCTGCCCGTGGGCGGCCCCGCCCCCGCCTGGCTGGACCTACTCGCCTCCCTGGACTATAAATGGCGGACGTGATGGCTGGTGGGATGCCCCCGCCCCTTCCAACCCCCGCACTGCCAACGACGACTGGCCCCGCCGCCCCCCCTACCCTCCCCGCCACCATCCCGACGAGCAGCCTCGCCCCCGCAGCCGGACCAACCCTCCTCGCGGACGTGACGACAACCCGCCCCCCCGGCACAGCCCAGGGCGGTACGACGACCGCCCTGACCGCTGGGTGGCCGCCGCCTCCCCCCCCCCGCCGTTTGACGAGCAGCCGCCGCCGCGCTACGACCAAAGGCCGCCCCCGCCGCCGCTCCCTCCGCCACCCCCGCCGCCGCCCCCGCCGCTGCCCTACCGCGGAGACCACGCCGGACGGCAAGTGCGCTCCCCTCGAGGCCTCCCGCCTCGCCACGCATCTCGCGCCGACCCTGCAGGGCAGGGCCCCCCCCGTCGCTAGCCGACCAACCGCCACGATGGGCTCGGGGCTGGGCTGGTCCGAGGTGGAGCTGACGTGCCTGTGCCAGGCCTGGCTGAAGAAGACTCGCGACAGCGTGGTGGGGACGGACCAGAAGGGGAGCGACTTTTACGGCGGTGTGCGGAATGAGTATCTGAACCTGATGCGCGCCCGCGCGGAGCTGCCGATGACGACGGACCGCACGGTTGGGGCGGTGACAAAGACCTGGGACAAAGTCAAGAAGAGGGCGAGCGCGTTCGCATCGTCATTCCTGGCCGTGCAGCGCCTGCAGCTGACGGTCAACCCGTCGGAGGAGGCGATCGTGCAGGGCGCGTTGGCCCACAGCAAGGGCGAGGACATCTACGAGGCCATTCGGTTGCACCAAGCGCGTCTGGACGGGACCGAGCCGGAGACTGTGAAGCGTAAGTACTACGTTCTCGAGAAGTACGTTCCGTGCTGGAAAGTTTTGCGCCATTCTGACAAGCGGAGCGGGGCCGCCGGCGCGGCTGCCGCGGGGATGGGCACCCGCAGGAGCACTGACGGGAGCGGCGACAGCGACATCGACGTGGACACGGACGATCCGACCAACGGCCCCCGCAAGACTGGCAAAGTGGGGGGCGCAGCGCGCAAGTTTGACCCGCGCACTCCCGGCAGCAAGGCTGCTAAGCGCGGACGCATGGAGGACCTGGCGGCGGCGCGCGAGGTGCGGGCGAGCACAGAAGCGCTGAACGCCATTGCTACGGCGTCTGCTGAGCGGTCCGCAATCATTCTGTTCAACCAGCCCGGCATGCGCGATACTGAAAAGGCCAAGCTGTTTATGCGCACCAAGGCGCGGCAGATGCTGGTCGCCGCCGGCGTGCCTGTTGGCCCCCCCCACGCACTGAGCTGGACACCTGATCGACTTCCTGCCGCCGTACCAGCCTACGCCGCTACAGGCGTCGCCTCTGTTTATGGGGTGTGTGACGACGATGATAATGACACCGAGCGCCCGCCGCCGCCGCCTCCCGCGGCGCCGCTGGCTGTGGCGCCGCCCCGGATCCCTACCAATGAGCCAGCGGCAGAGAAAGCTGCCCTCGCCGACGCGTCGGCACTCGAGGGACCTGTGGCAGCATCCCCGGACCGAGCGGCAGCGCGCGTGCGTGCCCGAGACGGCCCCAGTCCCCGATCTGTGGGTGGTAAGGATGGCCCTAGTGCCCCCCTCTCACGTGCTGTCCGAGCCCAACTTACGAAGGCGATGGCTGCCGCTGCGCAAGCTCGCACGTCGCTGGGCACTACTTTGCCGCTTGCTGATGGGGACTCGTGTGACAGCGGCCTGTCCTCCCCCAGCGGCCCAGCGAGGACCCCTCGCCTCAGCGACCAGTCCAGCAGTGAGTCCGATGTTGCAGAATCGCTTGAGTTTGTGTACGTAGTGTGTGCGTGTGTGTGTGTTTGTGGCCGCAGGCAGCAAAGGTTTTTTTTTTCCGCACCCGTTGGGCAGGGTGAGGTTTTTTTTTTTTTTTTTTACTTGTACGTGCCCCCCCGAACGGTTTGCCGCGGCTGCAATTCCCGCTGACAGCGCCGCCGCGGTTGCCGGCGGTGGTGTTCGCGGCCGTCACCCGGCCAGTGCTTGCCGTCACCGGCCGCCGCCCGCAGTGCCAGTACTGCGACCGTCGCCACCGCCACCGCCGCCGCCGGCAGCCATCGGCGCCGCCACCGTTGCCCCCCCCAAACGTGGCCGCCGCCGCCGTCACCGCCGCCCCTCATCAGCGCTGCTGGGTGCGCTGCCGCACCCCGTGGCAGCCGCGGCCGCCACCGCCGCCCACCATGCGCATCTCCGCCGCGACCGCAGCCCGCCGTCGGCGCCGCCACCGGCCCCGCCACCCAGCGAGGGCGCAACCGCCGCGACCGCCGCCCGCCGTCGACGCCGCCGCCGCGAACACCGCCCACCGTCCACGCCGCCGCCGGCCTCGCCGCCCACCCTGGCGACCGCCGCTGCCACTGCCACCCGCCGTCGGCAAGACGGGCGGCGGCGCCGCCCCCTGGGGCGGTCGCCGCCATCACCGCCGCCCGCCGTCCGCTTCACGGGCGGCGACGCCGCCCCCCGTGGCCGCCGCCACCGCCGCCCGCCGTCCGCACCGCCGCCGTCCCCGCTGCCCACCCTGGCCGCCGCCGCCGCCTCCGCCGCCCGCCATCGGCGTGACGGGCGATGGTGTAGCCAACAGACGGCGTCACCGCCGCCACTGCCGCCCGGCGTCGGTGCGACGCGCGGCGACGCCGCCCCACGTGGCCGTCGCCGCCGCCTCCGCTGCCCGCCGTACGCGCCGCCGCTGCGACCGCCGCCCGCAGTCCGGGCAGCCGCCGCCACCGCCGCCCACCGTGCGCGCCGCCGCCGGCCTCGCCGCCCACCGTGACCGTCGCCGCCGCCACCGCCGCCCGCCGTCGGCGCGACGGGCGGCGGCGCTGCCCCCCGTGGCCGCCGCCGACGCCATCGCCGCCCGCGGCTGGCGCCGCCGAGGCGGCGCTCGCCGCCGACAGGTCTCCCAAGCCGCTGACCCTTCACACCCTCACCCCCAAGTGACCCACCCGCCAACCCCCCCCTCTCCGCACCCCATATTCTCAGGTCCGCTGTCTGCCGGCGGGCTGGCTGTCTTCACGCGCTGGGCGCTGGTATACGCGGACAAAAAAAACGACAGTTATCCAAGGAAAAAAAAAACCCTGCTGAATGGGGAAAAAAAACCTTTTGTTGCCCTGTAGTGTACGCACAGCAGGAACAGCGCCCTCACAAGTACGGCTCCAAGAGTGCCTCACGGTCACGGTAGATGTCCTCAGCCAGGTCGTCCCGCAGCTGCACGTGCTGGCGCGTACTGCGGACCTCCTTCCACGCGCGCATGGCCCGTACAAACGCGTCGGGTGCCACTTGGCCAATCGGCAGCACGACCGGCGGCGGGCCGCCCAAACCTGCGAGCGTGCCGCAGCCTGCTGTGCCCCCCCCACCGCCGCCGGGTGCGCCAACCCCGGCGGCAGCGTCAACAGGTCCGTCTCCCCCGTCGGCTCCCCCCACATCTCCACTTACCGCCGCGGCAAATTCCCGCCGCTGCCGGACCAGATACCCCCCCCGTCGTAGCTCCGTTACCATATTGTGCAGGATAGCGACCGCCTTGGCAGCCGCGCAGATGGTGGTGACGCGTGCGCAACGCGCGGGATGCATGGCTATATGGAAGCGTGCCGTCGAAACCGCGTACAGGCGCTCGACGTCTTTGCGAATCGCCTCCTGCAGGCGGTTAAATGTCTTCCGCTTCTCGGTGTTGGGGTTGGCGTACGAGCAGATGAAAAACGCGTAGTGTGGGTAGATTCCATCGACAAGGTAGTAAGGCAGTGTGCGCAAGTTGCCATTGACGGTAAAGGCCGAGCTGCGGGGGGGCCAATCCCCCGCAATGACGGCGTGGTAGAGCGGCGACTGCTGCATCACGTTGAGGTCGTTCATGCTGCCCGGGCACCCCACAAGCAGGTGCCAGATATACAGGTCCTCGTCACACACTGTCTCCATAACGACCGTGCGCCTCCCCTTCCGGTTCTGGTAGAGCCCCGCCTGGCCCTTCGGGCAGTTCTTCCACTCCCACTGGGAGCAATCCAGAGACCTTATACACCCCGGCATTCCCCTCTCCGCGTTCCGCTTCATAAGGATGGCCATCTCCGCGTCGTTGGGGTGGCGCAAATAAACAGGTCCATACTCATCACCAATAAATTCAATCAGTTTCTTCACAGCGAGGTCAATGGTCGTGGAGGAGATGCGACAGTACTCGTCCGCGCGGTCAGCAGCTTCCCCGTACGCAAGGACACGAAAAGCGGCCACCAGCTTCTGCAGAGGATGAGACTGCAAACGACCTGTCGCGTTCACGGCCTGCTTCCACCACGGCTGGTCCTGCAGCGCACGGTAGATGCGCACAAACACCACGCGCGGGACACGAAAACGACGCTCAAAATCCGGCTGCGAGTACACGGGAGGGGCACCGTCCACCCCAAAATAATCTCTCAGAAGGGAACGCAAACCAGCAGAGAAGTTACGTGGCTTGTTGGCCCTCCGGCCCCTCACGGATCCTCGGTACCGTGGCCGACGGCCACACCGCGACGCGTGCAGGCGCTGACGAAAACGGCGCAGCACAGCCAAGTGCGCGGCAACAGCCGAGGCAGCCTCGAGGTCCTCCTGGTCCTGCATCAAGGCCGCAACGTCTAGATCCACAGCAGCGTCCATGGTGCGGGTGGGCCACGGGTAGCCGTGGTGGGCGGCTGTGGCGGTGGGGACGGTGGCGATGATGGTGGGCGTCACGACGATGGTGGACGCGACGACGATGTTGGAGCCCACCGCGACGGCGGCCGCCCCACAAACGGCACCCCCCGGTCTGGCCGCACGGGGGGGGGGCAGTTTGCAGCCCCCCTGCACAGGCAACCCTCCTGCCAGCGACCTACCAATGGGGGCCAAAGAATCTCCCCACCGGCCGGTGTATCCCCCACACTAGGCAGCGCCTGCAGCGCCGGCCACCGACGTCCCGATCTCGGTAGCCAATCAGCACCCCCTCCCAAACCGCATCAGCGGGGGGGCTGGGCGGCGGATCACTCGGTCTTCTACCCGCCACCGGACTCGGCAGACAGTGGACCGGGCCCATAGCCACAGGGGCTGGGCGGGCCGGGAACGGCGGTCGGGCCTCTGTCGCGCAGTGGCACAATCCGAGGAGGGGGGGATCCACAGCCGTCAATCGAGTAGCGATCGTCCAGTGTCGCAGGTGCGATCGAGTCCGGCTAGAACGGTATTGGAAAAATTGCCACGACACAGGCTACAAGAGCCACAAGCAGAGCTCAAATCACCCTCCTGGATGGGGATCTGTCTTGGTCACCCCCCATTCTCGAAAAAAATGGGGGGTGACCAAGACTAAGCCCCATTCTTCACTTCCAATGTAGAAGGAGTTACATTGATTCGGATAACTCGGACCAATCCGGATGGAACCTGAATGAATGTCCATTGTTGCTGTATGGCACCCTATGCGACCATGAGGCCCAGAATGACCTCATTTGAGCAAGATTTGGTCCGTTTCGGCTTCAATTTTCTGCAACGTGTGCATATTCGGTTGGGATTTGCTGTTGGTGGGTGTGCTCTTACTGTTCCCCACGATGGGCCGCCGTCAAGGTGCCAAGCAGGTTTCTGCCGCCAACCGGACGGCCATCCAGGTGTTGGTGGAGGCGGGACACACCAACAGGTTTGTGGCAGACCATGTTGGCATCCCCCTGGGCACCGTGGCGCGGATTGCGTGCCGCGTTCGCAGCGAGGGGACGGCCGCGGCGCGCCACCGCCCTGGGCGGCCGCCCCTCCTCGACTCCCGGGCGTCCCGCCGCCTGCAGCTGATCATTTTCAGGCAGCGCCTGTGGTCCCTGGACCAGGTCACGGAGGACTTCAACCTCGGTTTGGCGCGCCCCGTCTCCACGCGGACGGTGCGGCGCTGCCTACACTGCATGTGCATCTTCAACTACGCGGCAGTGACAAAGCCGTTTTTGACGCCCGCACAGGTGCGCCAGCGGCAGCAGTGGGGACGTGACAAGGTCCCGTGGCCCCTCAGCGCGTGGGAGCACGTCGCATTCTCGGATGACAGCTTCTTTACTCTGCGGCCTGCTCGAGGTGGGGCGCGCGTCTGGCGGCGCCCCGATGAGCGTTACCTGCCCGCGTGCCTGCGCCCCTCGTTCAATTCGGGTCGACAGACCCTCTCCGTCTAGGCTGCGTTCTCCGCGCGCGGCCGGACGCCGCTGGTGCGCGTTGAGGGCCGATTGAACCAGTACAAGTATATCGACAATTTGCACGAGCACCTGCTTCGGTTCGTGGAGAGCAAGCACGGCGGCACCAACGACTTCATCCTCCAAGAGGACAACTGTGGGCCCCACCGGGCTCACAACGTCGGCAAGTACCTGGCTCTTCATGGCGTACGGCGCCTGGACTGGGCTCCTCAGAGCCCGGACATGAACCCAATTGAAAATGCCTGGAGTGTGCTGGAGACTCGGCTGCGGGAGCGCCCGCAGCATCCTAAGACACTGGAAGATCTCTTTACTGCTCTGAGTGAGGAGTGGGACCGCCTGCCTGTGTCTTTTTTTGCTAGTTTGTGGGAGTCCATGCCCTCCCGGGTAGCTGCCGTGGTGAAGGCGCGGGGGCACTCGACAAAGTATTAAGTCGAATGGGCAAATGACGCTTTCCAGGCCACTTTTTTCAGTCAAGTCTCAGCCTATCGGAATCGAGCGTCCAAAATCTCAAGATCGCTTCTATACTTCTGTCCCCCCCCTGTATATAATCGATCTCAACCGGGACCAGAAATACCCTCCGGGGAAAGGGGGAGGTAAATGGGAAGGGGGAACTACGAATTGGGCGTTACCTGTTGCCTCACGCGCCTGGCGGCAGGGTCGCCAGAAATGTACGGTAGTGCACACGGGGAAGAGGGTCGCAAACGCGCAGTTGTTTTTCCCGGGGACGCGGACCACGGGCGCCCGGCTGTCCCATCTAAAAGCAAGAGGAGGGCGTACCGGCCTTTGGCCCGGTAGCCCCCCTATCGAGCCCCTCGGGAGATATTGGCGGGGAGACCGAGTCTAACCTCGTCGATCTCCCCCAATATCTCCCCAACAGCTATTTCTAATAATTTCCCTCGAGGATATCCCTCACAAATACAAAGATGCAATCCCTCATGATTCGATCACGGGACGGGCGCGAGACCGGATCCGGCCCTCCGCCTTGGACCCGTTTCGTCCTGCGACCTGCAGCCCGCGCCCGACACCCCCTTGTACGGGCGTGTCCTGCGCCCGCTCGCCCCTGGGTTGCCGGGACCTTCCGGGGGGTCGCCGGATGCTACACGCACGGGGGGCAATCGGATGCCCAGAGGGGTCCATACAAAATATGTCAGAGGAGCGGTGGTCGTGAGATACCACTTCCGGCTACGGTTGGCGAGCGCAGGACGACGGCACGGCAGAAAGTGGCATCAAACATTAACATGCGTAGACCGTCCATCCTCTTGGCCAAGGCAGAGCTGCGGCTTACCCGTTGCTTGTACACCGCTGCTGCTCGGGCTCGGTGCACCGCTGCGGTCCGCGATGCGGGCTGAGGGGCTCTCCCGCATTGTGCAAAACAGCCCGCGCCGGGCGCGCCCAACTCAAGGCAGGGCCGAGGAACGATGCTGGCACGCCGGGGGCCATGCCAGCGAGCAGCCCCCAAGCCCTGCACCCACTTGGCCCGAGGAAGGCATGGCCGCCGGGAAAAACCGTGGAGCGTGGGTGCACGGGGGGGGTGGTGGTCGCTTCCACACGGGTGGTTGGCGCGCGCTCGTTCCCGCTATGCAGCCATGGAGGCTCAAGGTGGTCGCGGCGCGAGCCACGCACGAGAGCGGGCGGTGGCGCGCGCGCGCGGCTTTGCTCCGCTCCCGCTCCCTCGCGCGCCCCACTGGCGCGCCTCCCCCCGGCGCGCTCCGCGGGTCCGAGCGTGCGCGCGCGCGCTCTGGCGATCGACCCGACGACCGCCGCTCCCGTATGGCGGGGTCTGCCGACGGGTCCGCCACGTAAACTCAGCTGCCCCTACGGGATTGAGCGGCAGGAAGGAATTATCTACGGTGCCTCTGAGGCCGCTCTGAATCACATACCCCGACCACAGCGGGCTGACCTTTTGACAATTCATGACTTGGCCGGGCTGCACGCTGAGTGGGCATGCCTCGACTGTAAGGAGTCCGACAGCCCGATTTGGCGGAGCGGAGGCCGTCCGATTGTCCGCCCAACGTGGGATACCTGAGCAAGGCCCAATACCATTTGTACAGATGGCCAAAAACGGTACAGGGTGTACTCGATCATATCTCGCTCGTCTATATGACCGGGGTCACATAAACGAGCCGATCTCGTTGACGCAAATACCGCGAAGCGCTTTCCAGACGGGAATTCTCCGAGTCATTAGAAGGTAGGGTGCGATGAGAGACGACACAGGCCGAGGCGTCTGACCGCAACCCCCGCCGACGCCGGCGGTCACCTCCGTCGGCTCTGCGCACTGCTACCCGCTCGTTCCTCAAACACCCCCCCCCCCCCCCCCCCCCCCCGGTCGTTGCACCCATATTCCCCGACGCGTGCCACGACACCCTCTGTTGAAGGGAGGCCGTCCGCCTTCTCTGGCGCAAGAGCGTGCTGACGCCGTGGAGGGTTGGTTGGCTGCGGAGGCTGACCACGACGCGGTCGACCAAACAGTTGATATGGTGCTTGCGGGGGAAGATGATGAAAAGAGCTGGTGAGACGACGTTGTGTTGTGGCCTTTCTCTCGCGGAGACCTGCGTGCAGAGGGTCGCCTTCGATGGACACGGTTGCAGCAGTTTGTGGTTCGGTGTGCGAGCATGTCCCACCGGTCAGTGTTGTTGTATTTCAAAGAAATGTCATGAACAATTTCTCTGTCAGTTCCACCACATTGACCCCAATCTTCACACGTGCCAGAATGGACAGCGTGTGCGACGAGGTGGCCCCTCATCACACAGTCGAATAATCAGTGTACCCTTGATCGTCGCGAGAACGTACCACTGTTACTGGGGTATACTGCGGGATACTCGTGGTTGGTACCACACAGCACCCCAGATTGGGCTGAAATGGTCTAAAAAGGGCCCAGTACAAATATTCGCGGACGCGTATCTCGAGAACGGCGTGTACTAGACCCTCTCACAGAGGCCATTCTGCCAATTGAGGATACATCGTCTGACCAGCATACTCCTGAACCCCCCTCCACGACGCCTCTGGGAGGGGGCGTGCGGACATGTCACGGTCGCCAGTATACCCGAGAAGGAGTTGTGGAGAGCTACTTATCGCGACCTGAGAGCCCTCGCGTACAATTGTCATGTCACGCGGCGTGTCTGGCCCGCCGATCACTACGTTGACCACGCCCACTATGCTACGAACAGCGCTGAGAGCGCCTGTCAACAGACCACGCGGCGGTCCCTGTGGTGGCTACGTCACCCACGGAAAATACTATACGTTGCAAGAAAGCATAGATTGTACGTCCAGGAATGATTCCCCGGGGGCCGCTCTCGTACCAGACCCCTCCCCGCCCCCCCTGTCCCCGCCCCGCCCCACACACCCCCTGGTCGGAGAGGGGGGAGCGCGGGGGGGGCGCCGGCGTGCTGGGCACACCAGAATCCCCCCGGTACGCCCCTCTAGCAGCTCCAGGGAGGGGAGGGGACGGGCACACCGGCGTGCCCCCAGCCGCACCCTCCTGCCAACACGCATCATGGTGGCCACCAGCTGCCCTTCACGGCACACCCAGCGCTCCCCACATGGTTCCCGTTACCGTACGCTCGCACCCCACGCCCACGTCTACGCCCACGCGCAAGCCCACGCCCAACCAAACAAAAACGCAACGATACGCATACAACAAACAAGAAAAGGCCAGCACCGACAGACAGACGCGGCCCGCCGCGGCAACAGAAAAAGATCATCAGCAGAGTGGCAGGCCGCCAGCACCAACACACAGACGCGCCCCGCCGCGGAAAAAGAAGAAAGGAGCCAGCAGGGGGGCGGCCGCCAGCACCGACAGACAGACGCGGCCCGCCGCGGCAACAGAAAAAGACTACCAGCAGAGTGGCAGGCCGCCAGCACCAACACACAGACGCGCCCCGCCGCGGAAAAAGAAGAAAGGAGCCAGCAGGGGGGCGGCCGCCAGCACCGACAGACAGAGGCGGCCAGCCGGCGCAAAAGAAGAAAGGCGCCAGCACGGTGGCAGCCACCAGCAGACGGACGGACGCGACCCGCCGCGGCAACAAAAGAAAGGCACCAGCAGGGTGAAGGCCGCCGGCACCAACACACAGACGCAAAGCGCCGCGGCCAAAAAAGAAGGCTCCTCATCACAGGCACCTCGAGGACCAGATTTACGAGTGCGGATCTGCGCGCGCACGTGGGGTAAGTGTGACTGGACGATCGAACGGACCGGAAAGAAGTCCATCGATGGGTCGCATTTCGCCAAGTCATTCGGCCAAGGCATCAAAATAATTGGCTCGTCCGCTCACGCCATCCACTCCAACATCCACCCCCCTACACACCTCCCCCGACGACACTTACCCGTACACTTGGCACAACCACACGCACTCCGACCACCGCAGGCCAACTGCGCGACCGCCCCCTGCGCCCCCCTCCACAGCCGCGCGCGCCACTACACTTGGCACCAAATCCTACACACGGTGCCTCCTCTCCCCCGTCCATCGTCACCGCCTCCGCCCCCCCCCTCCCCGGCCTAAATGGTGCTGGCCCTGCCGCTGCTGTCCACCACCGTGGCGGTGCTCCCTCCCCCAACCTCATCCCGGCGCAGGCCGTACCCGTGCTGTAAACCACCTCGTCAGGCTCTCTCCCATCTTCCTTTTCGCCCTGGCCGCGCCGGTGCTGGCCGCCGCCGCGGCGGTGCTCCCCTCCCCTGCCTGGCCGTGCCGGACGTGCCGCTGCGGCCGGCCTGCGCTCTGGCGGTCCATCCCCCATTCGTCGCGCCGCCCGACGTGCGGGAGCTGCTGGCTACCGCGGCGGCGTCCACCTACCCATCTGTCGGTGCCTGACGTGCCGCAGCTGTGGGCTGTCGCGTCGGTGCTCTTCCCCTTCCTCGGGTCGTTGCCTTCCGTCGGGCAACTGGTGGCCGCCACGGCGGTGTGGTTCTTCCCCTCTGCTGGTCAACAACGTGCCGTTTCTCCTGGCCACTGTGCCGGCTCACCCACCTCTCCCTTCCGCTGACGACACGTACGGCGGCTATTTTGCGCCGCGTCGGAGGCTCCCACCCCCCCTTCCGTCACGCCGCTCGAGTCGCCTGAGGGTGTGAGGGGTGCTCATACATGAGGGACTCGTTGGGGATATTTGATGAGGAGCATTACATCTTTTTTTCGGGTATGGGTGTGAGCGGGGATGTTTTGCCTGACAGAGAGGATGGTTTGGGGGGGGTTTTCGGTGGAGAGGGTGGCTCCTCTGTGGGTGGTGTGGCCGATGGTATGGCTGGGTGGCAGGGTAACGATGACGATGACGATGAGATGGATCTTCCCATGCACCTTCTAGCCATCTTGCTTTCCGGGGAGAAGAAGACAACCGAGTGGGTGAGGGACAACGGTCGGGCTTGGGAGGCAAAGCTATACCGCTCTGACGCGTACTATCACAAGAGGATGCGCATGTCGCCGGCATCTTTTGAGTAGCTGTTCAAGAGGGTGCTCCCTTTCTTGCGCGTGGCGGGGGACGGGATAGTGGGCCGGCCCCCGCAAATTGAGCCCCACATCCGGCTCCTAGTTGTCCTGTTTTGGCTTGGACATGGTGGGAGCCAGTTTACAACCTGCGAGGTGGCTGATATTGCCGAGTCGACTTTCTCCCCCATTTTGAGGGAGACTGTGGACGCCCTTCTTCGCGCGCTTCCCTACCCGGCGTTCCCAGAGACCGAGGCGGGCCAGGCCTCTGTGGCGCAGGGATTTGTGCGCAACCTTGAGTGCCGTATATAGAGGGTGGCCGGGGTCATAGACGGCTGTCTTATACCCATCAGCACCCCCACCGCCAAGTAGAAGGCGGCCTTTAATACGCGAATGTGCATCTATGGTGTGAACCTGCTTGCCATAGTCGACTCCAAGAAGCGCTTTTTGTGGACTCGCGGTGGGCTGCGGGGGTCCATGTCGGAAAGCCGGGCTTTTAGAGAGAGTGCGTGGTACGAAGCCCAGAAGGGAAGCCACCCCAAGTTGCGCCCTGGCTTCTGCCTCTTGGCTGACGGGGGGCTTGCTTTGGAGACATGGCTGCTCAAGCCTTACCCGGAGGAGCAGGTCACGACCGTAGCCAAGCGCTTATACAACTACCTTGAGTGCTCGCCGCGCGTGGTGGTGGAGCACGCATTCGGGCAGCTCAAGGGGCGGTGGCGAGTGCTGCACCACGGGGTGTCTGTGGAGACGGAGTTTGTCCCGTATGTCGTGGAGGCCTGTGTGCGCCTACACAACTTCCTCATCGACATGGGGGACGGTTGGACTCGTACCGTCGACGCACAAGCAGGCAACCACCAAGGCATGGCGGCCGACGCGCTGGAGGACGACACGTACGAGCTCGCCGTGCAAATGCGCGACGCATTAGCACAAGCGCTTTTCGAAGAGCACTCTGACGAGTAGTTAGACGGGCTAAATGAGACCCAACTTGCAAGGTTTTCGTCCTGGACCCACTAGGCGTCCCCTTCTGGGCCATCATCCCCCCATGTGCGGCCAATTCTTACTTCTTGAACTACACGATATGAGCTCTTTAGGCCCAGCACGCGTCCAAGTACCACATGGAGAACACGCAATCCCGCGCAGTACATGTGCCAGCCACGCTCTCCGTTCAACAAGACGAGCGGATCTTGGGCGGCAGTGGGACCGCTGCCCTCCCGCAGCCCCCCTGTCGTCCCCCCACCACCGCGGGGGTGGCCACTGCCACATCCAGCGTCGGCAAAGCGCCACCAAGCTGCGCTGGATAGCCGGTCGTGGCGGCGGCCGCGGTTGATGGGAATAGCGCGGCAGGTGACAGCGCCGTGAAGACCGTGGACATCCGTGCGGTCTCTGCGGCGGATGCGATGGCACCGGCCGGCGGCGCGGTGCTCGGACCGCGGCCCACCCCACTCCTCCCTTCCGGCGTGGCACCCTGCACCATCCTCACCACCCTCTCCGGCTGGGCGCCCGTCACGTGTCTAGTGCTGCCGGCGGCCGGCGGCGCCCACCCCCACCTTCACCCGCCGGCGGCGGCGGCGGCGGCGGCGCGCCTCGAATTCTCTGGCTGGGCCGCCGCGGGGAAGTGGGGCACCCCCGCCGCCGCCGGCGCCGCCGTATCGGCGGCGGCACTGCTGCCGGTGGCGGCGATCTACGCGGCCGAGGCCTTGGAGGCGGCGGCGTCGGTGACGCGGCCGGGGGGGGGGGGCGGGCGCACAGGTCGCCGCGTGGGCGGCCGTGACGGCCGTCTTAGTGGGGCCTAGCGTCCATCGGGTTTTGCGGGCGACGTGGGGGGGCGGAGGGGGAGACGAGGGGGGAGTTGGGGGGGGTTCTGAGGACGGGGAGGCACCGGGGCGGGGGTTGGGGGCGGGGGCACGGTGCGACCCAGACCTGTTCCCTCGTCCCAGGACGTGCCTTCTACGTGCTGCACTCGGACATGGTTTTTTCTACCAGCCCCCCCCCTCCCTACCGCCGCCTCCCCGCTACTAGCTGGGTCACCCAAGAGAGCTCCCACCATTCCCTCCCCCCCCAGTCATCTCCTGTGTCATCTCGGGTCGTCCAATTCCTCCCGCCCCCGCCGCCGGACCCGAGCCGTCTCCTTCCGGGCGTTGCCCTCCGGCACTAGCCGGAGCTGCGCTCCCGCCTGCTTCCCCCCCTCCCAGTGCCAGATTGTCGCCGCCCTCTCTCAGGGACTCGAACTCGCGACGCATCTTCACCACACGCGCCACCGAGACGCCCGATTCAGCAATTTTCAGCATTTGGGACGTCATGCTTTCCTCGTACAGCCGCTTCTGCTCCTGCTGCTTGTTTTTCCCCTCCATGCGCGCCTCGCGCTCGCGCACGTTGACCATCCTCTGCGCCAGCACCAGTCGATCTGCCTGGTACTTCTGGTTCCACTCGGCCTGCTCTCGCGCCAACTTGTCGCGGGATTCCCGGTCCCCCTTGTTCTCGGAAAGCGTGTCGACCAGACGGTCCAGCGCCTCCGCCTTCTTCCCACTACTGGGCTTCTTCCGCTTGAGGGCCCCGCGGGGAACCACCCTGGCGTTGGCGGCCTCGGCCAGCCCCGCATCGCCGCGAATGGCTGGCGCGGGGGGGGGCGTCTGAACGGGCGGAGATGCGCTTCTGCCGCGCATGGGTGAATCAGACCGAGATGAGGGTGTCGTTGTGCGGCCTCGTGAGACCGAGCCTGCACGCGGGAACGGCATACCTCGATCAGGCGGGGGGGTCGCGCTGGGCGGGCGACTGCTCAGCGAAGGTGACACCCTCGCCGCGGCCGGGCCTGCGCGACGGCGCCGAGGGCGGGCCCTCCCGCCCACCTCTTCGCTGGCGGATGAGCCATCGCCTGTGGGGAACTCTGGGCGAGAGGGAGGCGTACGCTGGGGTGGGGGGGTACTCGAGCGGAGGTGCCCAGACTCCAGTACAATCTCGCGCTCCACCTCTGCAGTGCCCCCCTAGATGGTGTGCCCTGTGTCGTAGTCAACGAATTCTGCTGTCGACCATGCAGACAGACACATAAAAAAAAAAAAAAGTGGCATGTACACGGAGTCATGGTCAGTGATTCTGACACACTAAAGGACTGGGGCGGGCATGCGTCACAACATTCATGAGAGGGGCACCAAAGCGGGTCAGCACCTACTAAAGAAAGTCATGTGCGTACATCTTTTGTCCTCCACGTCATCCGTGGCAGCGCCCCGGTTGCGGAGCTTGGCGACCGCTTCGTGGACAGATCGCCACGAGCTGCCCAGGCTCTCGATCTTGGCTCCAACCTTGGGGCCCGTAAAAAGAACAGCAGGCTTATGGGCACGGTTCAAGGCCTCGGCAAAGCGCACGTACTCTTTTCCCAGCTGCTTGTTTTTGTTCTTCGCCTTCAGCACATGGTAGATGCTGCTAGACGTGCTCAGTTGCTCCAGCAACTGCCGCGTAGCCTGCTCGGTCCACCGAACCTTCTTGACAGCGGGGGACGCAGCCGAGCCGGCGTCGGCCTCCCCGCGCGGGAGCGTCCGCTGGGGGTCATTGCCGCCATCGCCACCGGCGACACCATCTCGTGCGGGCGATTGGTGAGGGGGATCGGAACGGGGAGCGGGGGAAGGCATGGCTCCGAGAGCGCGTGGCGCCCAAACACAAGGTGCGTTGTTGCGGGCTCTGAAGCTACGCACGACGGTCAGCAGTGGCGAAGACCGAGTGCGTTCTGCAGCGTGGCGCCGCGCTCTTGACACCGGCGAGTTTAATTCTCAGCTTGGGGCAAATTTGTCCCGTCTCAGGGCTCAACCTGGGTAGTTGAGATGTATGGCTGTGGAATTTCCATCCAAAACCCGAACAAAAGCGCGGATCCTCTGCGACCCCTCCCCAGGGACCGATCAAAGCATGTCGATCGTCCCGGATCCGCGGACTGCTGCGGATGCGCATTCCAGGATTGTATTTATTACAGAATAGGGCTCAGGCCTGCTCTCTTGTCTTGGAGGGATTTTTAAATCGGTTGCCATGCTCGGAGCGATCACCCTGTTGGGCTCCGCTTCGTCGATCGACCTGCATGATGTTTTGCCTTTGCCTTCGACGTCGGAAGCACACTGCCTGTCGGCGACGCAGCACGATGACATCGACGCAGCATCCATGTCGCCATCGCGGTTGCCGGCGTTGCCGATACCGGACCGTACACCTGCTGGTACGCCCCCTCGCGGCGTCCGTGTCTATCATCATGTATGTATCGTCCCCACTTTGCCCGGCTGCTTCTCCCCGCGCTAGCGGCAGTGATGAATGTAATTTATCCCTGGCTTACGAGTGCTGAGGCGCGTCTTCTTTTTGTTGGCGTTGCGCTCGCGCACACACGTGGTGATATTCTTATTCTGAGTCTTGGTGGCACGCCCATTTCCACCTTTCCTCTCCTCTCCGGAGATCTAGGTGGGCGTGTGGTCGTTTCTGCCTGTTGTCCACCCGCGATGTCCACCGGTCAGCTGATTCTCACCGTCTCTGTGTCGTCCTCTTGGTTTGTGTGACTCTCTCTGGTTGGCGTGCGGCTCGAGTCACAGGTGGGGTGCTCCGTCAACGCCTTGCTCAGTCGGCCGTACCTGGTCTACGCCTCGCCCCACTCGCTGGTTATTTGCAGTCCACGTGTGTCAATAGAATGAACAGGCTTTTTTTTTTATTCACACCTGCTGCGACCGTAGACCATACCTCCCACACAACGTCGAGCGCGTGCGGCCGAGACACGTACGCACTGAGCAACGAGCCAGATCTGGTCCTTCGCCGACGGCAGCATCGTCTGTTTGACGGCGCACAGAATGTGCGGTGCGTACGACTACCTGGAAGCATGACGCAACACGACCCAGTAGGGTGCAGTGTATAGCTCATCAAGACAGGAAGGGGGGACGAGCGACGCACGACCAAGGTCGGACAAATAACGAGGAATTTCTGAAAGCGCGGCGACAGCGTCATACCAACAGTGACATCCCAGTGACAATCCAACTGCAAGAAGAGGCAGTCGAGGCATGGACATCAGACCAGAGCAACACAAAGGCATACGCAGGGTGTCTTTCGGCGCACGCGCAGCACAAGAAGAAGCAGCAATCACGGAGCACAAGAGCACAGAGAAAAGACAACTCGACGGGTGAAAGTCGCCAGTGACGGCGGGCAGAGAGACAAGTAAACAGATCGAACAAGACCAGACGAGGCGAACAAGATACAGAGACACAGCGTACACCCAAGAAGCCGAAAAAGCACGACCACAAGGCCGGATCGCCAAAACAAGGCAGGACCAGCACCAGAAAATGACACGGGGGGACTGTACCACGTCAATCCAGGAGTTCGCAGAAGACCTGATCTTGCCGAGCAGCAGAAGGACGGACAGCACAGACAGCAGCCAAGCGCTTCGCCAATATACAACAGTCACCAACCAGGCAGTAGGGTGTCGAGGGGGGGAGGACTCAGCGTCAGACCCCCGACAACAGTGGTCAATTACCACAACAGATGCCTGTCCGTCCACGCACACGGAGACCGACAGGACCGCCAGCGGGTGCGCCAATGAAGGCACGACTCGGGGGCAATGACGGAAGCTTGCTTGTACCGAGACCGCTCCTACCACGCGGGGCTCGAGACGCCCAGGATCAGGGCTGGAACTCCAAAGCCAGTGTTTCAGGAGATACGCCCGGCAGCCCAAACCGCACGTCAATCGAGCGCCCATCAAAGGCCCGACCGCGAAGGCGATTCGCAGCCACGACAGCGTCTTCAGCTCGGTCAAAGCCAATGAACACCCCCTTGACGTAGCCTGCCGTCGGGGTGCGGGGAATGACGATGCTAGTCACCTGGCCATACTGGCTGCACTCGGCGCGGATGTCATCCAACAGGTCTTCATAGTCTTCCGTAGAGCCCGTCACGTCCTCCTCCGTGACCATGTTCAGCAAGACGACCGTCTTGACACCTTCAGCGGCCACGTCGGAGCCAGCCGCGTCTGCCACACCGCTGGCACCATCGGGTGCCACCGACGCGGGCGGCGCAGGTGGAGCAGGAGGCGAGGACGGCGAGGAAACCGGCGGCGCGGTCGACGCGCCATCCGCCGCCAACGCCGGTGACGCGGGCGCCGCTGGCAGCGCCACCGGCGGCGCCACGGGCGCCGGCGGAGGAACCACTGCCAGCGGCGGGGGAGTAGCAGGATACGAAATAGGCACCACGGGTGCGGCCACCGGGGCTGCCGCCGCCGCTTGCTGCAGCTGCTGCGCTGCCACGGCCTGTGCCGGCGGCTGTACAATTCCACCCAGCTGCGAGCACAGGCGCGCGAGCGACACAAAGTCCACGGGCATGGGCTGGGGGGGCACAATCCCCGTCGCCGCCGCGTGATAGTCGCTCGGTCGGTTGATGCGTAGCGGGCGGCCGTGGAGGCTCACGCCAGACAGGCCAATCAGGTTCACCGCGTCCTGCTCCGTGCGCATCTCAATGAAGCTAAACTTGCCCTCCGCGTGCAGCCACACAGACGACACTGGCGGCGTCGTGGACGGCGCTGGGGCAGCATCTAGCCCTGTCTGGGGCAAGTTCACAATGCCAAAGGCTGCCAAGTAGAGGGCGTTGAACAGCTCCAGGAGGGCTTGCTCCGTCACACCCGGGTGGATCGGCAGGTTGCCCACATACAGCCGACGGACCTTGCGGGCAAGATGCGAAGATACGCCCAGAGGCGTGGCAGACGCCTGAGACAACGAGAGAAACGAAAACGAAAAGAGGGCAGAGCGAGAACTCATCAACGACAGCACGGCACGGCGGTCAGAACACGATCATGACAAAAGGGCGAGGGCAACACTGCACTAGCATCGACAGTCCAGCTGAGCGTCCGCAAGCGAGGGCCACAGCAACCCACGACAACAGCAAAACAGCTGACAATAGAGCAAACGTACCAAAACTCGTGCCTGGGGCACAGCCAGCGGCACGGGCGCCTGCTGCGCCATTGCATATGTCGCCGTCGGCGTGACCGCAGCAGGCACAACCGGCAGCGGACGCGGCGCTGGCACCGGAATGAGACGTTCCGGCGCCCGCACCACCTCGGCCACCGCCCCCTTGCGCGCTGGCGCCGGCACCTCAGCATCGCGCTCACGGTCGCGCCTGCGCCGCCCGCCGTCGCGGTGCCGATCACGGCGGCTACTGCGGCCGTGGCGGTCAGTCGAACGCGACCGCCGAGACCGCCGGTGACGGTCCGACGAACGGGAGCGGGAGCGGGTGCGGGAGCGGGTGCGGGAGCGGGTGCGGGAACGGGAGCGCGACGACGACGACCCGTCCCCGTCATCATCCTCATCCCGCCCGCGGCGCCGGTGGCTCGAGTGATGCCGCCGCCGACGACGACGCGAATGATCACGCGACCGTCCCCGATCCCGACGGCGCTTGCGGCGGCGAGAGGACCCACCTCCAACGTCGTCCTTGTCAATGCTCATCGCCACGTCGTCGGGCCCGCCGTCAGGCACGGGTGAACCCATAACGGCACCAGTCCCGGTCTCATCGCCATCAGCATCGCGGCCTTCCATACCGCCGCCACCGCCACCGCTACGACGACGGTCGCTGCGACCCCCGACTCCTCCGCGATCATCCGCCTTGCGCCCGCCGCGGCGGTGACGACGGGAGCTGATCGCCTCCTCCTCCTCTGCCGCCCCATCCCCCCTAGGCGGCTTGTCCTCATGAGCATCCGCCTTAGGCGACTCGGCGCTGCCGCCACGCTCCTCCCGGCGGCGTCGGCTCAATCGCCGGGCACGACGGGACTGCAATCGAGAGCCCGACCGGGAGCGGGAGCGGGAGCGGGAGCGGGACCCCCACGAGCGCGACGGCGAGCGCCCGCGACGGTCACGTTTGCCGCCCTTATCCCCAATGCTGCCGCCGCTGCCGCCGGCGCCCTTGGACCGCTTGTTCGCCTTGACCTCGCGGCCGTCACGGGCAGCCGGCGACCCAGACGACGCCGAGCCGCCCGGCTTGGTCAGTAAGGCAGGCGAGGCCACCGTGGGGGGGGAACGCCGCTCCTCGTCCATTGGCGACCCGCCCTTGGCAACCACCACGCCAGCGGGTGCGCCATCAGGCTCCCCGTTGGCGGGCGACGCCCGCGGAGGGGGGGACGACGGCGACGGCATGGCGCTGCTCTGTGACCAGAAGGGGAAGGATGGGGAGGAGGCCGAAAAGGAAGTGAGGAGGGGGCGGTCAAGCGCGCTCGTGGTGCTCGCGGGCGCACAAGAGCGCCCTCGCGCTGCACAAAAACGCTCGAGGTGGGCCAGGCGACAAGGCGGACTGGCGCTGCACAGAGAACGAGCGACGGCAGCGGCCTCTCGAGCCAAAAAGACGTGGTCCCACACGACGACGAGAGGTCCCTAAAACGAAAAGGCCGCTTGGGTTTCAGGCCCGTCACGCGGACCCTGTCAAACACACGTGCGAGCTGGCAACAGCCACCGCTGCGACAGATGTGGCGGCAAGGGGCGCGGTGGCTTCAAGTGTTGATCCATTCGTTGAAAAAATACGCGAGATTGACATTCTGCCATGGTTTTTTTTGCCACGTGTCACGGGGACATCCTCCACAGCGGCACGCGCGTCTTCAGAGGCCCGAGGGCCGCTCTGAGACCACCCCACCCCCCTCCGCTTGAGGGCACGAACATTGCGCCTCTTGACCGCTCTGCAGGGGCAGCGACAAAGCAGAGGCGGGTCTGCATGGATGCTGCCGCCCCCGCTCCCGCCATCCCCACCACCACCCCGCCAGACGCTGCTACGCCGCTGCCCGCAGCCGTTTGAGCGCCGCTTTGCGCCTCTTCCCTACCCTGGTGAGGCCATGCCTTTCGTGGCCTTCCTCCCCGCCGCCCCTCCGGTTGGCCGCCCCACTGCCTGCCGCGCCTGTGCGTGCGGTTGGCGGCGCGGCACTGTTGGCTCGCAGGGGCCGTCCCGATGGGCGGCGGCTGGTAAAGTGGGCGGGTCGCGCGTGGAGGTGGGCTCCCTCGCCGCTGCGTCCCGGTCGCATAGCCGGTGGCGTATGGATGCAGGGACTGCTGGGGGTGACGGGGAGGGGTCAGGGCAGGGTGCCGACGACGCGGGGGTGGAGCTGGATATGGAGCTGCTGCGTCAGCGGATGGAGAAGATGGCGGCGGACGGGGAGTCGGAGGCAGCGGACGAGGACGGGTCGGATGAGGAGTTTGAAGGCGTGGAGGTGATGGAAGTGGTGGTCGAGGAGGTGGATGTGAGCTTGTCGAACTCATCGGACGAGGAGGATAACCGCGGGAAGGAGGACATCGGGGAGCGTCGGTTCGCGGACCCTGTTTCTGGGGAGGTGCGGACCGGCAGGTTGTCCGGGAATCAAGAAGTTGCGTCGGCGTACAAGGACTGCAACTCGCTGTACATCATTGTCTTCAATGCAGGGGATTCGGACGGGGAGGGGCTCTACTCGATTCACGTCGGTGGGGTGGGGGCTGTGATTCTGGCGTTTGCGCGCATGGAGGAGGCGGGCCGTTACGCCCTAGCGCTGAAGGAGAAGAAGATCATCGAGGTCGCGTCCATCGTTGACATCCAAGTGGCGGTACGCTATGGTTGCTCTATCTGCACCCTTGAGGGCCGCACATGTGCAGCGGAGTCGTCTCCTCATTGTTAGCTCTCTCTCGCGGTGACTTGCATTGTTTTTGCTTGCCTAGCCTTGACACCCGGCCTCCCCCATTCCCTCTTCCCCTCCCCCCCTGTTGCGCATTGTTGCTGACAATTCGCCGGATCTGCTTGGTGTCGCGACCCCCGCCTGTCTCGGCCTGGACGGAGTGGACTCTGCTTGTGCTCGTGGCACACGCGATTGCGGCTGGTTGCAGGAGTTGGAAGCGTCTGACCTGGAAGAGTTTTGCACGGATGCGGGCGTGCGGCTAGGCTTTGTCCCGGCAAACGCGTCCCTGTCGCCAGAGCACCTGCACTCATCGGATGACGCGACCTTTGCACCCTTCTCATCTGATGACCCATTACGTGACGGGGATATGGACGAGGGTCTTGCTGACGAGATGCGGGAAAAGTTAAACAAGCTCATTGGAGAGGGGAAGGGGGAGGGGGAGGGGGAGGAGGAGGGGCAGGGGCAGGGGCACGGGCAGGGGCGTGGGGAGAAGCAGTAGCTGAACACACGTTTTATTCCACTTGTCCTACCGTTGGTGAACGTGGCGACAATTGCCCGCTCGCGGCGGCTCGTCACTGTGCGGGTGGTCGTGCAGCGGCCACCTCCAGGTGCCCTGCCAGGATCGAGTGTGTCAGTCGCCTGACGGGGGCTGGTGGGGCCACCACCCTCCATGTTCACGTCGTCGTCGTCGACCATAGCCGCTGACGTCCAAGCGCATCCCGGGTGAGGGGGGACTTGCCGCAAAAAAAGGGAAACAGCCCAGGCCGTAACAACGGCACGGTCCCGCCAGCCGCCACGCCCACACCATCGCAGCTCGCACCGCACACGCGCAGCAGCCGACAGCAACACGTGCCGCGAGAAGCGCAGGGGCCGCCCCCACCGTGGGCGGCCCCGACGGGCGCAGGCCCAGCTGGTGCTGCTGGCACGGTCCCAGTCGCCGGCCGCCGTGTGGCGGCCGCAACCCAAGGCAAAGCGCAGGCACGTCCCTCATCGCGCCCGCTCACCGATCGCCTGGTGCCTCCCCGCCCTCACGCCTGCGGGAAGAGCCCCCCCGGCACTGGCTCGGCCTCCTCCCAGGCATCCCCACCGCCGCCCTCGCCCCAGGCACCTCCCCTGCCTCCTTCACCCCCCCCCCAGACGTCCTCGCCGGCGTGACCGGCACGCCCCGCACGCGGTGTCCCTCTGGCACCAGCCGCTGCGCCGTCCCCCCCAGGCATGTCACCCTCCTCCGCCGCCGCCGCGGCACCCCCCACGTCCGCCCCCCCCCCTCCCGCCTCCTCCTGCGCCACTAGCTCCTCAAAGCGCCGGCTCTCCGCCGCGATCCGCCGCACGCGGGTCTCGACGGCGGCGAGCTTGGCGCCCACCCCCGCCACCACCCCGTCCACCCGCCGCCCCTCTGCCCGCAGCGCCGCGCGGCGCGCGACCAGCGCCGCAAGCTGGTCGTCCACGGCGCGGAGGGCGGCGGCCGCGTCGCGGGCGGCGGCCGCGATGGAGTCCCGACGGGCGGCGGCCGCCGCGCGCGCCGCGTCGGCGGCAGAAAAGTGGGACGCGATGAGGCCAAGGGAGGTGTCAAAGGGTGGGGGGGGGGAGGGCGTAGCGAAGAAGAATGGTCGAGGGGGGGGGCGCGCGATGGCAACGCGCTCGTCGAGGTGCATGCGGCCAACGGGATCCATGTTGGAAGGGAGCGTGGGCGTGATGCAGCCAGCGCGCCGCGGCTAAGGCCGCGCGGCTGTGGTCTTCCAGGATGGGAACATCGCCTTGCCTCGCGGATCCCTTGCGAAACAAGCACCAGCCTCGCGAGCTTCCGCAAGTATGTAATTGTCAGAGAAACAGACAGTTGGTAGGAACCAGTTGCACCCGTCGCTATGTATCGTCCGCGGTTGGCAGGAGAGGGCGCCCGCGGGTCGGCGGGAGCCATCGTCGGGAAAACGTACCACCCGTACTAGGGTATACTAGGCAGTACTCGTGGCTATTTTTTGTACTGCGCATGTACTGTACGGTAGCTCGTTTACTTGTGGTCGGCTGTGGTCTGCTGGTGGTTCGCGTCGGAGGGCGGCTGGAGCCGGGTCCGACAGAAAGGTGGGCTACATGTCCGTGAGTGCCCAAATCAGCTGTAAAACCGGGGCACCAGGAAGACTCCACCACCCCAGGGGAGGACTCAGCCGCCGAGGGGGGGGGGGGCACGGCCGTGGGGGGGTGCGAGGCAGGCCTGAGGAGCCGAACTGCGCACGAATATCGCCGAATTATCAACGGATTGCGCGCGACTTGCCCCGATTCCAGCTTCGCGACACCACTTCTGTCACACGTCCAACAGCAAGCATTCGCAGCCGCTCTCCACGCGCTCCCTTCTCACACCTCGGTTGGTCTAAGTCTCGACCAATGCTCGCCGGTCACGCATCGAGTGCGTTGTCGTGTTGCGGGTGGACTCCCGGATCATCTCCCCTGCAGCTGAAAAGGTCCCCATGCACGAACGCACAGCACGGCGCCCCGGGGAGCCCCACCCGAGAGCAGAGCGCGCACTGGAGCGGCCTGACAGCACGGGTGCGCGGCGCGCACGCCCGGACAGAGAGCTCCTGGAGCATCGTGTCAGGGGGTGCGGGGGGGGGGGGGGGGGACAGGCGGGGCGGGGAGGGGTCTGGTACGACAGCGGGCCCCGCGGAATCATTCCTGGACGGAAAATCTATGCTATCTTGCAACGTACAGTATTTTCCGTGAGTGACGTAGCCACCACAGATACCGCCGCGCGACCTGTTGACAGGTCCTGTGAGCGCGGTTCGTAGCATAGTGCGCGTGGTCCCCCGGAGAGCCTCACCTGAGAGCAGAGCGCGCACTGGGGCAGCCTAACAGCACGGGTGCGCGGCGCGCACGCCCGGACAGAGAGCTCCTGGAGCATCGTGTCAGGGGGTGCGGGGGGGGGGGGGGGGGACAGGCGGGGTGGGGAGGGGTCTGGGACGAGAGCGGGCCCCGCGGAATCATTCCTGGACGGAAAATCTATGCTTTCTTGCAACGTACAGTATTTTCCGTGAGTGACGTAGCCACCACAGATACCGCCGCGCGACCTGTTGACAGGTCCTGTGAGCGCGGTTCGTAGCATAGTGCGCGTGGTCCCCCGGAGAGCCCCACCTGAGAGCAGAGCGCGCACTGGGGCAGCGTAACAGCACGGGTGCGCGGCGCGCACGCCCGGCAGAGAGCTCCTGGAGCACCCTGTGAGGGGGGTGCGGGGTGGGGAAGGGCGGGGGGGGGGGGGCGCTCCAGCAGACAGGCGGGGGATGGGCGTCTGTGCCCGGGCGTTGACCAGCCAAGCTAACCTCCATCTCCCACTCCCACTCTCCAGCTTCCCCCCCCCCCGCCCTCCCCTTCCGTCTTCACGTGCCCCACGCCCCCCTCTCCACCATCCCACCACCCCCCCCCCCCCCACCTTCTTGTTTTCCACACCTGCGTGCATCTGCTGGTGGCGGCTGCTTTTCACCCCGCGGGTGGCGCCTCCAAGCTGGAGCCTTTTTTTTTGGCCGCGGCGCTTCGCGTCTGTCTGTTGGTGCTGGCGTCCTTTACCTTGCTGGTGCCTTTCTTTTGTTGCCGCGGCGGGTCGCGTCCGTCCGTCTGCTGGTGGCTGCCGCCCTGCTGGCGCCTTTCTTCTTTTGCGACGGCTGGCCGCCTCTGTCTGTCGGTGCTGGCGGCCGCCCCCCTGCTGGCTCCTTTCTTCTTTTTCCGCGGCGGGGCGCTTCTGTCTGTTGGTGCTGGCGGCTTGCCACTTTGCTGGTGGTCTTTTTCTGTTGCCGCGGCTAGCCGCGTCTGTCTGTCGGTGCTGGCGGCCGCCCCCCTGCTGGCTCCTTTCTTCTTTTTCCGCGGCGGGACGCGTCTGTCTGTTGGTGCTGGCGGCCTGCCGCTCTGCTGGTGGTCTTTCTCTGTTGCCGCGGCGGGCCGCGTCTGTCTATCGGTGCTGGCCTTTTCTTGTTTATTATATGCGTATCGTTGTGTTGTTGTTTAGCTGGGCGTGGGCTTGGGCGTGGGCGTAGGCGTGGGCGTGGGGTGCGTGTGTACCATGGACGGGACCATGTGGGGAGCGCTGAGTGTGCCGTGGAGGGTAGCTGGTGGCCACCTCGATGCGTGCTGGCAGGAGGGTGCGGCTGGGGGCACGCCGGTGGGCCCGTCCGCTCCCCTCCCTGGAGCTGCTAGAGGGGCGTACCGGGGGGAGCCTGGAGTGCCCAGCACGCCAGCGCATCCCCCCCGCTCCCCCCTCTCCGGCCAGGGGGGGTGGGGGGGGGGGCGGGGACAGAGAGGGCGGGGAGGGGTCTGTTATTAGAGCGGCCCCCGGGGAATCATGCCTGGACGAAAAATCTATGCTTTCTTGCAACGTACAGTATTTTCCGTGGGTGACGTAGCCACCACAGGGACCGCCGCGTGGTCTGTTGTCAGGCGCTCTCAGCGCTATTCGTAGCATAGTGGGCGTGGTCAACGTAGTGATCGGTGGGCGAGATACGCAGCGTGACATGACAACGGTACGCGAGGGCTCTCAGGTCGCGATAAGTAGCTCTCCACAACTCCTTCTCGGGTATACTGGCGACCGTGACATGTCCGCACACCCCCTCCCAGAGGCGTCGTGGAGGGGGGTTCAGGAGTATACTGGTCAGGCGATGTATCCCCAATTGGAAGAATGGCCTCTGTGAGAGGGTCTAGTACACGCCGTTCTCGAGATACGCGTCCGCGAATATTTGTACTGGGCCCATTTTAGACCATTTCAGCCCAATCTGGGGTGCTGTGTAGTACCAACCACGAGTATCCCGCAGTATACCCCAGTAGCAGTGGTACGTTTTCGCGACGATGTAGTACGTCAAAGAATCTGGACCCACAACGGATTCGTCGTGTAGGTGGGCTACTACACCGTCGTGGGTGCTCTCCCCCACACTGTGGGAGGGGGTCTATTTGGAAACTAGTTACACCCAATACATTCCCGACAGCCCATTCCAGCATGCCTGGAGGGGTGCCGACGATCTCCTCCAGCTCCCCAGATCCACCTCGATCTCTTCAGAAACGAGTACATGCCTGGTTCCAACTCCATAGCGGAGTGCATTTGTCCAGTACTGGGAGCAACGGACGGGGGGAGCTCCCCCTGTAACGCCGGAGCTCGTTACGCTCCCCCCCGCTGGTGCATCACACATATGCGATGTTGAGCCCAAAATTGCGGATGTGCACGCGCATGTCACACATGCGGCGCTTCACACGGACATGTGATGTGGGAGGTGTGACAGGGTGGATGCCGCAGCGTCGCACCATCGCGGGCTACCGTTGCATGGTGGCGGCCCCGCCGCCCACGCGCCAGGTGGCGTAACCGCCACCACCCCCACCGGCAGCCGCCGTCCCCGCCCCCGCCCCTGCCGTCGCCGCCCGCCACCGCCGCCGCGGCCGGGAGCCGCGGCCGCCGCGGCGGGCGGCCGCGGCCGCCGCCGCGGCCGCCCGCCGCTCGCCGCCCGCCGCCGCCGCCGCCGCCGCCGCCCCGGCCGCGGCCGTCGCCGCCCCCGCCGCCGCCCGCCACCGCCGCCGCAGCGGCCGCCGCAGCTGCCGCGGCGGGCGGCCACGGCCGCCCTCCGCCACCGCCGCCGCCGCCGCCCCCGCGGCCGCCCGTCGCCCGCCGCCCGCCGCCGCCGCCGCCGCCGCCGCCGCCGCGGCTGCCGCGGTGGGCGGCCGCGGCCGCCCGCAACCGCCGCCGCCGTGGCCGCCCGCCGCCACGGCCGCCGCATCCGCCGCCGCCGCCCCCGCGGCCGCCGCGGATGCGTGCTGCTGCCGCCCCGGCTGCCGCTGCCGCCGCCGCCGTTCCTGCCGGCCGCCGGCCGCCTGCCTGGCCGGCTGCCGGCCGGCTGCCCCCCGGGCTGCCGCCCCGGCCGACGCCCCCTCGGCCGCCGCCGGCGCATCCGCTGGTTGGCTGCCGTCGCGGCTGCCGCTGCCGCCACCGCCGCCGCCGCCGCCGCCCCCGCGGCCGCCCACCGCCCGCCGCCCGCCACCGCCGCCGCCGCCGCCGCCGCCGCCGCCGCGGCTGCCGCGGCGGGCAGCCGCGGCCGCGCGCCGCCACCGCCGCCGCCGCCGCCCCCGCCGCGGCCGTCGCCGCCCCGGCCGCCGCCCGCCACCGCCGCCGCCGTGGCCGCCGCGGCTGCGTGCTGCTGCCGCTCCGGCTGCCGCTGCCGCCGCCGCCGTTGCTGCCGGCCGCCGGCCGCCTGCCTGGCCGGCTGCCGGCCGGCTGCAGCCCGGGCAGCCACCCCGGCCGACGCCCCCTCGGCCGCCGCCGGCGCATCCGCCGGTTGGCTGCCGTCGCGGCTGCCGCTGCCGCCACCGCCGCCGCCGCCGGTCGCCGCCCTGGTCGGGGGCGGCCGCCCCCGCTGGCCGGCCGCCGGTCCGGCCCCCGGCCCCCTCCGCTGCCGCCGGCTACCGTCGCCGGCATGCTGCCGCCGCTGGCGGGCTGCCGCCGCCGGCCGCCTGCCTGACCGGCCGCCGGCCGCCTGCCGCCCGGGCTGTTGCCCCGGCCGCCGGCCGCCTGCCGCCCGGGCTGTTGCCCCGGCCGCCGTACCCACCGCCGCCGCCCCCACCGGGTTAATGCCGCCCGGCTGCCGCTGCCGCCGCCGCCGTTTCTGCCGGCCGCCGCCAGCGGGCTGCCGTCGCCAGCGGGCTGCCGCTGTTCGCCTGTTGCCGTCAATCGCGGACTTTCTTTGTCAGCTGCCTCTGCCGCCACCGCTCGCCATCGCCGCTGCCACGGCCCCCGCCGCCGCAGTGGCGGCTGGCGCCGCCGCCCCCGCCATCGCCGCGGTGGCAATGGCTGCCGCCGCCCCCTGCCGCAGCTGCCCCCGTGGCGGCAGCGGCCGCTGCCTTGCGGGGGGAGGGGTGACCAGCCACGCTGCTTGCACGCAGAGGGATTTTGAACAACTCGCACACCGCGATTGTTCGATGTGGAAACAAAAGTACACACACCTCAGACTTGACACACATCTCTAGGCCTGTTTGGCGAATCAAGTGTCACTTACGTCTGTTCTGATAGGCTGTCACGCGACTTGAACTGCGAATCTGGAACAATCAATACTAAACTTACTCTTGCTGGACATGAGAGTACCACTTTTGGAAGAACACCCATCCTGGTCAACGACTTGCAACTGGCAACTCCCAACTGCTGAAGCGCCGGCGCCCGACGCCTTCTTCCACCCCGCCTGGTCGCCCGCTTCACCATTTCCTGGCCACGTAGCAGGCCAGGTGGATACACAAGCCTTATTTGCTTGCTCTATCCAGTCTTGAGTGCGGGTCTGCCTACATCTGCGAAGGCACAGCCCCGAACGACCACATGGAGGGGCGCCATGTCCTCATCATTCCCCCTGGGTTTCGTAGCTCAGCGGCGTCTGTGACGGTGAAACACTGTTTGCTATGGCTCTTTGGACATCCTGACATTTGTCATCCTGCAGAACGCAATTGTTTGTTCAGACAGTGCAAGAAAGTGCCTCCCGTCTGTTTCTTTGTCATCCGCTGTACAATATGGGCCTGGATATAGAGTGCATGAGCGCCCCACCGTGGGAAGAGGTAGTCATATCTGGGTAACATGATCACGCTGAACCTATTGGTGCACACATCTGGCGTCGTGCACCCGTACGGCCGACAGGAATGTCGAGAGGCTGGGTGGCAGAAGCGCTATAGGCGCCCGCTCCGAGCGCTTTTGAGCACAATGGGTCTACTTTGATTAGTGAACGCTATGAGCAGAGGTATCTGTTGGCCACTGAGCCGTAAAAATGCAAAGAAAGCACTCTGCAGTTCACTCGTTCGTGACTGACTGACTGCTGATACGGTGGTATGCACTGCGGCGCAGCTGGTTGCGCCCACAGCGCAGTTGAGAGTGCAAAAAGCTATGGAGGTAGCTGAAAACACTGTCTAGATCAGATAGATGTAGTTTTTGAAGGATGAGAGCGCTGTGGGGCGTTGGAAGTAGGGATGGCCGATTGTAAGACACGTGTGGTAATTTCATGAAATTTCACGTTACCTCCCACAGCGTGAAAGGAGCCATCTTTCCGCAATTTCTCGAGATGCGCCAGCCAGGGGGAGATACGGCAAACGCGGCTTCAGAATGGCCACACCTGCCCTCATCTCCTGCGTGTGAGGCCGAGAAAAGCGCAGCTCTCCAGCTGCCGGCGCCTGTGGCTCACGGGCAGAGCACACTGTTGCTCCCCACTGCTCACCCTCAAAGGTCCGGGGTCGTGCCAGGCACCCGCTGCTTGCCACTGGCCTGTTCTTGACTGCGCCCACAGACCAGCCCTTACCGCGCGGCTTCGCGCCGCTCCCCCACTTGCTCCCCGCCGGGGTCATCCGCCTTTGCCGAGCGCACACCCCCCCCCCCCACGCGCACCTCTCCTTCACCGCCCCTCTTCTCTTTCCCCCCTTCTCTTCCCCATGGCGTCTCCTTCCACGCACCGCCCGCCATCTGCGGTGTGGGTTTTCATGGATGTGTCGGCCGATGGCCGACGCATGTCGTGCAAGGCACCATCCTGCACCTACAGAGACGTTGCCCAGAACGCAACCAGGGCTCGGCGTCACTTGCTCGCCTGCAGACTGGCGCTGGCCCACCTGCCGGGCATTGCTGTCCAGCTTGCCACACCGGATGGCGGCGAGGACCGCGGGGCGGGTCCGGATTTGATGCTCCCTCCTCTTCCGGATGCCACCTTAGCCAAGTGGAGGTTGCAGTTTTCAACCCTGCAGCTGGAGTCGGGCCTGCCCTTCTCAACCTTTGACACCCCCCGCTGGCGGTCCATGCTGCACACTGTGTGTGGCGGCAGATTTGATGGTCCTGGAGGGCGACGTGTCGTGGGTGGCGCCCTCCTGTCCGACGCCGTTGCCGCGGTGGACGCGCGCGTATCCGGCTTCACGCAGGCTGCAGATGCCCTCTCCAATTCCATGGACGGGATGACGGACGTGAACGGGGGGGGGGTCTACGATGTGATTGTCTACACCCCAACACCCCTACTGGTGTCAACTTTCCGTCTCGGGAGCGAGTCTGCGTCTGCTGACGTGCTCCTCACGAGATTGGGGACGGCGCTGCCAGGCCCCCTGCTGGATGGCATCGCCACTAGCAGCGGCATGGAGCTGCAAGGCGGTGCCACCCCGCTGTCCCTGTTTACAAGTCGTCGTCTGTTGGCGCTGGTAACGGACTCCCCCTCGACTATGGTGGCCCTGCGGACCCGAGCGGTGGATGCCGGTACGTTCCTGTACGCCTTTGGGTGCGCTGCGCATGCTGGGAACCTTATCGCCCAGGATGCTGCCAGGGTGACAGTGTGCGCGCAGGCCTTGCGCGCAGCTCTCGTCATCACTGTCTTCTTCACCAGGTCCACGAGGGCACGCTCCCTGTTGGCCTCGGTACGATCGCGGCTGTCAACCAACGAGGGGACGAGGGTCGGGAGCCTGCGCAGCTACAGCCGCACGCGGTGGGCCGGTGAAGGTGCAACCATTGCAGCCATTGGCGACAACCTACCGGCCCTGCGGCACACCCTGTTGGAGAATGAGCACGCGGCTGCGCCGTTTGAGGTGCCAGATGCGGTCAGCCGTGCAGTGGCATCCCCGGCTGCAGCTGCATCCATCACAAAATGTGCCCCCTTCCTCAACTTTCTGGCGCGGCTGGTCACCGTGCTGGAAGGGGACGCTACCCCCCTGTCAGCCTACACGGGTGTATTTGCGTGCCTGCGCGCGTCCCTGGCCAACAACTTTGCCACCATTACTGTGCCCGACCGCCAGGCCCTGCAAGGGACCCTTCAGCGCCGGTTTACATCTTTTTCTGACCCCATGGTGGTGCTGGCTTTTTTTTTGGATCCGTGTTGGTCGCCTGTCCGTGCACGGCTATTGTGCCTGCTGTGGGGTGGCCAATCACTGGTGGCCTTGCGGGACGCGGCGGTGGACAGGCTGTGCCTGTCCGATGCGGCGGCCAAGGCGGCGCTGCTGACGGAACTGGCCGGCTTTGCGGCTCTGGAGGTGCAGCACGCTGGCCACGCGGCCTCCAGGGACTTGCATCCCGTTTTGTGGTGGCGCCTGTGGGGTGCGTCCCTGCAGGTGTTACAGCCATTGGCCGTGCGCCTGCTCTCGACCCCGCCGTCGGCTGCTGGCGGAGAGCGGATGCTTAAGACGCTGAAGGGGGTACTGAGCACGCAGCGCAACCGCCTGGCTCCGCAACGTGCGGACACGCAGACGCGGCTGGCGTTCAACGCGCGCCAGATGCGGCGCGCGTGCCTCATCGCTGGGTATCGCCGATCCGAAGCGGAGATCCAACTACTCGCCATGTTGAATGGAGAGGTGGGGGCTGGTGCCCCGGTGGCGGGCCCCATGGCCCCCGTTGCGGATGACGGTGGTGCAGCCAGTGAGGGGTACGAGTCGTCGGGTGAATTTGAGGAGGGCACGTCCACTGCGCGGCTGACCGAGGACGCCACCGTCGAGCGCTTGTGGGGGTCGGACCGGCTGGAAGCCGCCGTCGACTATCTGATGCAGTAAATATTACTTGTCCTGTTTTATTTTTTTTCGCAGTACACGCCAGAGAAAGACAATACGGAACACACCGTCTGTCGGTGCGGTCAGCACTCACCCCCCTTGCCCGCCACCCCTTATCATCCGCAATGTGATCGGTCATCGCAGCAGCTCCCCCCCCACCCCCCCCCTCCTCCGACACAACACTTTTTCCGCTGCGTCGTCGTGACGATGGAGCGCCCCCCCCGCCTCCCCTCTTCTCCATCGACGCATCAAACACGTTGACGGCAAGATAGACCGGCCCTCCACCCCCCACCCACGCAGCCGGACCCCATCCATGACGTCGATCGACAGGTTACACAGAGCCCCAACCCTAACCCCCCCCCCACCTGCGTCGCATAAATCCAGCCGCCACGTCATCCGAAAGGTGAAGCTCTTCTCCCCGCCCCCCCCCCCACTCGCCGCCTGGCCCCATCCGCAACATGGTCCAACTTGTACAACAGAGCCCCCGCCCCACCCCCCCCCCCCGTCGCCCGACCCCAGCCGCAACGTGGTCCAACAAGTGGAACAGTCCCCCCCCCCCCCCTCCCACCCCACTCGCAACCCGACCCCTTCCGCAATATGGTCCCACAGATGAACAGCTCCCCCCCCCCCTAACCCCCACACACACGCCACCTGACTCCATCCGCAACGTGGTTGGTAGATTACAGCTGCAGCAGCATTCCCACGCCCTCCCCGCCCCCCTCCCCTTGCGAAAAGTTCTTGATCAGTCATACCAGCATTCCCCCGCCACCACCTGGGGGGGAAGTCCCCCTCTGTCACGGGTGGGGTGAGGGGGGTTTACGGCGTGCCGGCGGTGGGCACCCAGTGCGTCGCGGTGCCCTTCTTGATGGATGGGGGCCCGGAAACGTGTAGAAAGAGGTTGGTGGCAGGGGGGGCCGCGGGTTGTGGGCATGGCCCAGCAGGGGCCAGCTGGGGGGTACGATAGTGAGTGGACCACGCAGCGAGCGGGAATACGCCCGCCGACGCACATAGCCGAGCGTGGTGAGCACGGGGTGGGCGAGGCCGCCCGCAGCGATGGGCAGGAGTAGTGGCAGCAAAGGGGGGGGGGAGAGGGGGGGGGAGCCGGCCAGGACGGCCGCCAGCCTGCCGTCATTGCCGCGTGCTCTGGGGTGTGCAGGAGCTCAGGGGGGCCCTCCCAACTCATCCGCTGCTGGCCGCGGCGGCACGCGATGGTGATGGGGCAGGCGGGCAGTGGCAATCAGCGACTAGGTGCTGCCACCGCCGTCACTGATGGGGGTGGCGGGTGCTGCCGTCGCCGTCACTGATGGGGGTGGCGGTCGACGACACGCCCGCGTGATCCCGACTGCCTCTGCAACGCGGCAATCCCGTTTCCTGCAATGCACGAATTTGAAATTCTCGCAATCTTGCACCAGGCAAGCTGCCACCTCTAGTTGGAAGGCCTATCGCGCCTACCTGTCCAGAATGGACATTTTTGGGGCCCATGTGACCCACTTCTCGACGTTTGCGACACTTTCTGAGCACGTACTCGTGCTCAGCGTCATCGAATTAGTCTAATGGGAACAGCTTGAGAAAATTTTGCTTCACTTTCTGAAACGCGTTGTAGCGGCGTGTGATGCATTGCACCGAGGTGTGCGTGGGGCAGCGTCACGACGTGCAACACGAGTCAAGGACTAGTTTACCAACTTTTCTGAAGCATGCTCAATCGACTAAACCGACGTCGCTGAGCACGGATATGTGCTCAGAATGTTTCGCAATCGTCGGGAAGTGGGTCATACAGACCCCGAAAGTGGCCATTCTGGACAGGTAGCCTCGACAGGCCGTCTGACGCCCCACAGTGCTCTCGCGCACTAGAAGCTACAGTTCTCAGATCCCAACAGTACAGCAGACCTCCTCCACTACAGTTGTGGTTCTCATCGGCGCTATGGGCGGGTCCAGCTGCGCGACATTGCCCAAAGCGCCACCCTTTGCACGGATTTAAAAATGTCCGGACCCCGGCAAGCCGTCCAAAAACTTTTAGCAATTGTACGCCACCAGGTACTCATACCTTTAGTTTAAGTGCAAAAAAAAGAGGACGGTGAACCACAAAAAAGCTCTGAAAGGTGGGGCGTTTATAGCATGAAGCGCTTCTTTCCCAACGTTCCTGGCTTTGGAAAGTGGGCCAACAGTCGCCAAAATGTCCGCCGCGCCACCCAAACTGTCCTCTGCGCGTTCCGCTCGTCACACCGGCGTGGGCGGTGTGAGGGCGGAACTTTTTGCACCGTCCACCACACCTGGCTGTCGGGATCCCCACGTGGCAAAAACCATCCCACAATATTGACACGTGGAAACCGGCGCTCCACAAAACACTCGTTGCATCCAACGGACGCGCCAACAAACGGGTCGGCCAACCACCCCATGCACGACCGTGCGGGTGGAACCTCGGACATTGTGCGGGCGGCTGTATGGCTGGAATAAAAGATGCGCGCCCATTCCGCCGCCGGATCGTGTGCAGCACTGCTGTACACGCAAAAGTGGGCAAAAGTGGGCTAAAGTGGGCAAAAGTGGATAAGAAGCGGCCAACCACCCCCATTGCATGACCGTGCGGGTGGAACCTCGGACGTCGAGCGGGCGGATCTATGGCTGGAATGAAGGATGCGAGCCAATTCGGCCGCCGGATCGCGTGCAGCATTGCTGTACAAGCAAAAGTGGGCAAAAGTGGGCAAAAGTGGGCAAAAGTGGGTAGGAAGTGGGTAAGAAGTGGGCAAAAAGTGGGCAAAAAGGGGGCCAAATTGGGACACAAATGGGCAATTGGGGGCAAGAAGTTTTCCAAAACTGCAAAGAAAACGGACGTGAAAGTGCCCAGAAAGTGGTCCAACAGTGGCCAGAAAGTGCGCCGCGCCACCCAAACTGTCCACTGCGCGTTCCGCTCGTCACACTGGCGTGGACGGTGTGATGGCGGAACTTTTTGCACCGTCCACCACACCTGGCTGTCGGGNAAAAAGGGGGCCAAATTGGGACACAAATGGGCAATTGGGGGCAAGAAGTTTCCAAAACTGCAAAGAAAACGGACGTGAAAGTGCCCAGAAAGTGGTCCAACAGTGGCCAGAAAGTGCGCCGCGCCACCCAAACTGTCCACTGCGCGTTCCGCTCGTCACACTGGCGTGGACGGTGTGATGGCGGAACTTTTTGCACCGTCCACCACACCTGGCTGTCGGGATCCCCACGTGGCAAAAACCATCCCACAATATTGACACGTGGAAACCGGCGCTCCACAAAACACTCGTTGCATCCAACGGACGCGCCAACAAACGGGTCGGCCAACCACCCCATGCACGACCGTGCGGGTGGAACCTCGACATGCGGCGGCGGATCTATGGCTGGAATAAAGGATGCGAGCCATTCGGCCGCGGATCGCGCAGCAGCATTGCTGTACAAGCAAAAGTGGGCAAAAGTGGGCAAAAGTGGGCAAAAGTGGGTAGGAAGTGGGTAAGAAGTGGGCAAAAAGTGGGCAAAAAGGGGGCCAAATTGGGACACAAATGGGCACACCTGGCTGTCGGGATCCCCACGTGGCAAAAACCATCCCACAATATTGACACGTGGAAACCGGCGCTCCACAAAACACTCGTTGCATCCAACGGACGCGCCAACAAACGGGTCGGCCAACCACCCCATGCACGACCGTGCGGGTGGAACCTCGGACATTGTGCGGGCGGCTGTATGGCTGGAATAAAAGATGCGCGCCCATTCCGCCGCCGGATCGTGTGCAGCACTGCTGTACACGCAAAAGTGGGCAAAAGTGGGCTAAAGTGGGCAAAAGTGGATAAGAAGCGGCCAACCACCCCATGCATGACCGTGCGGGTGGAACCTCGGACGTCGAGCGGGCGGATCTATGGCTGGAATGAAGGATGCGAGCCAATTCGGCCGCCGGATCGCGTGCAGCATTGCTGTACAAGCAAAAGTGGGCAAAAGTGGGCAAAAGTGGGCAAAAGTGGGTAGGAAGTGGGTAAGAAGTGGGCAAAAAGTGGGCAAAAAGGGGGCCAAATTGGGACACAAATGGGCAATTGGGGGGCAAGAAGTTTCCAAAACTGCAAAGAAAACGGACGTGTGAAAGTGCCCAGAAAGTGGTCCAACAGTGGCCAGAAAGTGCGCCGCGCCACCCAAACTGTCCACTGCGCGTTCCGCTCGTCACACTGGCGTGGACGGGTGTGATGGCGGAACTTTTGCACCGTCCATCACACCTGGCTGTCGGGATCCCCACGTGGCAAAAACCATCCCACAATATTGACACGTGGAAACCGGCGCTCCACAAAACACTCGTTGCATCCAACGGACGCGCCAACAAACGGGTCGGCCAACCACCCCATGCACGACCGTGCGGGTGGAAACCTCGGACATTGTGCGGGCGGCTGTATGGCTGGAATAAAAGATGCGCGCCCATTCCGCCGCCGGATCGTGTGCAGCACTGCTGTACACGCAAAAGTGGGCAAAAGTGGGCTAAAGTGGGCAAAAGTGGATAAGAAGCGGCCAACCACCCCATGCATGACCGTGCGGGTGGAACCTCGGACGTCGAGCGGGCGGATCTATGGCTGGAATGAAGGATGCGAGCCAATTCGGCCGCCGGATCGCGTGCAGCATTGCTGTACAAGCAAAAGTGGGCAAAAAGTGGGCAAAAGTGGGCAAAAGTGGGTAGGAAGTGGGTAAGAAGTGGGCAAAAAGTGGGCAAAAAGGGGGCCAAATTGGACACAAATGGGCAATTGGGGCAAGAAGTTTCCAAAACTGCAAAAGAAAACGGACGTGAAAGTGCCCAGAAAGTGGTCCAACAGTGGCCAGAAAGTGCGCCGCGCCACCCAAACTGTCCACTGCGCGTTCCGCTCGTCACACTGGCGTGGACGGTGTGATGGCGGAACTTTTTGCACCGTCCACCACACCTGGCTGTCGGGATCCCCACGTGGCAAAAAACCATCCCACAATATTGACACGTGGAAACCGGCGCTCCACAAAAACACTCGTTGCATCCAACGGACGCGCCAACAAACGGGTCGGCCAACCACCCCATGCACGACCGTGCGGGTGGAACCTCGGACAAGCTGGCAAAATGGGCAAAAGAGTGGGCAAAAGTGGATAAGAAGCGGCCAACCACCCATGCAGCGGCCATCGCGTGCAGCATTGCTGTACAGCAAAAGTGGGCAAAAGTGGGCAAAAGTGGGCAAAAGTGGGTAGGAAGTGGGTAAGAAGTGGGCAAAAAGTGGGCATGCATGACCGTGCGGGTGGAACCTCGGACGTCGAGCGGGCGGATCTATGGCTGGAATGAAGGATGCGAGCCAATTCGGCCGCCGGATCGCGTGCAGCATTGCTGTACAAGCAAAAGTGGGCAAAAGTGGGCAAAAGTGGGCAAAAGTGGGTAGGAAGTGGGTAAGTGGGCAAAAAGGGGGCCAAATTGGGACACAAAGTGGGCCCAGTGCGCCGCGCCAAAAGTGGCAAAAACCATCCCACAATATTGACACGTGGAAACCGGCGCTCCACAAAACACTCGTTGCAAAAAGGGGGCCAAAGCACTGCTGTACACGCAAAAGTGGGCAAAAGTGGGACACAATTCGGCCGCCGGATCGCGTGCAGCATTGCTGGGCCAAATTGGGACACAAGTGCCCAGAAAGTGGTCCAACAGTTGCCGGGGCACACCTGGCTGTCGGGATCCCCACGTGGCAAAAACCATCCCACAATATTGACACGTTCGGCCAACCACCCCCAAAACTGCTGGAATAAAAGATGCGCGCCCAAACTGCTGTACACGCAAAAGTGGGCAAAAGTGGGCTAAAAAACGGATCGCGTGCAGCATTGCGTGGGCAAAAAAGTGCCCAGACTTTTTTGCACCGTCCACCACACCTGGCTGTCGGGAAGTGGTCGTGCAATTGTGCGGGCGGCTGTATGGCAGTGGCAAAAGTGGGCAAAAGTGGGCTAAAGTGGGCAAAAGTGGATAAGAAGCGGCCAACCACCCCATGCATGACCGTGCGGGTGGAACCTCGGACGTCGAGCGGGCGGATCTATGGCTGGAATGAAGGATGCGAGCCAATTCGGCCGCCGGATCGCGTGCAGCATTGCTGTACAAGCAAAAGTGGGCAAAAGTGGGCAAAAGTGGGCAAAAGTGGGTAGGAAGTGGGTAAGAAGTGGGCAAAAAGTGGGGCAAAAAGGGGGGCCAAATTGGGACACAAATGGGCAATTGGGGGCAAGAAGTTTCCAAAACTGCAAAGAAAACGGACGTGAAAGTGCCCAGAAAGTGGTCCAACAGTGGCCAGAAAGTGCGCCGCGCCACCCAAACTGTCCACTGCGCGTTCCGCTCGTCACACTGGCCGGTGTGTCCATCACACCTGGCTGTCGGGATCCCCACGTGGCAAAAACCATCCCACAATATTGACACGTGGAAACCGGCGCTCCACAAAACACTCGTTGCATCCAACGGACGCGCCAACAAACGGGTCGGCCAACCACCCCATGCACGACCGTGCGGGTGGAACCTCGGACATTGTGCGGGCGGCTGTATGGCTGGAATAAAAGAGTGCGCGCCATGCATTCCGGCCGCCTGGAATCGTGTGCGGATGCAGCATTGCTGTACACAAGCAAAAGTGGGCAAAAGTGGGCAAAAGTGGGTAGGAAGTGGGTAAGAAGTGGGCAAAAAGTGGGCAAAAAGGGGGCCAAATTGGGACACAAATGGGCAATTGGGGGCAAGAAGTTTCCAAAACTGCAAAGAAAACGGACGTGAAAGTGCCCAGAAAGTGGTCCAACAGTGGCCAGAAAGTGCGCCGCGCCACCCAAACTGTCCACTGCGCGTTCCGCTCGTCACACTGGCGTGGACGGTGTGATGGCGGAACTTTTTGCACCGTCCATCACACCTGGCTGTCGGGATCCCCACGTGGCAAAAACCATCCCACAATATTGACACGTGGAAACCGGCGCTCCACAAAACACTCGTTGCATCCAACGGACGCGCCAACAAACGGGTCGGCCAACCACCCCATGCACGACCGTGCGGGTGGAACCTCGGACATTGTGCGGGCGGCTGTATGGCTGGAATAAAAGATGCGCGCCCATTCCGCCGCCGGATCGTGTGCAGCACTGCTGTACACGCAAAAGTGGGCAAAAGTGGGCTAAAGTGGGCAAAAGTGGATAAGAAGCGGCCAACCACCCCATGCATGACCGTGCGGGTGGAACCTCGGACGTCGAGCGGGCGGATCTATGGCTGGAATGAAGGATGCGAGCCAATTCGGCCGCCGGATCGCGTGCAGCATTGCTGTACAAGCAAAAGTGGGCAAAAGTGGGCAAAAGTGGGCAAAAGTGGGTAGGAAGTGGGTAAGAAGTGGGCAAAAAGTGGGCAAAAAGGGGGCCAAATTGGGACACAAATGGGCAATTGGGGGCAAGAAGTTTCCAAAACTGCAAAGAAAACGGACGTGAAAGTGCCCAGAAAGTGGTCCAACAGTGGCCAGAAAGTGCGCCGCGCCACCCAAACTGTCCACTGCGCGTTCCGCTCGTCACACTGGCGTGGACGGTGTGATGGCGGAACTTTTTGCCGTCCACACACCTGGCTGTCGGGATCCCCACGTGGCAAAAACCATCCCACAATTGACACGTGGAAACCGGCGCTCCACAAAACACTCGTTGCATCCAACGGACGCGCCAACAAACGGGTCGGCCAACCACCCCATGCACGACCGTGCGGGTGGAACCTCGGACATTGTGGCGGCGGCTGTATGGCTGGAGAAGCACTCGTGTACACGCAACAAAAGTGGGCAAAAGTGGGCGAGCGGCAAAAGTGCGGCCGCGCCGGCGGATCGCCGAGCCAATGGCGGATGTGCAGCATTGCGTGCAAGCGGTGGGCAAAAGTGGGCAAAAGTGGGCAAAAGTGGGCAAAAAGTGGGCAAAAAGGGGGCCAAATTGGGACACAAATGGGCAATTGGGGGCAAGAAGTTTCCAAAACTGCAAAGAAAACGGACGTGAAAGTGCCCAGAAAGTGGTCCAACAGTGGCCAGAAAGTGCGCCGCGCCACCCAAACTGTCCACTGCGCGTTCCGCTCGTCACACTGGCGTGGACGGTGTGATGGCGGAACTTTTTGCACCGTCCACACACCTGGCTGTCGGGATCCCCACGTGGCAAAAACCATCCCACAATATTGACACGTGGAAACCGGCGCTCCACAAAACACTCGTTGCATCCAACGGACGCGCCAACAAACGGGTCGGCCAACCACCCCATGCACGACCGTGCGGTGGAACCTCGGACATTGTGCGGGCGGCTGTATGGCTGGAATAAAAGATGCGCGCCCATTCCGCCGCCGGATCGTGTGCAGCACTGCTGTACACGCAAAAGTGGGCAAAAGTGGGCTAAAGTGGGCAAAAGTGGATAAGAAGCGGCCAACCACCCCATGCATGACCGTGCGGGTGGAACCTCGGACGTCGAGCGGGCGGATCTATGGCTGGAATGAAGGATGCGAGCCAATTCGGCCGCCGGATCGCGTGCAGCATTGCTGTACAAGCAAAAGTGGGCAAAAGTGGGCAAAAGTGGGCAAAAGTGGGTAGGAAGTGGGTAAGAAGTGGGCAAAAAGTGGGCAAAAAGGGGGCCAAATTGGGACACAAATGGGCAATTGGGGGCAAGAAGTTTCCAAAACTGCAAAGAAAACGGACGTGAAAGTGCCCAGAAAGTGGTCCAACAGTGGCCAGAAAGTGCGCCGCGCCACCCAAACTGTCCACTGCGCGTTCCGCTCGTCACACTGGCGTGGACGGTGTGATGGCGGAACTTTTTGCACCGTCCATCACACCTGGCTGTCGGGATCCCCACGTGGCAAAAACCATCCCACAATATTGACACGTGGAAACCGGCGCTCCACAAAACACTCGTTGCATCCAACGGACGCGCCAACAAACGGGTCGGCCAACCACCCCATGCACGACCGTGCGGGTGGAACCTCGGACATTGTGCGGGCGGCTGTATGGCTGGAATAAAAGATGCGCGCCCATTCCGCCGCCGGATCGTGTGCAGCACTGCTGTACACGCAAAAGTGGGCAAAAGTGGGCTAAAGTGGGCAAAAGTGGATAAGAAGCGGCCAACCACCCCATGCATGACCGTGCGGGTGGAACCTCGGACGTCGAGCGGGCGGATCTATGGCTGGAATGAAGGATGCGAGCCAATTCGGCCGCCGGATCGCGTGCAGCATTGCTGTACAAGCAAAAGTGGGCAAAAGTGGGCAAAAGTGGGCAAAAGTGGGTAGGAAGTGGGTAAGAAGTGGGCAAAAAGTGGGCAAAAAGGGGGCCAAATTGGGACACAAATGGGCAATTGGGGGCAAGAAGTTTCCAAAACTGCAAAGAAAACGGACGTGAAAGTGCCCAGAAAGTGGTCCAACAGTGGCCAGAAAGTGCGCCGCGCCACCCAAACTGTCCACTGCGCGTTCCGCTCGTCACACTGGCGTGGACGGTGTGATGGCGGAACTTTTTGCACCGTCCACCACACCTGGCTGTCGGGATCCCCACGTGGCAAAAACCATCCCACAATATTGACACGTGGAAACCGGCGCTCCACAAAACACTCGTTGCATCCAACGGACGCGCCAACAAACGGGTCGGCCAACCACCCCATGCACGACCGTGCGGGTGGAACCTCGGACATTGTGCGGGCGGCTGTATGGCTGGAATAAAAGATGCGCGCCCATTCCGCCGCCGGATCGTGTGCAGCACTGCTGTACACGCAAAAGTGGGCAAAAGTGGGCTAAAGTGGGCAAAAGTGGATAAGAAGCGGCCAACCACCCCATGCATGACCGTGCGGGTGGAACCTCGGACGTCGAGCGGGCGGATCTATGGCTGGAATGAAGGATGCGAGCCAATTCGGCCGCCGGATCGCGTGCAGCATTGCTGTACAAGCAAAAGTGGGCAAAAGTGGGCAAAAGTGGGCAAAAGTGGGTAGGAAGTGGGTAAGAAGTGGGCAAAAAGTGGGCAAAAAGGGGGCCAAATTGGGACACAAATGGGCAATTGGGGGCAAGAAGTTTCCAAAACTGCAAAGAAAACGGACGTGAAAGTGCCCAGAAAGTGGTCCAACAGTGGCCAGAAAGTGCGCCGCGCCACCCAAACTGTCCACTGCGCGTTCCGCTCGTCACACTGGCGTGGACGGTGTGATGGCGGAACTTTTTGCACCGTCCATCACACCTGGCTGTCGGGATCCCCACGTGGCAAAAACCATCCCACAATATTGACACGTGGAAACCGGCGCTCCACAAAACACTCGTTGCATCCAACGGACGCGCCAACAAACGGGTCGGCCAACCACCCCATGCACGACCGTGCGGGTGGAACCTCGGACATTGTGCGGGCGGCTGTATGGCTGGAATAAAAGATGCGCGCCCATTCCGCCGCCGGATCGTGTGCAGCACTGCTGTACACGCAAAAGTGGGCAAAAGTGGGCTAAAGTGGGCAAAAGTGGATAAGAAGCGGCCAACCACCCCATGCATGACCGTGCGGGTGGAACCTCGGACGTCGAGCGGGCGGATCTATGGCTGGAATGAAGGATGCGAGCCAATTCGGCCGCCGGATCGCGTGCAGCATTGCTGTACAAGCAAAAGTGGGCAAAAGTGGGCAAAAGTGGGCAAAAGTGGGTAGGAAGTGGGTAAGAAGTGGGCAAAAAGTGGGCAAAAAGGGGGCCAAATTGGGACACAAATGGGCAATTGGGGGCAAGAAGTTTCCAAAACTGCAAAGAAAACGGACGTGAAAGTGCCCAGAAAGTGGTCCAACAGTGGCCAGAAAGTGCGCCGCGCCACCCAAACTGTCCACTGCGCGTTCCGCTCGTCACACTGGCGTGGACGGTGTGATGGCGGAACTTTTTGCACCGTCCACCACACCTGGCTGTCGGGATCCCCACGTGGCAAAAACCATCCCACAATATTGACACGTGGAAACCGGCGCTCCACAAAACACTCGTTGCATCCAACGGACGCGCCAACAAACGGGTCGGCCAACCACCCCATGCACGACCGTGCGGGTGGAACCTCGGACATTGTGCGGGCGGCTGTATGGCTGGAATAAAAGATGCGCGCCCATTCCGCCGCCGGATCGTGTGCAGCACTGCTGTACACGCAAAAGTGGGCAAAAGTGGGCTAAAGTGGGCAAAAGTGGATAAGAAGCGGCCAACCACCCCATGCATGACCGTGCGGGTGGAACCTCGGACGTCGAGCGGGCGGATCTATGGCTGGAATGAAGGATGCGAGCCAATTCGGCCGCCGGATCGCGTGCAGCATTGCTGTACAAGCAAAAGTGGGCAAAAGTGGGCAAAAGTGGGCAAAAGTGGGTAGGAAGTGGGTAAGAAGTGGGCAAAAAGTGGGCAAAAAGGGGGCCAAATTGGGACACAAATGGGCAATTGGGGGCAAGAAGTTTCCAAAACTGCAAAGAAAACGGACGTGAAAGTGCCCAGAAAGTGGTCCAACAGTGGCCAGAAAGTGCGCCGCGCCACCCAAACTGTCCACTGCGCGTTCCGCTCGTCACACTGGCGTGGACGGTGTGATGGCGGAACTTTTTGCACCGTCCATCACACCTGGCTGTCGGGATCCCCACGTGGCAAAAACCATCCCACAATATTGACACGTGGAAACCGGCGCTCCACAAAACACTCGTTGCATCCAACGGACGCGCCAACAAACGGGTCGGCCAACCACCCCATGCACGACCGTGCGGGTGGAACCTCGGACATTGTGCGGGCGGCTGTATGGCTGGAATAAAAGATGCGCGCCCATTCCGCCGCCGGATCGTGTGCAGCACTGCTGTACACGCAAAAGTGGGCAAAAGTGGGCTAAAGTGGGCAAAAGTGGATAAGAAGCGGCCAACCACCCCATGCATGACCGTGCGGGTGGAACCTCGGACGTCGAGCGGGCGGATCTATGGCTGGAATGAAGGATGCGAGCCAATTCGGCCGCCGGATCGCGTGCAGCATTGCTGTACAAGCAAAAGTGGGCAAAAGTGGGCAAAAGTGGGCAAAAGTGGGTAGGAAGTGGGTAAGAAGTGGGCAAAAAGTGGGCAAAAAGGGGGCCAAATTGGGACACAAATGGGCAATTGGGGGCAAGAAGTTTCCAAAACTGCAAAGAAAACGGACGTGAAAGTGCCCAGAAAGTGGTCCAACAGTGGCCAGAAAGTGCGCCGCGCCACCCAAACTGTCCACTGCGCGTTCCGCTCGTCACACTGGCGTGGACGGTGTGATGGCGGAACTTTTTGCACCGTCCACCACACCTGGCTGTCGGGATCCCCACGTGGCAAAAACCATCCCACAATATTGACACGTGGAAACCGGCGCTCCACAAAACACTCGTTGCATCCAACGGACGCGCCAACAAACGGGTCGGCCAACCACCCCATGCACGACCGTGCGGGTGGAACCTCGGACATTGTGCGGGCGGCTGTATGGCTGGAATAAAAGATGCGCGCCCATTCCGCCGCCGGATCGTGTGCAGCACTGCTGTACACGCAAAAGTGGGCAAAAGTGGGCTAAAGTGGGCAAAAGTGGATAAGAAGCGGCCAACCACCCCATGCATGACCGTGCGGGTGGAACCTCGGACGTCGAGCGGGCGGATCTATGGCTGGAATGAAGGATGCGAGCCAATTCGGCCGCCGGATCGCGTGCAGCATTGCTGTACAAGCAAAAGTGGGCAAAAGTGGGCAAAAGTGGGCAAAAGTGGGTAGGAAGTGGGTAAGAAGTGGGCAAAAAGTGGGCAAAAAGGGGGCCAAATTGGGACACAAATGGGCAATTGGGGGCAAGAAGTTTCCAAAACTGCAAAGAAAACGGACGTGAAAGTGCCCAGAAAGTGGTCCAACAGTGGCCAGAAAGTGCGCCGCGCCACCCAAACTGTCCACTGCGCGTTCCGCTCGTCACACTGGCGTGGACGGTGTGATGGCGGAACTTTTTGCACCGTCCATCACACCTGGCTGTCGGGATCCCCACGTGGCAAAAACCATCCCACAATATTGACACGTGGAAACCGGCGCTCCACAAAACACTCGTTGCATCCAACGGACGCGCCAACAAACGGGTCGGCCAACCACCCCATGCACGACCGTGCGGGTGGAACCTCGGACATTGTGCGGGCGGCTGTATGGCTGGAATAAAAGATGCGCGCCCATTCCGCCGCCGGATCGTGTGCAGCACTGCTGTACACGCAAAAGTGGGCAAAAGTGGGCTAAAGTGGGCAAAAGTGGATAAGAAGCGGCCAACCACCCCATGCATGACCGTGCGGGTGGAACCTCGGACGTCGAGCGGGCGGATCTATGGCTGGAATGAAGGATGCGAGCCAATTCGGCCGCCGGATCGCGTGCAGCATTGCTGTACAAGCAAAAGTGGGCAAAAGTGGGCAAAAGTGGGCAAAAGTGGGTAGGAAGTGGGTAAGAAGTGGGCAAAAAGTGGGCAAAAAGGGGGCCAAATTGGGACACAAATGGGCAATTGGGGGCAAGAAGTTTCCAAAACTGCAAAGAAAACGGACGTGAAAGTGCCCAGAAAGTGGTCCAACAGTGGCCAGAAAGTGCGCCGCGCCACCCAAACTGTCCACTGCGCGTTCCGCTCGTCACACTGGCGTGGACGGTGTGATGGCGGAACTTTTTGCACCGTCCACCACACCTGGCTGTCGGGATCCCCACGTGGCAAAAACCATCCCACAATATTGACACGTGGAAACCGGCGCTCCACAAAACACTCGTTGCATCCAACGGACGCGCCAACAAACGGGTCGGCCAACCACCCCATGCACGACCGTGCGGGTGGAACCTCGGACATTGTGCGGGCGGCTGTATGGCTGGAATAAAAGATGCGCGCCCATTCCGCCGCCGGATCGTGTGCAGCACTGCTGTACACGCAAAAGTGGGCAAAAGTGGGCTAAAGTGGGCAAAAGTGGATAAGAAGCGGCCAACCACCCCATGCATGACCGTGCGGGTGGAACCTCGGACGTCGAGCGGGCGGATCTATGGCTGGAATGAAGGATGCGAGCCAATTCGGCCGCCGGATCGCGTGCAGCATTGCTGTACAAGCAAAAGTGGGCAAAAGTGGGCAAAAGTGGGCAAAAGTGGGTAGGAAGTGGGTAAGAAGTGGGCAAAAAGTGGGCAAAAAGGGGGCCAAATTGGGACACAAATGGGCAATTGGGGGCAAGAAGTTTCCAAAACTGCAAAGAAAACGGACGTGAAAGTGCCCAGAAAGTGGTCCAACAGTGGCCAGAAAGTGCGCCGCGCCACCCAAACTGTCCACTGCGCGTTCCGCTCGTCACACTGGCGTGGACGGTGTGATGGCGGAACTTTTTGCACCGTCCACCACACCTGGCTGTCGGGATCCCCACGTGGCAAAAACCATCCCACAATATTGACACGTGGAAACCGGCGCTCCACAAAACACTCGTTGCATCCAACGGACGCGCCAACAAACGGGTCGGCCAACCACCCCATGCACGACCGTGCGGGTGGAACCTCGGACATTGTGCGGGCGGCTGTATGGCTGGAATAAAAGATGCGCGCCCATTCCGCCGCCGGATCGTGTGCAGCACTGCTGTACACGCAAAAGTGGGCAAAAGTGGGCTAAAGTGGGCAAAAGTGGATAAGAAGCGGCCAACCACCCCATGCATGACCGTGCGGGTGGAACCTCGGACGTCGAGCGGGCGGATCTATGGCTGGAATGAAGGATGCGAGCCAATTCGGCCGCCGGATCGCGTGCAGCATTGCTGTACAAGCAAAAGTGGGCAAAAGTGGGCAAAAGTGGGCAAAAGTGGGTAGGAAGTGGGTAAGAAGTGGGCAAAAAGTGGGCAAAAAGGGGGCCAAATTGGGACACAAATGGGCAATTGGGGGCAAGAAGTTTCCAAAACTGCAAAGAAAACGGACGTGAAAGTGCCCAGAAAGTGGTCCAACAGTGGCCAGAAAGTGCGCCGCGCCACCCAAACTGTCCACTGCGCGTTCCGCTCGTCACACTGGCGTGGACGGTGTGATGGCGGAACTTTTTGCACCGTCCATCACACCTGGCTGTCGGGATCCCCACGTGGCAAAAACCATCCCACAATATTGACACGTGGAAACCGGCGCTCCACAAAACACTCGTTGCATCCAACGGACGCGCCAACAAACGGGTCGGCCAACCACCCCATGCACGACCGTGCGGGTGGAACCTCGGACATTGTGCGGGCGGCTGTATGGCTGGAATAAAAGATGCGCGCCCATTCCGCCGCCGGATCGTGTGCAGCACTGCTGTACACGCAAAAGTGGGCAAAAGTGGGCTAAAGTGGGCAAAAGTGGATAAGAAGCGGCCAACCACCCCATGCATGACCGTGCGGGTGGAACCTCGGACGTCGAGCGGGCGGATCTATGGCTGGAATGAAGGATGCGAGCCAATTCGGCCGCCGGATCGCGTGCAGCATTGCTGTACAAGCAAAAGTGGGCAAAAGTGGGCAAAAGTGGGCAAAAGTGGGTAGGAAGTGGGTAAGAAGTGGGCAAAAAGTGGGCAAAAAGGGGGCCAAATTGGGACACAAATGGGCAATTGGGGGCAAGAAGTTTCCAAAACTGCAAAGAAAACGGACGTGAAAGTGCCCAGAAAGTGGTCCAACAGTGGCCAGAAAGTGCGCCGCGCCACCCAAACTGTCCACTGCGCGTTCCGCTCGTCACACTGGCGTGGACGGTGTGATGGCGGAACTTTTTGCACCGTCCACCACACCTGGCTGTCGGGATCCCCACGTGGCAAAAACCATCCCACAATATTGACACGTGGAAACCGGCGCTCCACAAAACACTCGTTGCATCCAACGGACGCGCCAACAAACGGGTCGGCCAACCACCCCATGCACGACCGTGCGGGTGGAACCTCGGACATTGTGCGGGCGGCTGTATGGCTGGAATAAAAGATGCGCGCCCATTCCGCCGCCGGATCGTGTGCAGCACTGCTGTACACGCAAAAGTGGGCAAAAGTGGGCTAAAGTGGGCAAAAGTGGATAAGAAGCGGCCAACCACCCCATGCATGACCGTGCGGGTGGAACCTCGGACGTCGAGCGGGCGGATCTATGGCTGGAATGAAGGATGCGAGCCAATTCGGCCGCCGGATCGCGTGCAGCATTGCTGTACAAGCAAAAGTGGGCAAAAGTGGGCAAAAGTGGGCAAAAGTGGGTAGGAAGTGGGTAAGAAGTGGGCAAAAAGTGGGCAAAAAGGGGGCCAAATTGGGACACAAATGGGCAATTGGGGGCAAGAAGTTTCCAAAACTGCAAAGAAAACGGACGTGAAAGTGCCCAGAAAGTGGTCCAACAGTGGCCAGAAAGTGCGCCGCGCCACCCAAACTGTCCACTGCGCGTTCCGCTCGTCACACTGGCGTGGACGGTGTGATGGCGGAACTTTTTGCACCGTCCATCACACCTGGCTGTCGGGATCCCCACGTGGCAAAAACCATCCCACAATATTGACACGTGGAAACCGGCGCTCCACAAAACACTCGTTGCATCCAACGGACGCGCCAACAAACGGGTCGGCCAACCACCCCATGCACGACCGTGCGGGTGGAACCTCGGACATTGTGCGGGCGGCTGTATGGCTGGAATAAAAGATGCGCGCCCATTCCGCCGCCGGATCGTGTGCAGCACTGCTGTACACGCAAAAGTGGGCAAAAGTGGGCTAAAGTGGGCAAAAGTGGATAAGAAGCGGCCAACCACCCCATGCATGACCGTGCGGGTGGAACCTCGGACGTCGAGCGGGCGGATCTATGGCTGGAATGAAGGATGCGAGCCAATTCGGCCGCCGGATCGCGTGCAGCATTGCTGTACAAGCAAAAGTGGGCAAAAGTGGGCAAAAGTGGGCAAAAGTGGGTAGGAAGTGGGTAAGAAGTGGGCAAAAAGTGGGCAAAAAGGGGGCCAAATTGGGACACAAATGGGCAATTGGGGGCAAGAAGTTTCCAAAACTGCAAAGAAAACGGACGTGAAAGTGCCCAGAAAGTGGTCCAACAGTGGCCAGAAAGTGCGCCGCGCCACCCAAACTGTCCACTGCGCGTTCCGCTCGTCACACTGGCGTGGACGGTGTGATGGCGGAACTTTTTGCACCGTCCACCACACCTGGCTGTCGGGATCCCCACGTGGCAAAAACCATCCCACAATATTGACACGTGGAAACCGGCGCTCCACAAAACACTCGTTGCATCCAACGGACGCGCCAACAAACGGGTCGGCCAACCACCCCATGCACGACCGTGCGGGTGGAACCTCGGACATTGTGCGGGCGGCTGTATGGCTGGAATAAAAGATGCGCGCCCATTCCGCCGCCGGATCGTGTGCAGCACTGCTGTACACGCAAAAGTGGGCAAAAGTGGGCTAAAGTGGGCAAAAGTGGATAAGAAGCGGCCAACCACCCCATGCATGACCGTGCGGGTGGAACCTCGGACGTCGAGCGGGCGGATCTATGGCTGGAATGAAGGATGCGAGCCAATTCGGCCGCCGGATCGCGTGCAGCATTGCTGTACAAGCAAAAGTGGGCAAAAGTGGGCAAAAGTGGGCAAAAGTGGGTAGGAAGTGGGTAAGAAGTGGGCAAAAAGTGGGCAAAAAGGGGGCCAAATTGGGACACAAATGGGCAATTGGGGGCAAGAAGTTTCCAAAACTGCAAAGAAAACGGACGTGAAAGTGCCCAGAAAGTGGTCCAACAGTGGCCAGAAAGTGCGCCGCGCCACCCAAACTGTCCACTGCGCGTTCCGCTCGTCACACTGGCGTGGACGGTGTGATGGCGGAACTTTTTGCACCGTCCATCACACCTGGCTGTCGGGATCCCCACGTGGCAAAAACCATCCCACAATATTGACACGTGGAAACCGGCGCTCCACAAAACACTCGTTGCATCCAACGGACGCGCCAACAAACGGGTCGGCCAACCACCCCATGCACGACCGTGCGGGTGGAACCTCGGACATTGTGCGGGCGGCTGTATGGCTGGAATAAAAGATGCGCGCCCATTCCGCCGCCGGATCGTGTGCAGCACTGCTGTACACGCAAAAGTGGGCAAAAGTGGGCTAAAGTGGGCAAAAGTGGATAAGAAGCGGCCAACCACCCCATGCATGACCGTGCGGGTGGAACCTCGGACGTCGAGCGGGCGGATCTATGGCTGGAATGAAGGATGCGAGCCAATTCGGCCGCCGGATCGCGTGCAGCATTGCTGTACAAGCAAAAGTGGGCAAAAGTGGGCAAAAGTGGGCAAAAGTGGGTAGGAAGTGGGTAAGAAGTGGGCAAAAAGTGGGCAAAAAGGGGGCCAAATTGGGACACAAATGGGCAATTGGGGGCAAGAAGTTTCCAAAACTGCAAAGAAAACGGACGTGAAAGTGCCCAGAAAGTGGTCCAACAGTGGCCAGAAAGTGCGCCGCGCCACCCAAACTGTCCACTGCGCGTTCCGCTCGTCACACTGGCGTGGACGGTGTGATGGCGGAACTTTTTGCACCGTCCATCACACCTGGCTGTCGGGATCCCCACGTGGCAAAAACCATCCCACAATATTGACACGTGGAAACCGGCGCTCCACAAAACACTCGTTGCATCCAACGGACGCGCCAACAAACGGGTCGGCCAACCACCCCATGCACGACCGTGCGGGTGGAACCTCGGACATTGTGCGGGCGGCTGTATGGCTGGAATAAAAGATGCGCGCCCATTCCGCCGCCGGATCGTGTGCAGCACTGCTGTACACGCAAAAGTGGGCAAAAGTGGGCTAAAGTGGGCAAAAGTGGATAAGAAGCGGCCAACCACCCCATGCATGACCGTGCGGGTGGAACCTCGGACGTCGAGCGGGCGGATCTATGGCTGGAATGAAGGATGCGAGCCAATTCGGCCGCCGGATCGCGTGCAGCATTGCTGTACAAGCAAAAGTGGGCAAAAGTGGGCAAAAGTGGGCAAAAGTGGGTAGGAAGTGGGTAAGAAGTGGGCAAAAAGTGGGCAAAAAGGGGGCCAAATTGGGACACAAATGGGCAATTGGGGGCAAGAAGTTTCCAAAACTGCAAAGAAAACGGACGTGAAAGTGCCCAGAAAGTGGTCCAACAGTGGCCAGAAAGTGCGCCGCGCCACCCAAACTGTCCACTGCGCGTTCCGCTCGTCACACTGGCGTGGACGGTGTGATGGCGGAACTTTTTGCACCGTCCACCACACCTGGCTGTCGGGATCCCCACGTGGCAAAAACCATCCCACAATATTGACACGTGGAAACCGGCGCTCCACAAAACACTCGTTGCATCCAACGGACGCGCCAACAAACGGGTCGGCCAACCACCCCATGCACGACCGTGCGGGTGGAACCTCGGACATTGTGCGGGCGGCTGTATGGCTGGAATAAAAGATGCGCGCCCATTCCGCCGCCGGATCGTGTGCAGCACTGCTGTACACGCAAAAGTGGGCAAAAGTGGGCTAAAGTGGGCAAAAGTGGATAAGAAGCGGCCAACCACCCCATGCATGACCGTGCGGGTGGAACCTCGGACGTCGAGCGGGCGGATCTATGGCTGGAATGAAGGATGCGAGCCAATTCGGCCGCCGGATCGCGTGCAGCATTGCTGTACAAGCAAAAGTGGGCAAAAGTGGGCAAAAGTGGGCAAAAGTGGGTAGGAAGTGGGTAAGAAGTGGGCAAAAAGTGGGCAAAAAGGGGGCCAAATTGGGACACAAATGGGCAATTGGGGGCAAGAAGTTTCCAAAACTGCAAAGAAAACGGACGTGAAAGTGCCCAGAAAGTGGTCCAACAGTGGCCAGAAAGTGCGCCGCGCCACCCAAACTGTCCACTGCGCGTTCCGCTCGTCACACTGGCGTGGACGGTGTGATGGCGGAACTTTTTGCACCGTCCATCACACCTGGCTGTCGGGATCCCCACGTGGCAAAAACCATCCCACAATATTGACACGTGGAAACCGGCGCTCCACAAAACACTCGTTGCATCCAACGGACGCGCCAACAAACGGGTCGGCCAACCACCCCATGCACGACCGTGCGGGTGGAACCTCGGACATTGTGCGGGCGGCTGTATGGCTGGAATAAAAGATGCGCGCCCATTCCGCCGCCGGATCGTGTGCAGCACTGCTGTACACGCAAAAGTGGGCAAAAGTGGGCTAAAGTGGGCAAAAGTGGATAAGAAGCGGCCAACCACCCCATGCATGACCGTGCGGGTGGAACCTCGGACGTCGAGCGGGCGGATCTATGGCTGGAATGAAGGATGCGAGCCAATTCGGCCGCCGGATCGCGTGCAGCATTGCTGTACAAGCAAAAGTGGGCAAAAGTGGGCAAAAGTGGGCAAAAGTGGGTAGGAAGTGGGTAAGAAGTGGGCAAAAAGTGGGCAAAAAGGGGGCCAAATTGGGACACAAATGGGCAATTGGGGGCAAGAAGTTTCCAAAACTGCAAAGAAAACGGACGTGAAAGTGCCCAGAAAGTGGTCCAACAGTGGCCAGAAAGTGCGCCGCGCCACCCAAACTGTCCACTGCGCGTTCCGCTCGTCACACTGGCGTGGACGGTGTGATGGCGGAACTTTTTGCACCGTCCACCACACCTGGCTGTCGGGATCCCCACGTGGCAAAAACCATCCCACAATATTGACACGTGGAAACCGGCGCTCCACAAAACACTCGTTGCATCCAACGGACGCGCCAACAAACGGGTCGGCCAACCACCCCATGCACGACCGTGCGGGTGGAACCTCGGACATTGTGCGGGCGGCTGTATGGCTGGAATAAAAGATGCGCGCCCATTCCGCCGCCGGATCGTGTGCAGCACTGCTGTACACGCAAAAGTGGGCAAAAGTGGGCTAAAGTGGGCAAAAGTGGATAAGAAGCGGCCAACCACCCCATGCATGACCGTGCGGGTGGAACCTCGGACGTCGAGCGGGCGGATCTATGGCTGGAATGAAGGATGCGAGCCAATTCGGCCGCCGGATCGCGTGCAGCATTGCTGTACAAGCAAAAGTGGGCAAAAGTGGGCAAAAGTGGGCAAAAGTGGGTAGGAAGTGGGTAAGAAGTGGGCAAAAAGTGGGCAAAAAGGGGGCCAAATTGGGACACAAATGGGCAATTGGGGGCAAGAAGTTTCCAAAACTGCAAAGAAAACGGACGTGAAAGTGCCCAGAAAGTGGTCCAACAGTGGCCAGAAAGTGCGCCGCGCCACCCAAACTGTCCACTGCGCGTTCCGCTCGTCACACTGGCGTGGACGGTGTGATGGCGGAACTTTTTGCACCGTCCATCACACCTGGCTGTCGGGATCCCCACGTGGCAAAAACCATCCCACAATATTGACACGTGGAAACCGGCGCTCCACAAAACACTCGTTGCATCCAACGGACGCGCCAACAAACGGGTCGGCCAACCACCCCATGCACGACCGTGCGGGTGGAACCTCGGACATTGTGCGGGCGGCTGTATGGCTGGAATAAAAGATGCGCGCCCATTCCGCCGCCGGATCGTGTGCAGCACTGCTGTACACGCAAAAGTGGGCAAAAGTGGGCTAAAGTGGGCAAAAGTGGATAAGAAGCGGCCAACCACCCCATGCATGACCGTGCGGGTGGAACCTCGGACGTCGAGCGGGCGGATCTATGGCTGGAATGAAGGATGCGAGCCAATTCGGCCGCCGGATCGCGTGCAGCATTGCTGTACAAGCAAAAGTGGGCAAAAGTGGGCAAAAGTGGGCAAAAGTGGGTAGGAAGTGGGTAAGAAGTGGGCAAAAAGTGGGCAAAAAGGGGGCCAAATTGGGACACAAATGGGCAATTGGGGGCAAGAAGTTTCCAAAACTGCAAAGAAAACGGACGTGAAAGTGCCCAGAAAGTGGTCCAACAGTGGCCAGAAAGTGCGCCGCGCCACCCAAACTGTCCACTGCGCGTTCCGCTCGTCACACTGGCGTGGACGGTGTGATGGCGGAACTTTTTGCACCGTCCACCACACCTGGCTGTCGGGATCCCCACGTGGCAAAAACCATCCCACAATATTGACACGTGGAAACCGGCGCTCCACAAAACACTCGTTGCATCCAACGGACGCGCCAACAAACGGGTCGGCCAACCACCCCATGCACGACCGTGCGGGTGGAACCTCGGACATTGTGCGGGCGGCTGTATGGCTGGAATAAAAGATGCGCGCCCATTCCGCCGCCGGATCGTGTGCAGCACTGCTGTACACGCAAAAGTGGGCAAAAGTGGGCTAAAGTGGGCAAAAGTGGATAAGAAGCGGCCAACCACCCCATGCATGACCGTGCGGGTGGAACCTCGGACGTCGAGCGGGCGGATCTATGGCTGGAATGAAGGATGCGAGCCAATTCGGCCGCCGGATCGCGTGCAGCATTGCTGTACAAGCAAAAGTGGGCAAAAGTGGGCAAAAGTGGGCAAAAGTGGGTAGGAAGTGGGTAAGAAGTGGGCAAAAAGTGGGCAAAAAGGGGGCCAAATTGGGACACAAATGGGCAATTGGGGGCAAGAAGTTTCCAAAACTGCAAAGAAAACGGACGTGAAAGTGCCCAGAAAGTGGTCCAACAGTGGCCAGAAAGTGCGCCGCGCCACCCAAACTGTCCACTGCGCGTTCCGCTCGTCACACTGGCGTGGACGGTGTGATGGCGGAACTTTTTGCACCGTCCATCACACCTGGCTGTCGGGATCCCCACGTGGCAAAAACCATCCCACAATATTGACACGTGGAAACCGGCGCTCCACAAAACACTCGTTGCATCCAACGGACGCGCCAACAAACGGGTCGGCCAACCACCCCATGCACGACCGTGCGGGTGGAACCTCGGACATTGTGCGGGCGGCTGTATGGCTGGAATAAAAGATGCGCGCCCATTCCGCCGCCGGATCGTGTGCAGCACTGCTGTACACGCAAAAGTGGGCAAAAGTGGGCTAAAGTGGGCAAAAGTGGATAAGAAGCGGCCAACCACCCCATGCATGACCGTGCGGGTGGAACCTCGGACGTCGAGCGGGCGGATCTATGGCTGGAATGAAGGATGCGAGCCAATTCGGCCGCCGGATCGCGTGCAGCATTGCTGTACAAGCAAAGTGGGCAAAAGTGGGCAAAAGTGGGCAAAAGTGGGTAGGAAGTGGGTAAGAAGTGGGCAAAAAGTGGGCAAAAAGGGGGCCAAATTGGGACACAAATGGGCAATTGGGGGCAAGAAGTTTCCAAAACTGCAAAGAAAACGGACGTGAAAGTGCCCAGAAAGTGGTCCAACAGTGGCCAGAAAGTGCGCCGCGCCACCCAAACTGTCCACTGCGCGTTCCGCTCGTCACACTGGCGTGGACGGTGTGATGGCGGAACTTTTTGCACCGTCCATCACACCTGGCTGTCGGGATCCCCACGTGGCAAAAACCATCCCACAATATTGACACGTGGAAACCGGCGCTCCACAAAACACTCGTTGCATCCAACGGACGCGCCAACAAACGGGTCGGCCAACCACCCCATGCACGACCGTGCGGGTGGAACCTCGGACATTGTGCGGGCGGCTGTATGGCTGGAATAAAAGATGCGCGCCCATTCCGCCGCCGGATCGTGTGCAGCACTGCTGTACACGCAAAAGTGGGCAAAAGTGGGCTAAAGTGGGCAAAAGTGGATAAGAAGCGGCCAACCACCCCATGCATGACCGTGCGGGTGGAACCTCGGACGTCGAGCGGGCGGATCTATGGCTGGAATGAAGGATGCGAGCCAATTCGGCCGCCGGATCGCGTGCAGCATTGCTGTACAAGCAAAAGTGGGCAAAAGTGGGCAAAAGTGGGCAAAAGTGGGTAGGAAGTGGGTAAGAAGTGGGCAAAAAGTGGGCAAAAAGGGGGCCAAATTGGGACACAAATGGGCAATTGGGGGCAAGAAGTTTCCAAAACTGCAAAGAAAACGGACGTGAAAGTGCCCAGAAAGTGGTCCAACAGTGGCCAGAAAGTGCGCCGCGCCACCCAAACTGTCCACTGCGCGTTCCGCTCGTCACACTGGCGTGGACGGTGTGATGGCGGAACTTTTGCACCGTCCATCACACCTGGCTGTCGGGATCCCCACGTGGCAAAAACCATCCCACAATATTGACACGTGGAAACCGGCGCTCCACAAAACACTCGTTGCATCCAACGGACGCGCCAACAAACGGGTCGGCCAACCACCCCATGCACGACCGTGCGGGTGGAACCTCGGACATTGTGCGGGCGGCTGTATGGCTGGAATAAAAGATGCGCGCCCATTCCGCCGCCGGATCGTGTGCAGCATTGCTGTACACGCAAAAGTGGGCAAAAGTGGGCCAAAGTGGGCAAAAGTGGATAAGAAGCGGCCAACCACCCCATGCACGACCGTGCGGGTGGACCTCGGACGTCGAGCGGGCGGATCTATGGCTGGAATGAAGGATGCGAGCCAATTCGGCCGCCGGATTGCGTGCAGCATTGCTGTACAAGCAAAAGTGGGCAAAAGTGGGCAAAAGTGGGCAAAAGTGGGTAGGAAGTGGGTAAGAAGTGGGCAAAAAGTAGGCAAAAGGGGGCCAAATTGGGACACAAATGGGCAATTGGAGGCAAGAAGTTTCCAAAACTGCAAAGAAAACGGACGTGAAAGTGCCCAGATAGTGGTCCAACAGTGGCCAGAAAGTGCGCCGCGCCACCCAAACTGTCCACTGCGCGTTCCGCTCGTCACACTGGCGTGGACGGTGTGATGGCGGAAAGTTTTGCACCGTCCATCACACCTGGCTGTCGGGATCCCCACGTGGCATAAACCATCCCACAATTTTGACACGTGGAAACCGGCGCTCCACAAAACACTCGTTGCATCCAGCGGACGCGCCAACAAACGGGTCCGCCAACCACCCCATGCACGACCGTGCGGGCGGAACCTCGGACATTGTGCGGGCGGCTCTATGGCTGGAATAAAAGATGCGCGCCCATTCCGCCGCCGGATCGTGTGCAGCATTGCTGTACACGCAAAAGTGGGCAAAAGTGGGCCAAAGTGGGCAAAAGTGGATAAGAAGCGGCCAACCACCCCATGCACGACCGTGCGGGTGGAGCCTCGGACGTCGAGCGGGCGGATCTATGGCTGGAATGAAGGATGCGAGCCAATTCGGCCGCCGGATTGCGTGCAGCATTGCTGTACAAGCAAAAGTGGGCAAAAGTGGGCAAAAGTGGGCAAAAGTGGGTAGGAAGTGGGTAAGAAGTGGGCAAAAAGTAGGCAATAAGGGGGCCAAATTGGGACACAAATGGGCAATTGGAGGCAAGAAGTTTCCAAAACTGCAAAGAAAACGGACGTGAAAGTGCCCAGATAGTGGTCCAACAGTGGCCAGAAAGTGCGCCGCGCCACCCAAACTGTCCACTGCGCGTTCCGCTCGTCACACTGGCGTGGACGGTGTGATGGCGGAAAGTTTTGCACCGTCCATCACACCTGGCTGTCGGGATCCCCACGTGGCATAAACCATCCCACAATTTTGACACGTGGAAACCGGCGCTCCACAAAACACTCGTTGCATCCAGCGGACGCGCCAACAAACGGGTCCGCCAACCACCCCATGCACGACCGTGCGGGTGGAACCTCGGACATTGTGCGGGCGGCTCTATGGCTGGAATAAAAGATGCGCGCCCATTCCGCCGCCGGATCGTGTGCAGCATTGCTGTACACGCAAAAGTGGGCAAAAGTGGGCCAAAGTGGGCAAAAGTGGATAAGAAGCGGCCAACCACCCCATGCACGACCGTGCGGGTGGAACCTCGGACGTCGAGCGGGCGGATCTATGGCTGGAATGAAGGATGCGAGCCAATTCGGCCGCCGGATTGCGTGCAGCATTGCTGTGCAAGCCAAAGTGGGCAAAAGTGGGCAAAAGTGGGCAAAAGTGGGTAGGAAGTGGGTAAGAAGTGGGCAAAAAGTAGGCAAAAAGGGGGCCAAATTAGCACACAAATGGGCAATTGGAGGCAAGAAGTTTCCAAAACTGCAAAGAAAACGGACGTGAAAGTGCCCAGATAGTGGTCCAACAGTGGCCAGAAAGTGCGCCGCGCCACCCAAACTGTCCACTGCGCGTTCCGCTCGTCACACTGGCGTGGACGGTGTGATGGCGGAAAGTTTTGCACCGTCCATCACACCTGGCTGTCGGGATCCCCACGTGGCAAAAACCATCCCACAATTTTGACACGTGGAAACCGGCGCTCCACAAAACACTCGTTGCATCCAGCGGACGCGCCAACAAACGGGTCCGCCAACCACCCCATGCACGACCGTGCGGGTGGAACCTCGGACATTGTGCGGGCGGCTCTATGGCTGGAATAAAAGATGCGCGCCCATTCCGCCGCCGGATCGTGTGCAGCATTGCTGTACACGCAAAAGTGGGCAAAAGTGGGCCAAAGTGGGCAAAAGTGGATAAGAAGCGGCCAACCACCCCATGCACGACCGTGCGGGTGGAGCCTCGGACGTCGAGCGGGCGGATCTATGGCTGGAATGAAGGATGCGAGCCAATTCGGCCGCCGGATTGCGTGCAGCATTGCTGTACAAGCAAAAGTGGGCAAAAGTGGGCAAAAGTGGGCAAAAGTGGGTAGGAAGTGGGTAAGAAGTGGGCAAAAAGTAGGCAATAAGGGGGCCAAATTGGGACACAAATGGGCAATTGGAGGCAAGAAGTTTCCAAAACTGCAAAGAAAACGGACGTGAAAGTGCCCAGATAGTGGTCCAACAGTGGCCAGAAAGTGCGCCGCGCCACCCAAACTGTCCACTGCGCGTTCCGCTCGTCACACTGGCGTGGACGGTGTGATGGCGGAAAGTTTTGCACCGTCCATCACACCTGGCTGTCGGGATCCCCACGTGGCATAAACCATCCCACAATTTTGACACGTGGAAACCGGCGCTCCACAAAACACTCGTTGCATCCAGCGGACGCGCCAACAAACGGGTCCGCCAACCACCCCATGCACGACCGTGCGGGCGGAACCTCGGACATTGTGCGGGCGGCTCTATGGCTGGAATAAAAGATGCGCGCCCATTCCGCCGCCGGATCGTGTGCAGCATTGCTGTACACGCAAAAGTGGGCAAAAGTGGGCCAAAGTGGGCAAAAGTGGATAAGAAGCGGCCAACCACCCCATGCACGACCGTGCGGGTGGAACCTCGGACGTCGAGCGGGCGGATCTATGGCTGGAATGAAGGATGCGAGCCAATTCGGCCGCCGGATTGCGTGCAGCATTGCTGTACAAGCAAAAGTGGGCAAAAGTGGGCAAAAGTGGGCAAAAGTGGGTAGGAAGTGGGTAAGAAGTGGGCAAAAAGTAGGCAATAAGGGGGCCAAATTGGGACACAAATGGGCAATTGGAGGCAAGAAGTTTCCAAAACTGCAAAGAAAACGGACGTGAAAGTGCCCAGATAGTGGTCCAACAGTGGCCAGAAAGTGCGCCGCGCCACCCAAACTGTCCACTGCGCGTTCCGCTCGTCACACTGGCGTGGACGGTGTGATGGCGGAAAGTTTTGCACCGTCCATCACACCTGGCTGTCGGGATCCCCACGTGGCATAAACCATCCCACAATTTTGACACGTGGAAACCGGCGCTCCACAAAACACTCGTTGCATCCAGCGGACGCGCCAACAAACGGGTCCGCCAACCACCCCATGCACGACCGTGCGGGTGGAACCTCGGACATTGTGCGGGCGGCTCTATGGCTGGAATAAAAGATGCGCGCCCATTCCGCCGCCGGATCGTGTGCAGCATTGCTGTACACGCAAAAGTGGGCAAAAGTGGGCCAAAGTGGGCAAAAGTGGATAAGAAGCGGCCAACCACCCCATGCACGACCGTGCGGGTGGAACCTCGGACGTCGAGCGGGCGGATCTATGGCTGGAATGAAGGATGCGAGCCAATTCGGCCGCCGGATTGCGTGCAGCATTGCTGTGCAAGCCAAAGTGGGCAAAAGTGGGCAAAAGTGGGCAAAAGTGGGTAGGAAGTGGGTAAGAAGTGGGCAAAAAGTAGGCAAAAAGGGGGCCAAATTAGCACACAAATGGGCAATTGGAGGCAAGAAGTTTCCAAAACTGCAAAGAAAACGGACGTGAAAGTGCCCAGATAGTGGTCCAACAGTGGCCAGAAAGTGCGCCGCGCCACCCAAACTGTCCACTGCGCGTTCCGCTCGTCACACTGGCGTGGACGGTGTGATGGCGGAAAGTTTTGCACCGTCCATCACACCTGGCTGTCGGGATCCCCACGTGGCATAAACCATCCCACAATTTTGACACGTGGAAACCGGCGCTCCACAAAACACTCGTTGCATCCAGCGGACGCGCCAACAAACGGGTCCGCCAACCACCCCATGCACGACCGTGCGGGTGGAACCTCGGACATTGTGCGGGCGGCTCTATGGCTGGAATAAAAGATGCGCGCCCATTCCGCCGCCGGATCGTGTGCAGCATTGCTGTACACGCAAAAGTGGGCAAAAGTGGGCCAAAGTGGGCAAAAGTGGATAAGAAGCGGCCAACCACCCCATGCACGACCGTGCGGGTGGAACCTCGGACGTCGAGCGGGCGGATCTATGGCTGGAATGAAGGATGCGAGCCAATTCGGCCGCCGGATTGCGTGCAGCATTGCTGTGCAAGCCAAAGTGGGCAAAAGTGGGCAAAAGTGGGCAAAAGTGGGTAGGAAGTGGGTAAGAAGTGGGCAAAAAGTGGGCAAAAAGGGGGCCAAATTGGGACACAAATGGGCAATTGGAGGCAAGAAGTTTCCAAAACTGCAAAGAAAACGGACGTGAAAGTGCCCAGATAGTGGTCCAACAGTGGCCAGAAAGTGCGCCGCGCCACCCAAACTGTCCACTGCGCGTTCCGCTCGTCACACTGGCGTGGACGGTGTGATGGCGGAAAGTTTTGCACCGTCCATCACACCTGGCTGTCGGGATCCCCACGTGGCATAAACCATCCCACAATTTTGACACGTGGAAACCGGCGCTCCACAAAACACTCGTTGCATCCAGCGGACGCGCCAACAAACGGGTCCGCCAACCACCCCATGCACGACCGTGCGGGTGGAACCTCGGACATTGTGCGGGCGGCTCTATGGCTGGAATAAAAGATGCGCGCCCATTCCGCCGCCGGATCGTGTGCAGCATTGCTGTACACGCAAAAGTGGGCAAAAGTGGGCCAAAGTGGGCAAAAGTGGATAAGAAGCGGCCAACCACCCCATGCACGACCGTGCGGGTGGAACCTCGGACGTCGAGCGGGCGGATCTATGGCTGGAATGAAGGATGCGAGCCAATTCGGCCGCCGGATTGCGTGCAGCATTGCTGTACAAGCAAAAGTGGGCAAAAGTGGGCAAAAGTGGGCAAAAGTGGGTAGGAAGTGGGTAAGAAGTGGGCAAAAAGTAGGCAAAAAGGGGGCCAAATTGGGACACAAATGGGCAATTGGAGGCAAGAAGTTTCCAAAACTGCAAAGAAAACGGACGTGAAAGTGCCCAGATAGTGGTCCAACAGTGGCCAGAAAGTGCGCCGCGCCACCCAAACTGTCCACTGCGCGTTCCGCTCGTCACACTGGCGTGGACGGTGTGATGGCGGAAAGTTTTGCACCGTCCATCACACCTGGCTGTCGGGATCCCCACGTGGCATAAACCATCCCACAATTTTGACACGTGGAAACCGGCGCTCCACAAAACACTCGTTGCATCCAGCGGACGCGCCAACAAACGGGTCCGCCAACCACCCCATGCACGACCGTGCGGGTGGAACCTCGGACATTGTGCGGGCGGCTCTATGGCTGGAATAAAAGATGCGCGCCCATTCCGCCGCCGGATCGTGTGCAGCATTGCTGTACACGCAAAAGTGGGCAAAAGTGGGCCAAAGTGGGCAAAAGTGGATAAGAAGCGGCCAACCACCCCATGCACGACCGTGCGGGTGGAACCTCGGACGTCGAGCGGGCGGATCTATGGCTGGAATGAAGGATGCGAGCCAATTCGGCCGCCGGATTGCGTGCAGCATTGCTGTACAAGCAAAAGTGGGCAAAAGTGGGCAAAAGTGGGCAAAAGTGGGTAGGAAGTGGGTAAGAAGTGGGCAAAAAGTAGGCAAAAAGGGGGCCAAATTGGGACACAAATGGGCAATTGGAGGCAAGAAGTTTCCAAAACTGCAAAGAAAACGGACGTGAAAGTGCCCAGATAGTGGTCCAACAGTGGCCAGAAAGTGCGCCGCGCCACCCAAACTGTCCACTGCGCGTTCCGCTCGTCACACCGGCGTGGGCGGCGTGAGGGCGGAACTTTCGGCGCCGTCCGTCACACCAGGGTGTCGGGAGCCTCTCGTGGCCGAAGTCATCATTTGACTTTGATCTAAGAATTTGATTCGTCTTGTATTACCAGCCGTTGGTAAGTCGTGTGCCCGTTTGGATTTACTGCGGAGTGTTCCAACCCCAACGCGCAAGTGTGAGAGCTACGTGTACACATTTGCGACCATCCCCTCGTTGTTTTTGGTGCTTTTCACATTGCAGCTTGCTCATAGTTGACTGGTCCGGAGACGCACCACGGTGCACGAACAACAGAGAGTTTCAACAACCAGGTCGTGGGAAGAATAAAGTTACCGTGGGACGCCACGTATGATACGTGGCCACGACCGGGGCGGACTACCCACGATTGAGTTACCATTTATCGTTATGAGAACCGATCCTACGTCGACTCCGTGAGATCGTTTCTCTCGGCGCACAGTGCCACGTGTGGCTTTCTCTGACGTCTCCTCGCCGGAAACGGCGACGCGCCCGCTTCCTCTCCACCCAGGGCGCGCTCCTCTGCATCTATGCGGAACAGTCTGACTCTCCCCTTCCCCCCCTTGCGAGTGTGACACCACCTGCTTCTCGTCCACGAGGTTTGGCATCGCGCCGAGCGCAACTACGTCCTGCTCCGCCAGGTGTCGCACCAGCACCGCCCGTCAAAGCCGGCGCCGCGTGCGTTGCAGCTGCCCGAGAGAAAAGTCCTTGGTGGCTGCCATCGCGGTGGCGACCGTCGTGCCGCAATCACGAAGTCCCGCAGGCTCGGTCGCACCCGCTTGGCGAGGGAGGCGGAAGTCGCGCCAGTGACCAACGTCAGGCGATCCCGCGAATCCAACGCTATTGTTGAAACTCAAGATCGCAGTCCACGGTACAAGTAACTTAAACGTAAGCCGTTCCCACGAAATAGCCACGAACGGTTGCGACGACCTCGTTGTTGAAACTCTCTAACAGTATGAGCCAATCGTGTGCTCGCAGTTGAGGGCCAACCAATTGTTGTTCTGTATGGGCCCGATCGCCTGAAGCCGATTACTGGCTGCGACCGCAGCGACCGTCGTTCCAATTGCAGATGTGTCAGGACACCGTTGTTTTCTCGTCTGATCTCGCCTGAGTTTTCCTTCGTCTCGGCTCGATCCTCCCAGAAACATTTGTGCAGCTTGCCACCGATGTCTGTTCCTCTCCGTTGTCCCCTTTACGTGCTTGGGATCACCAGAAAATCGCAGGTCGGACAGGTTGCACAACAGCGGAGACTCATACGGAGCTCTCATTGTTCAGAAAGGCAACCTGTGAGGCAATTCATTGGGCAATGGACTGTTATTCTTGTTCTTGTCAGGATCGGCCAAAATTCAAAAATCTGCAAGAACTCAACCCAGGTATGAGCACGTGTACAGATGCAATACTGTCAGGTTCCATCCGAGCGATGGATGTGGACTCTTCAGTCGATTGAGTCGCTACGGACCAGCGGGACTGTGCTCTGATTGGCTGATGGTCTACAAGAGTTGTGACGTCGCTTACGTACGGATTCGTTATCCGAACATTGGTCTTTCAATAGTGGTCCCTGTCTCGGTAGCCGTTGTCGGTGGCGGTGCCTTCATGATGTTTATGGAGGGGCAAGTTGGGAACAGAGCTGCGGGCTGGGCGGGGCTGGGCGGGGGTGTGAGTGTTGGCGGTGCAAACGCCATTTGTACTCATTTGAGAGCTTCAGCAGGTACAGATCTCGTTAAGGTCTCGTTATATGCTTGACACGCTTGCCACGTAGTCTCCGCTTACCGAGATCTGGTAAGGAAAAAACCCTGATGAGGCCCCGCATAACGAAGTGGATCTCGGTACGGGGAGTACGACACGTGTTGTGCTGAGCAGCAATTGTCGGCTGCGAACGGCGCTTCGTCGCGCCCAGTCCAGCGACGCGTGGTAGATCGAAATGGCGAGATCCGACGAAACACAATCGCCTCACGCTGCCTCCTTCGCCAGTGTGCTCGCCCAACGCCTCCGCACCACGCCTGTCGCCAGCTGCAGGACCTGTCCTTCTTGGCGACGCAATGCATCCCTCGGCGGGCGACCGATCTGGGGCGGGTCCCCTCCGGCAGGGACGTGCTGTTCGCTCCACGTTTCGTGTCAACTAAATCCACGCAACGTGGAGTTTTCCATAACGAGATCTGGTACCTGCTGAAGGTCCCGCAGCCTCAGTTGTGGTAAGAATATTCTGATGCCACGTTACCGAGAAATTACCGAGATCTCTTATCAGATCCTTCCTGCTGAAGCTCTCTATTTTCCCTTGCCTGCTCTTATCTTCCACGGTCCGTGTCCGCTTGGAGCGCCGTGCCGCGCAGCGGGGGAGGGGGGGGGAGCGCGCGGCCACGCGACAAGCGCTCTTTCGTCTGGTGCGCGTGCGGGGCAGCGGCACCGCCCGCTGCGCGCACCCACCTCCTGCCGCCGCCAGTCCCCACCGCGGGACGGGCGGGCAAGAGCGGGGCGGCCGGCACAGGGCAGCCACGCGGCGGCCCGCGCGCCTCTGGCGGTAGCTACACCTCACCCCCACCTGCTGCCAAAGCAGCGCCCTCCAGGGCCACCCGCCCCACCCCCCCCTCCCCCCCGCCCCGCCTCGGACCAGACCGCCCTCCCTCCCGCGCGCCGCTCACGGCGGCGGCGAGGCAGCCGGGCGCGCGGCGGCGCCGTCGTCTTGCCCCCCGTCCGCGGCCGCAGCGGCCGCCGCGGCGGACCGTCCTGCCAAGAAGCGGTTGATGCGGCCAGGCAGGCGCACCGAGTCGACGCGGACACCCCCGCCGCCGCCGCCGTCCCCACCGTCCCGACCGTCTCCACCGGCGCCGCCGTCCCCACCACCACCGCCGTCGCCACCGCCACCGCCCGCTGCGGCACCGTCACCGCTCCGCGCCGCGGCCGCCGCCGCCGACGCGGCGGCCAGATGGCGGTTGACGTGGACGGGCAGGACGGTGCCGGCGGGCGCGACGCGCACGCCGTCGCTGCCGTCACGCCCGTGGCTGTGCCCGTTGCCGCCGCCGCCGTCCGCGCCGCCGCTGCCGCTATGGAGCCCTTCGCTCACTGCCGGCGCCGCCGCCATGCTGGCCGGGGGGGGGGGGGGGAGCCGCCGTCGGGGGGCGCCGCTCCCGTCGCCATAGTGGACGCGACCGCGCCACGAGCGGGTGGCGGCTGCTACACTCGCGGCACAGAGTGTGGCACTCGGAGGGGAGGGGGCGGGTGGCGGGCGGCAGCCAGGACGCCGTCTGTGAGAGAAAAGGGAGAGGGGGAGAAGGACGAGAAGCGGCTGGTGTGCAAAGGCCGTGAGGGGGTTGCCCACGAAGCGGCTGGACGGGTGAGCGTGTGCAGCAGTTGAGGGGGGACAGGGGGTGGAGGGCGGCAGCCAGCACGCTGTCTGTGAGAGACAAGGGTTGACGGACAAGGGCGAGGAGCGGCTGGTGTGCAAAGGCCGTGAGGGGATAGACAACGAGGCTGCTGGACGGGTGCTCGGAGTCGCCCACTCCTCCGGAAGTTATTCAGGGTATTCTGAGAATTTCTCTCCTTGCCCAACATGGTCGCAATGGCCACTGTAAACGGTCTTCACTACTTCTTTTCTGGAAGTTTGTACACGGGGAGGTACCAACACGCAAAAGTTCCAGCGCAGGAACAAAGAAGGGCTCCAAGGGGAAGTGGAATGCGAGAGACAGCCGCTGACCGCCCCTGGTTCTGAAGCGACAGACAAATGGTTGAACTCACATCGGCTACTCTATTCTTGTCCCGCAGCGGCGAAGGCCGTGGTGCTGACAACCCGAGCGTCTCGTTGGATCCCTCTCGAGTTCAATCGATGACGGGCATGAATTACCTGAATTAGAAATCGTCGGTGGGTGACGTGACGGGACTGTCACATGGAGGACTCATCAGCGGCGGGAGCCAGTCCCAGTTATTTAGCTTCGGTAGTACCAGCTTTGCCCCTCTCCGCCGCAAGAGCCGACGCGGGAGGACACCGGCGGCCGGCTCGTCCCCAACGAATCGCCGTACTGAGTGCTCCGCCACGAGGGAAGCCACCGGCCGGTGCGGCTCCTTCCACGCCGCGCGATCGGGGATGCCTCCACCACAGCCAGACGGCTGCACGATTGCTGTTTCTACTGTGGTAGTATATCTGTGGTCCTACAAGTATGCCTCCCCAGCCTCATCCGCCCATGCGCTCATTGGGCAGTGAATTGTGCTGCGGAGCGACGGCTGCGGGAGCGAGACCGATATTCACCCCAGTCCAACCCAAGTATCGATAGTGCTCATTCGTAGGGGCGTACGACGATGATCAAGTTTGAGAAGCTTTGAGAGTCTTTCAAAGACGGTGGCAAGAGGTCGTCTGATGGACTGTGTTTCTGTGCACTGTGCATTGCAAAACAGACATGAGCAGAACAACACATCATTGGCCAGACGTATCAATACCAGCACACGATTGGCTCAGGAGGTGGTCCCAAAATTGAGCATTCTGCGATCCATGCTCTACGAATACTCCGAGCCCAAAGTGCCTCGCTCGCCTACTTTTTGCGCTTGTTCATGGCTATAAAAAGCACATATGGTGCCACGTTGCGCGCCTTCGTGGACGGAGAACGACTGAAGGCATCCGTCATCGTGCTCCCGAAGGGGCATGGACTGTTTGCTCTGCGGCCGAATCCGTAGGCGTCAGATCCGACGCAGTGCCCCCGGTTCCGACAAGACAGCTCACCCCGTTCTCGACGCACCCGTCCCCCCCGCTCGCCTGTCTACCGGCGATAGTCTGTCTGGCAGGACGCGCCGGTCCATCTCCGGGCGCACCCGCAGCGACCGTCGATGGTCGGTGGTCGTGGTCCAGGCCCACGACCCACTCAGCCCCTTGACCCCTTCCTCGGCAGGCGCCTTGCCCACTTGTCCGATAACCGGCCGGCCACGGCGTGGCCCCCGGGATCGCCTACCTGACACTTCCCTCGGGGGGGGGGGGTGTGGCCGGCGGGGTGCGTCTGGTAACGACCTCTAACCGGCGGAACAGAGGCCGCGGCGCCCACGTGACGTCCGCAGCGTCCTTGTTATGGCTCCTGTCAGCGGCCAGTGCCTGGGCAGTGATGGAGGGGGACATAGACGCGGCCGCAGCGCGTGCGCCTGCGGTTGCGGGCCGTGGAACGAGCCAAAGCGTCATCCCCACGGTCCACATGCCGTTTGGCGGGATTGACACTCTGGGGAGGATCCCCCACCGGTCCAGTCCGGGGGGTCCCGTCAGTGTCCTGGCTGCCTCATCAACGAGCCGCTCCGCGTGCCCTCCCCCCCACTTTGTCTGGCCGATCCGACGGAGAAAGAATTCACTATCATCGCGGCGTCGCCCCCCGTCGGTGCCCGCCGTGGGGGCAGGAGACCGACCCCGCCGCCCCGTGCCTGCTGTGTACAGACCACGCCTCGCTGCCGACACCTTCCGCCGCTCCGCCTCGCCCCTCAACCGCCGCCGCCACCGCCGCTGCCGGCGCTGCCGTCGCAAACCGGGGCAATTGCGGGCCACGACACCCACCTCCGGCCCCCCTAGGGTGGTCCTTCCCGACCCGCCGCCGTCCCCCCACCTGCGGGCGGCGTGGCTCGCGCGTGGTGACGGCGTCGGAGGGGGGCGGGGAGGGGGGGGGGGGAAAGAAAAGGCTGGGAAGGCCCCGGCACCGCGACGCGCGTAGCCGGCGGGCGCGCACCCTCCGCGGCAGGCTTGCGGCGGACGAGGGGGGCGGCGTCGGGAGCGCCGTCGCGCCGGTAAAGGCGCAATTACCCCGGATGCGGCGGTGCTGGAGGGGGCGCCACCCGGGTGGGGGCACGGTGGCGGCCAGCGTCCTCCCTGTCGCCCACCCCCGAGCACGAGGAAGGTGTAGCCGGAGGGTGGGGAGGGAGAGTAGGGGGTGGCAGCCAGCGCCATGGCGCTCTGGAGGGGTGTCTCCAGGGGGCGCGTCCAGTTGTACCTGTGGACGTCACCCCCCCCCCCACAGAGGGCGCTTCGGCGGCGTCGAGAGAGGCGCATGCGTTTCCCTGCCGGCCTACTCCGCAAGCTGATCGGCCACATCCCCCACCCTGTGCCTCCTCCCCCCTTGCAGCCTTCGCGCTCGCACCCCTCGGACCAGACCCCCCCACCTCCACGGACGTTCGCCCCTGCCAGGCAGGGGCGTCAGCGAACGTGCACGACCCCACCAACCACCACCGTCACTGAAAGGTTCCGCGCCGCGTACTGGCCAGGGACGTGGTGGGAGGGCCAAGGAGATCAGCGAAGCGGCGGAGGGGGGGCCCCGCGTTGCGGAGGTGAGCGCTGCGCCGTGGTGCCCCGGCGCCCCAACGCATGGGGACAGTGGACGAGGATCTTCCGCGCCGCGTCCCGTAAATTCCCACACTGGATCCGCTCCCTCCAGCACGGCTCTTACTAGCCTGGACGCGCAGAGCAGCGGGGGGGACGCGTGCGCGTCCTGGCACGAACTCGTGACCACCACAGCGCCGCTCAAGTTAACCCGACGGGTCAGCCGAGTACACATCACGTGAACTTTTAGTCCGTGGTCAGTAGCACGCATCTATGGCATTGCCATTTCGCGATATAGATTGTAACACCTGCGCATGAGTGCGTACAGTCATTCTCCAGTTCTATCCCCCGCTTGTGGCAGCAACAGAATTGCTCGACTCACGCTGGATGCGGCTGACATGGCCGAGGATCGACCCTTCCTGCATGGTGCCATTCTTCACATTCAATCTGGCGCAAACTCCCACCTGCCACAATCGCACCATGACGTGCGGTCGACGAGCTGTCAGTGTGTCGGTTGTTATCCCCACCGGACAGTATCCGACACGGATCTAAGCGGAGACTGACTGTAGCGGTGACTATGCATGAAGAATATCGTTTGGATTGGAAATTTTCGGCACATGCACGTACATAAACGCACCTTCGATCCTGCATCGCGAACGCCGTTCATGAATTTTTCCTTGCAAGATTTGTCTTTTTTTTTTTTTTCTGCTGCATCCTCCTACCCTCCTTGACACCAAGCGCGTCTGGCGCAACATGACAAGAAAAGAGAAGCAGACACAGGCGTCATGGTGGCAACAGCAGCCACGACGGCATCACACGTCGTACCCCTCTCCACAGAGACACAAAGTGCACTCGCGGCGGCGACGATGGCAATGGCGGCGCCGGAGACAGTGGGCGAGGTGAGCCGAAATCGGAGAATGCCCTTTGCTCCTCCCTGCACCTGTTGTCCTTCCCCATCTCCCTTTCCGCCTCCTCCCCTCCCGCCCCCGCTCCGTCCCATCCCAACCTACTGCCAAGAGTGGCCTTGCCAAGGAAGCCGCCCATGTCATGCGCAGCCGCATTTGAACCCGCCACACGCGTGCAGGCAGGGCGGACGGTGCCACGCACAAGGCGGTGGTCTGCATGCACTGGGACGCCACGCGGGGGGCACGGAACGGCCAGCGACCACTTGCATCATGTATTTTTGGTTTACACAAAGAGAGGTGCACCAAGTAATGCGTCCGATTCTGCATGCTGGCTACCAACCGGTGACTGCTTGGGGAACAGGTGACGGAGTGGGAGTCTATCGCACAATGGGCGAACAATGTCGCAACACAACCCAATTGTGACCTGTTTCGCAAGGTATTGTCTTCTGCTACCCCGCTGGTTTCGAGATGGGTTTGCTGCGACTGTTTCTTTTTCTTGGACAGACCTGCCCACGCGTCTGCGACACCCGCACCCCTCAAGAACCTTGGGTACAATATACGTCGTGAGTGCATCCGTCGTTCGCAAATGACTGTACAATTCATAAATTGCGTGAGATAGTGACACGCATGCCACGTGTTGGTTTGAAAGGGTGAATCAAGCACGCCAGCTCCTGTGCGAGCCACTCGGCGAGCCTGCATGAACAGACTCGTGATAGCCACGTGGAGCTACGAGCTTCATGAATCATCCCTGATATGCTGAACATCAGTCTGTTCACAAAACTGAGGTCGATAACATGGACGCAAAAACGATGGCTTCACACCCCTGCCGGCCGCGCACCCCTCCCAAAGCGGTCTGTGCGCAGGTGGGCGGGTGGGTCGGGCCGCCCCCCAGCGCCGCCGTGCGCGCGTCTGTCGTCGGCCCTGGTCGCCGCCTCTGTCATTGGCCGCGGCGCTGCCACGCCGCGGCCACTCCCTCGGGGAGGTCTCGCGGCGAGCCGTCGCCACTTTGCACGACCGGCGTCGCGGGGGCAGTGTCCCACCTTTGGCCTCCCCCCCCCCACCCCCCCCCCCCCCCCCCGCGCGCCACTACCCACGCGTCCTGCGCTCCACCCACGGGAGCGCCTAGACCCACCCGCGCCACCGCGTGCAGCTGGCCGCCGCGCCCCGTCGGCGCGACCGCGGCGGGTCACCGGGCGCCTTTCCCCTACCGGCACTCTCGCGTGCCGGCCGTGTGCCCCGCGGCCGCGTCTGGCACGCTGCCACCGCGCGGGCGGCTGCGTGGGGGAGGGCCGCCGACGCGGGCCGCCCGCAAAGCGGCCGCCCCCGGCCGCCCCCCCTCGTCCCCCATTCCCTTCGCGACGCCACCGCACGCGCGCGCGTGTCCTCCCCGCCGAGCTCTGTCCTCGTTCTCTAGTGGGGGCGGGCGTGGGGGGGATGTTGACACTGCCTGCAAGGGACGCCCCTGACGAGCGTCGGGGGGGGATGGCTTGCTGACGGCCACGGCGGACCGCCGCCGCCGAGTGCCGATGTCAGCCGCCGCCGCCGCCGCCGACGAGGGGGGGGTGGCGCACGTCAGCTGGAGGGCGCGGGGGGGAGCGCGGCCGGCCGGCCGGCTGATCCCGTCGGCGGCGGCCGCGATCCCGCCCCGGCCCTGATCCGGCCACGGCGCCACGGCCGCCGCCGCCGCCGCCGCTGCCGCCGCTGCCGCCGCCGCCACAGGCAGCGAGCCGCCGCGGCCGCCCGCTGCTGTGCGCGCGGTTGTCCCGGCCCGGGCCCCCCCCTCCCGACTCCGTTCTGTTCCGGGGTAGGGGGGGGGGGGGCCGCACAGGGGCCGCTGCAAACCCCCAACCTTCCCCCCTTGCGCCGTCGTAGCGCGTCTGCCCCTGCTGTTGCAGAGGTGCGCCACCGGCGGCCGTCGCACACGTAGGTAGGGAGGGGGGGGGGGGGCGGAAGGGAGCGATGGAGGGGTGGAGAGGGGGGGGTGGGGGGGGGAGGCGTGTGCGCCGTCTGCGGACCCCGGCGGCGCCGGGAGCGGGGCAAGCGGCGGGGGTGGCGGCGGGGTGGGGGGAGGGGTGGATTGGTTTGAGTGGCCGTCGCCAGTGTGACGGCCGCGGCCGGGGAGCGCGATGGCGGCGGCCGGGACGGCGGCGCGACTGATTCATACGCCCCCCCCCCCGACCCATCATGGCGCGAATGGATGTGCTTGGGGGAGGCCGCCCGCGGTGGCGGCCTGTACCGTGCGCCCCACAGCCGGCCGGCCGTGACAGTGGGGTGGAGAGGGGGGAGGGCGGCGACGGCAGAGGTGCACGCTGCCGCCGCCGCGCCGATTGTGTACGGCGGCCGGCCGGTTGGGGCTGTGGGACGGGTGGGCGGGGGGGTGGGTGGGAGTGACAGCGGGGGGGACGGGTGGCGTAGCGGGCGGGCGTGCGGGTGGGCGTGCGCGTGGGGGGGTGCGCACGCGCCAGCCCTCGCGGCGCGTGCCGCCTCGCGTCGGGTCGTTGCCGCCGGCCGGGGCGGTATATAGGTCGCCGCCGCGGCCGCCGTCCCGGCCGCAGACAGCACTTCAAAGCCTCCTCCGTCGCCGGCACCACACCGCGTCCCCCCGCGGCCGGCCGTCCCTGTCGCCGCGGCTCCTCGGCCGCCCGACGAGGCAGCCGCCGCGCCTCACCGTGCCCGCCGCCCGCTCCCGCTCCGGCCTCCCCCCCCTCGGTGTGCCGGTCACTGTGCGGTCGCGGACAGGGCGGGCAGCGGCAGCGGCAGCGGCCGCCGCGCGGCGGTGACCTCTTTGCAGCGCCCTCCAGCGAGCGCGGCTATCTCCCCGCCTTCCCGCCACCCTCCCGCATCGCCTGCCAGTCGGCCGGCGTGCTGGCAGCTGCACCGGCAGGTACCGCGGGCTCGGCCGCCCCCCCGACCTCCCCTTCCCTCCTGTCCACGTCCTTTATCTACCTCCCGTCCCTACCCCCTCTTTTGCACAGTCGTGCCTCCAACACACGCTCCTGCCCCTGTCGTTGCCCCCTCCCCCCTTTGGTACACGTTGGTACCGGACCGTTGCCCCTGTCGCACCCCCCCGTATCCCACCCGTGTCGCCCTCCCCGTCGTCCCCACACTCGCTGAACTGTCGCTGACGGTGACGCGGATGACGTTGCGACACGTTCTGCCGGGTGGTCTGAGTGGCGCCTCGCCGGTGTGCGCGCGCTCCGAGCGCGACGACGGTGACGGCGGCGGCGGCACCATGGCTGCCGGCGGCGGCTGCGGCCCGGCCGCCTCCCCACCCCCCCCCCTCCGGTCCAGCCGGCGGCTGGCACGCCCCCTGACCGCGCTGCTAGCCGCCGCCGCTGCCGCGGCGGCGGTGGTGCTGGCCACGGCGGGCGGCGTGACGCCCGCGGCCGCGTCCGGCATCATCCCCGTCGGCGCCCTGCCCGACGTGCCGTCGCTGCCGGAGCCTGCCCCCGAGCCCGCCTGGCGCGCCGCGCAGTGCCGCGGCCCCGGCGAGCGGTGCTCGTCCACCCAAGAGTGCTGCAACGGGCGCTCGTTTTGTGTGTCGGACACGTTTGTCGCCAACGGCACGTGGCACTGCAAGTGGTGGTTTGGGAGCTACCGCGGCATGACGCTGACGCCGCTGTCGCGGTGGGACCTGATGAGCCCGGAGCTGCCTGTCACGGTGCGGCGGATGAAGGCGCTGAACGTGGACACGGTCGCGCTCGTCTTTTACGAGTTCCAGGACGATGAGCACGCAACGAACATCTTTCTCGACTACCGCCGGTACAGCGCGGACCCGACCGCCATTTCGCACGCGGTGGACGTCATCCACGCGGCGGGGATGAAGGTGCTGTTCAAGCCGCACATTGGGCTCAACAACAACCAGTTTCGGGGCATCATCCGGCCGAGCTCGGCCTACTTCCACGCGTACAAGAAGTTTATCTGGAAGTGGGCCGAGCTGGCCGCGCGCAAGAACGTGCACGCATTTTGCGTCGGCGCGGAGCTCAAGGGCCTCGAGCGTTCCAGCGCGTTTTGGCGGCAGGTGATTGTGGGCACCCGCAAGCGGTACCGCGGCCTCGTCACGTACGCGGCCAACTGGGATTCGTACCAGACGGTCAACTGGTGGGACGCGGTCGACTTTATCGGCGTCGACAGCTACTTTGCGCTGGCCAGCGCGGACAGCGTGGACCGCACGCACACCGTCCCCGAGCTCCTCCTCGCGTGGCAGTGGGTGATGAAGAATATGGACGTGTGGCGGACGACGCGGTGGTCACGCAAGGCGATTGTGTTTCTCGAGTCGGGCTGCCGGTCGGTGCGCGGCGCCGCGGCGCGGCCGTGGGACTCGGAGATGGAGAGCCCCGTGGATATGGTCGAGCAGACCAACTACTACAAGGCGATGTTTGCGGTTGTGCGGCGGCACCACTTTCTCCAGGGCGTCTTTCCGTGGCACTGGGAGGCGCAGCTGGAGCAGGGCGGCATCCGCGACGGCGGGTACACGATGTGGCGCAAGCCCGCGCTGGAGGTGCTCAAGTACCACTTCCGGGGGGGGCCCCACGGGGCGGAGCCAAACGCGGGCGGGTGGGACAAGGGCGCCATAGACGCCGCGCCACCGACAGCGTCGCCGATCGCCACGCCCCGGGGCAAGGCAGCGGGTAAGGCCGCGGGGAAGGGCATGGCCGTGGGGAAGGGCAAGGCCGGGAAGGATGCTGCTGCCGGGAATGACAAGGCCGCTGGGAAGGGCGTGGCTGCCGGGACGGGCGTGGCTGCCGGGGCGGGCGTGGCTGCCGGGAACGGCAAGCCCGCCGGGAAAGCCACGGCTGCTTGGAAGGACAAGGGCGCGCCCAAGGCCAAGGGCGCTCCGAAGGGCGGCCCAGGAAAGTGAGGACCCGGCGGCAGACAGCGGTGGGGCAAGGTAGCAAGCGGGGGGGAGGGAACCGGGGGGAGCGAAACTCTGACTGACGACGGGAGCTGCCCGCGCCCGCGCGCCGCGACCCGGCGGGCGCTGCAGTGCCCGGCGCGGGCGGCGCCGGCGCTGCCGCGCGGCGGCGGGGAGCGGGGGGGTACGCGGGCGCCTCTGAACATATAACTATCAAAATCGAACGTGCGCCGACTGAGCCTCCCGCGCCGTGACGCCCAGCAGGTTGTGGCCGTCTACGGTCGCGCACGAGGACACGGGACGCAGATGACGGTCACCACCCGGCGGGGGGGGGGGGGGGGACACCTGCTGGTCGCGGCCGATTGCGATGCCATTGTCGGCTGCACGGCCACGGCCCGTTGTGGCCAATGGCCCGAACGCCGCGGCCGTAGATGGGAAACATGCTCGTGCGGATGGAGGCGAGCGTCCGCGCGCCGTCCGTCGCGGCCAACCGCGCGGCGGCCGTCGTCCCCTGTCGGGTCGCCCCCCACGCCCGCCCTCCCCGTCGCACCCGCCCCCACCCGCGCATACACACTCACACCCGCTCCTCCCCACGCGTGGCTGCCCGTACGTCGACCTCAGGCAGGCACCATCCGGATCCATTGGGCACCCCCCACACGGCACCTCCGCGGCACACGAACCCGCCCCCCCCCCACACTAGACTAGCCCCATCGCGGGGCAGGCCATCCCACCGGCAGTGCCACAGACGGCGCGGCGGGCGGCGGCGACGGCGGTGGCGGCGGCGGCGGTGGCGGCGGCGGCGGTGGCGGCGACGGCGGTGGCGGCGGCGGTGGCGGCGGTGATGCTGGTGGCTGCGGCCACCTCCCCGTCGGCAGCGGCCGCGGTGGCAGCGGCCGCGGTGGCGGCGGCGGCGGCGGCGACGGCGGCGGCTGGCGGCCGGCGGCCCGCGCGGCGAGCGTCGCGGCGCGGAGCTCGAGGTACGGCGACGGCTGCGCGGCGGCAAACGAGGCGAGAAAGGCCGACCACGGCGCGCGGGCGCCACCCGCGGCGGCGGGAGGTGGCGTGGGGGACGGTGAGGGCGACCGCGGCGGCGGCGGCGGCGGCGGCGACGGCGGCGACGGCGACAGCGGCGGCGGCGGCGGCGGCGGTCGGCGCACCACCACCGGCAGCGCCACCGGCGCGGCGGACGCCAGCAGCAGACGCGAGGCGCCGTCGCGCGCCGGCAGCGCGCCGCGGCCACCGCCCAGCGGGGCGCCCCGGCCCGCCCCCGCGGGCGCGCCCCGCCCGGCGCCGTGCGGGGCGACCCGCGCGGCCACCCCCAGGAGGGCGCCTCGCCCCGACCCCGACGCCGCGGCGCGCGCCGACGCCGGCGGCGCGGCGCGCCCCACCGCCGTCGGCGCGCCCCGCCCGGCGGCGGCCGCCGCGCGGCGCCCCTCCCCCGCGACCGGCAGCACGCCGCGCGCCGCCGCGGGCGGCCCGCCGCGCGCCGCGGCGGCCGCCGCCCCCCGCCCCGCAGCCGCGGCGCCGAGCGGCGGCGGCCGCGGGGCGGCCGCCACGGGCAGCAGCGGCCGCGGTGGCGCCGCGGCGGGCCGTGGCCGCCCAGGCGGGTCCCCGCCCGTTGCGGGGCGCTTCCCTCTCGCCGCCGCCGCCGACGCCCCCTCACCAGCGTCGACGCGCGGGCGCTTGCCCGTCGCCGCGGCAACGGTGCCGCCGCCACCGTCGCCGGCGGCGGCGGCGGCGGCGGCGGCGGCGGCGGCGGCGGCACCCGCCTTTGCTGGCGGGTGCCGGTCGAGGGCGCGGCGGAGCTCCAGCGCCGCCGCCAGCGACCGCCCCGACACGGACCCGGTCGCGGACACGAGGCCGCTGATCGGCCGCGCGCGCGGCGCGGCGCGGGCGGCCGCGCCACCGCCGCGGGCGGCGGCGCCCGCCGCGGCGCCCGTCGCGGGCGGCACGGCGCCCGCCGCCGCCGCCGCCGCCGCCGCCGCCGCCGCCGCCGCCGCCGCGTCGGGGGGGGCGGGCGAGCCCGTGTCGGCGGCGAAAAACGAGCCGCCGCCGGCGCCGTCAAAGCTGTCGCGCCGGCCGGCGGCGGCCGCACCCGCGGCACGGCCGCCGCTGCCGGCCGCGGCGGTGGCGGCGGGCGCCGCGGCGGCGGGCGCCGCCGCCGCCGCCGCCGTCGCCGCCGCCGCGCCCTCTGCCAACGCCGTCCCCGCCGCCGCCAGGGCGGTCGCCACGCCCGACACGCCGGCCGGTCGCCGGGCCGCCGGCGCCGGCGCGTCTGGCGGGCGGCCACCGCCGGCGGTGCCCAGCCGGTACGCCGTCGCCAGCGCCGCCGCGTCGGCCGCCAGCTCCGCGTCAGCCGCCGCCCGCTCCGCGTGGCGGTCTGGCGGACGACCGCCGCCGCCGCCCCCCCCCCCAACAAAGTCCGCGTCGGCCGGCGGCGCCGCCTCAGCCGGCGACGCGACGACCGCCGCGAGCAGCGCCCGCGGCGGGCGGGCGCCCGGCGGCGCCACCACCGGCCGGTCGCCCCCGCCCGCCGCGCGGCCCGCCAGCACCCGCAGGTACGCGTCGGTGGGGAGGAGGCCGTCTGGGTCCGCCGCGCCGCCCAGCTCGTCGTCGGGCAGCCCGTCGCGCACGTCATCCAAGTCCGTGGCGGCCGCCGCGGCGTGGCGGGCGGCGGCGGCGGCCCAGGCGCCGACAATCGCCGACCGCCCGACGGCGGCGGCGGCGCCCAGCGCCGGCGCCGCGCGGTCATCGTCAATGACCCACCGCGCGAGGCGGCTCTTGCGCGCCGCCTGCGCGGCGAGCAGCGCGTCGACCGTGTCGTCGGCGACAAAGCGGTAGACGCGGACGGGCCGCGTCTGGCCGTAGCGGTAGACCCGCGCCGCGGCCTGCGCGTCGGCCGACGGGTTCCACGACACGTCCAGGAGGACGACGCGCGACGCGGCGGTGAGCGTCAGGCCCTCTGCGCCGGTGCCCGTCGATAGGAGCAGCACGCGCGGGGTGGTGGCGGCCATGGCCGCCGGGGGGGGGGGCTGGGGGGGGGGGGGGGGGAGCTGCCGCCGCCGGTGGGCACGCCGGCCCGGCGGTTGGGTCGAGGAACAGCTCAAAGAGCGTCGGCGGCCGCGAGCCCGCCGCGCCGGCGGCGGCGCCCGCCGCCGCGGGGGGCGGAGGCGCCGGCCGCCGATCGGGCGACACGCAAAACGGAAAGCCGTGGGGCACCGCGGCGGCCACGGGACTGCCGCCGCCGCCGCCGCCGCCGCCGCCGCCGCCGCCGCCGCCGCCGCCGCCGCCGCCGTCGCCGCCGTCGCGGGCGGCACCCCCCTCGGCGTCCCCCTGAGCAGCCACGCCCCCCTCTCCGTCCTCCCGGTTGAACCGCTCGATAATGCGCGTCCGCTCCGCCGCCGGCGTGGTGCCGTCAAACCGCAGCACCGCGGCGGCGCCGTAGCGCGCGGCGAGCAGGTGGTGCAGCGTGTGGAGGACGACGAGGGAGCGGGTAAAGACGAGCACCCGCTCGCGGGTGCGGGCGCACAGGTCGAGCAGCTCGCAGATGGCGTCAAACTTGCAGCCGCTGCCCACCGCCGCGATGGTGCCGGGCGGGAGCGCCGCCGCGCCGCCGGGTACGCCACCGCCGCCGCCGCCGCCGCCGCCGCCACCCACCAGTGCATTGATGACGGGGGAGAGGGCGTCGAGGACGGCCGCGACGGCCACCCCACCCGCCTCGGAGCCGCCCTCCTCAAACGCCGGGAACGGCACCGCGGCAGGGTCCCCTGCTCCCGCCCCCCCCCCCCCCCTTTGGCGGCGCCATCCGCGGCGGCCGGGAGCCCCCGCGCCCGCCCCCGCACGTAGCACAGCAGCGCCGCCGGGTGAGCGGCGAGCAGCTGCAGCAGGTAGACGGCAAAGAGGGGCAGGAAGCCCGGGCCCGTCGCGGCCAGCCGCCGAAACACCCCCACCATCGCGGCGTAGAGGGTGCGCTGGGCGGGGGAGAGCGCCAGCCGGAGGGTCACGTCCGTTTTTGGCGGCAGCAGGGGCGCGAGCACAGACGTGGGGCGGCGGAGGACGACGGGCTGGAGCTTGCGGTGGAGGCACCACGCGCGGCGGCGCGCCGCCGAGTCGGCCACCGACACGGCGGCGGCGGCGGCGCCGCCGCCCACCCCCCCGCAGCCGTCGGCCACCGCGGCGGTGGCGGCGGCGACGCGGCGGGAGCCCGCGACGATGACCTCGGCGTATAGGCGCTCAAACTGGTCGGCCGAGCCGAGCAGCCCCGGCACGGCCCACGACACCATGGCAAAGTACTCGGCCAGCCGGTTCTGCAGCGGGTAGCCGGTCAGCGCCAGCCGCCGCGGCGTCGCGATGCGGTGGACGAGGCGGGTGACGGCGGCGCCGACGTTGCGGACGCGGTGCGCCTCGTCGAGCGTGACAAAGTCGGGGCCGGGGGCGAGGAGCGCCCGCCGCAGCGCGCGGCGGCGGCCGGGGGGGGGGCGCCGCACGTACTTGGTCAGCGCCTCGTAGTTCATGACGAGCACGCCGCCGGCGGCGTGCCACGACAGGATGCGGTCGGCGAGGCGCGCCTCGTCGTCGGCGCCCGGGGGGGTAGTGCCGGCGGCGGCCGCCGCCACAGCCGCGGCCGCGGCCGCCGCCGCCGCCGAGCCGCCGCCGCCGCCGCCGCCGCCGCCACCGCCGCCGCGTCCGCCGCCCCCCGTGGGCGGGGGCGCCGCCGCCTCGGCGTCGCTGCCGCTGCTCGTCACCGACGCAAACGTGCCGGCGGGGAGGTGCGCGGCGGCCCAGCGGCGCGCCTCGGCCATCCACGTCGCGACCACCGACAGGGGCGCGACAATGAGGATGCGCGACCGCGGCGGTCGCGCCTCCCCTCGGACCGCCGCGCCCGCGGCGGCGGCCGTCGGCGGGGGTGGGGGCGGTCCCCCCCCTCCGCCAGCCGGCGCGGCGGCGGCGGCGACGGCGGCGGCGGCGGCTGGCGCCCCCCCAGCCGCCGCCACCGCCGGCGGCCGCCGCGCGTCGCGCAGCAGCACGGCGGTGGCAAACGCGAGCGCCTGGAGCGTCTTGCCGAGCCCCATCCCGTCCGCCAGGATCGCCCCCGCGCGGCCGTCATCGACGAGCGCGTGCCACAGCCACCGCACGCCCGCCGCCTGGTGCGGGCTGAGCGCCGCCGCCAGCGCCGCGGGCAGCAGCGCCGCCGCCTCGCCGGCGAGCGCGTCGCCATTGATCGTCACGTAGCCGGCGGCCGCGGCGGCCGCGGCCGGCGGCCGCGGCGACCGTGGCGGGGGGGGGGCGCCGCGGCGGCCCGCCGCCGCCGCCGCCGCCGCCGCCGCCGCGGACGCCGCCGCCGCCCGCCGCGCCGCCGCCGCGTCGACGCGGTCCGCGACAATGGCGGCGGCGGTCTTTTCGCGCAGCCGGAAGGTCGCGTCGAGCGGCAGCGGCGGACCCCGCCGGCCGCCGCTGCCGCCGCTGCCGCCGTCGCTGCCGTCGCTGCTGTCGCTGCCGCTGCCGCTGCCACCGCCACCGCCACCGCCACCGCCGCCACCGCCACCGCCACCGCCACCGCCACCGCCACCACCACCGCCACCGCCACCCCCACCCCCACCCCCACCGCGACCACGGCCACCGCCGCCGCCGCGGGGGCCACGTATTCTCGCCCCCCCCCCCCCGGCGCCACCCGCCGCCGCGGCGGCGGGCGCGCCGTCGGCCCGCCGCGGCGCGCGGGTCACCCCAACCACCGTCACCTCATCGTCGGTGGTGTCGGTCATGGCGGCGGCGGCGGCGACGGCGGCAATCGCCGCGTCGTCCACGTCGGCCGGCGGTGGCGGTGGCGGTGACGGTGGCGGTGGCGGTGGCGGTGGCGGTGGCGGTGGCGGTGGCACCACGGCCGCCGCCGCCGCCGCCGCCGCCGCCGCCACCGCCGCCGCCGCCGCCGCCGGGGCCGTACGGCCGGCATCACCTGCGCCCCCCCCCCCCCCCTCATCCACGTCATAAACCGGGACGGCCGCGGTCGTGGCGGCCGGCGCGGCGGCGCCCGCCGCCGCCGCCGCCGCCGCCGCCGCCGCCGCCGCCGCCGCCGCCGCCGCCGCCGCCGCGTACCGCCGCGCGTAGACGTCGAGGCAGTCGCGGAGGAAGGCGCAGGCGGCGGCGTCGCCCGAGCGGGCGGCGACCGCCGCGACCGCCGCGTGCAGCCGCCGCTCCAGCGCCGCCCGCCCGCCGGCCGCGGCGGGCGGCCGCGCCATGGCCGCCGCCGCCGCGACGCGGCGCCGCGGCCGCGCCGCGCGGGCGCGCGGGCGGCGACGCGGGCGCGGTGGGGGGGGTGTGCCGCCCCCGCGCAAAACGGGATCTCAGCCGTTGCCGTGCTGTTACTTGTCTGGAACAATCGAGTCCACTTGGCGTACTTGACGCACTGCAAACGGACAGACTCTTCTTGTTCACGGGAGCACAGGTAGGTTCTCTCGACTGCCACTCGGCCCATGCGCTGTTCAGGCTTGCGATCGTGACACAGCGCCCCAGAAGTTTACCCGACGGGGTAGCGAAATACATATTCCCGAAAGTGTATTCCTTGAGTCAAAAGCACACTTCTTGAGCGTAGACGTTTGTGATCTAGAATTTAAAGCTGAGCATGTGTCGTGAGGGGGTAGTCGTGACTATGCATGAACAATACTGTTTGGCATGGACCATGCGGGTACATGCACGCAAGCATACTTCCGATCCTGTGTCTCAAGCGTCTTTCATGGTTTTTTCCTGCAAGATGTGTTTTGTTTGCTATCTGCAGCATCCCCCTGTCCTCCCCGACCGCCAAGCACTTCTGGTGCTGTCCTACCACTTCCGCTAGCGTCCGCGAGGAGACCTTGGCCCACGCACCTCTCGCGGCGTGGGCTGCAGCCCAGTCGGGCACGCCGTCACTGCCGCTGCCGCCGCCACTGCCGCAGCCGCCACCGATGTCGAGGTGGATGAGAAGGTTACAATGGGGCGGGGGCCGCGTATGCCAAGTACTACTATTGTTTAATAGCCGGGCTCCGGAGACAAAACATAGTCGAAAATAAAAGCGGGGGGACACACCCACCGCGCAGAGGACCCTCGAAAAACAGACGGCACGTGCGGAGCACGCCCCGCGGAACACCGAGGGAGGAGGGTGGGAGCGGAAAAACAGCGGACGTGCCGAGACCGGCGGGCAGGAGGGGAAGCGCGGCAGCGCCGCCTCTTATGCCCGGCGGGCCGGGGCGGGCGTGCAAAGCCGCCGCGGTGTGGCTACCGCGGCGGAGGGGGACGGCAGAGCCGCAGACCAGTGCCCGCCGCCTGTGTGGCGGCGGGGCAACGCCCGACCCGCGCCGCTCCTACAATCGGGCGATTGCGGGGGCGGCGCCGGCGCCCGACGATCGCAGATCGCCGGGCGGCAACGGACGGCTGTGAGCCGTGACGGCTCTCAGCCGTCCGTGCCATAAGTCTTTAGTTTTTCCGTCCGCAAAATACAAGTACGGCGGCGCCCCCCTAGTGGGGGCGTAACCGTCAAATCAAGCAAGTCAATACGTAGGGGTTACAATGGGGCGGGGGCCGCGTATGCCAGTCAGATGGAGTACGGGCGCCGCGCCGGGCCGGCCGGGACGGCAAGGCGCCCGAAAAAACACCGGTCAGCCTCAGACGGGGTGACCAAGGCGGAGATGTACGTCTCCGCCAGGGTCTGCTCCGAAGTGTTGGAGAAGGCCGCGATCGTGCCGCGGCGCACGCCGGCCGCAAAGGCGGCCGTCGCGCCACCCTTCTTCAAGGAGTGCGACGCGTAGCGGACCCCCAACGGCGGCGAGACGCCCAGCCGCGTCAGGCCCTCGCGCAGCCAGCCCGTCATGACGCCGCTGGCGTCAGATGTCCGGCAGGTAGAGAACAGCCGGCCACCGCGCAACGGCGCGGCGGAGCAGCGGTCCGCGAGCAGGCGGGCGAGAAGGAGACGGGGGACGTCGGCGTGAGGTAGCGCCGCCGGCGGGAGGGTGCGCGCCAAGGGACCGTCCACCGCGACGGTCTTGTGGTAGCGGACGAGGAAGGAGACGCTGCCGTCGGCCGGCAGCTGCACGTCCGTGACCGTGAAGCGGGTCAGGTCCTTGGCGCGGCGCAGCCACCAAAACTGCATCACCTGTAGCGTTATTGGCCGTTCTTCGGCCCTTGTCCGCCCCGCGTCGCCACCGCCAGAGGACTGAGGGCTACCAGAAGGAACGGGCCAGGGAGTCCCACACACACTTGCCCACCTCAACAGCCAGAGGTAAGGGAAAAGGCTAAAGCCCAAGGGGAAGGAGAACCCAAAGCAACGTTGTTTTACAAGAAGGATCTCGCGTGGCCCGCGGGCCAAGCCCCTAAGAGCTCTCCACACCACCCCCCGAGGGGCCACCAGGGCGCCCCCTCTCAGGGGCGCCTCCAGCGGGCCAAGTGCCAGCGTGCACCTGCCCCGCCGGGGCACCCCGCTCCACGCTAAAATCCCTCCACTCAGATGCAAGCGAAAAACCCTCACACAGATGCAATCCGCCCAAAAACCCAATGGGAAAAAAGGGCGAAAAGCACGAAATCACGCAGTGAAAATCGATCAGAACAAATGCAAGAGAAACCGTAAGTAGCAGGCCACCAAGTCCAACCAGGGGAAAGGGCCGCCACAACCGCCACCCGGATCGAGTCCGCCACCATGCCACCGCGGGCCGCCAGGTAACGCGGGACCGCCGCAACGTAGGCCTCGTCAGGCCGCCACCAGAGGCCCCAAACGCTACATGGCCCCTTCACCGAGGCCGAGCGTCCCCGCCGGCCGCACTCAAGGGTGGCACGCGTGAGAGGCCTCCCGGAGAGGGGGGGCCGCCAGCAAGGTTGGCCAGAGAGGGTGTCGGGGGGGGTGGCCGCCGTGTGGGCCGGATCGGGGGGGGGAGGGGAGGGGTGCCCGGCGTGGGCCCACGGAGGGGGGGGGGGGGTGTCGGCCGTCGGGGGAGACATAACGGCCTCGTCCGGCAGCCGCCCGCGTCTCGGCCGCCACACCGCCGGCCTCTGCGCTCGTCCCCGTCTTGTAGGCCGCCCCCTTCCTCGTTGGCCGACCCGTCCGCCCCTGCCCCCCCCCCCTCTCGTCCGCCCCTTCCTCCCAACCACCACCTGTCGGTCCGTCATGGCCGGCGTGGGGGAGACGACGGGCTCGGAGGGCCCGGAGGCGTTGCCGTACCGCCAGGAGGTGGGCCCGCTGCCGACCGAGAAGCACGACATGGCAGGGTGGAACGCCGCCTGGGAGCGGGAGCAGGCCCGCGGTTGGACTACCTCGACGCGGGCCCACGCGACGATGGCGGCCATCGATGGGGCTGGCCAGGGGAACTCCTTTCGGAAGCAGATGTTGGCCCTACGTGACGCGATGGCACCGGCGGCCGACGACAGGAGCGAGGCCATCACCGTCGTGCGCCACGAGGGGGAGGTGGGCTACACCAAGGAGGCCAACCGCATCCTGGAGGGCGTCGTGGTGTCGATGATGCCCCCCTCCCCGTTGGCCGAGTACGTCGTGTTGGCCCCTCCCTACATAAGCCATGGGGGCTTCCGCCCGCCCCACCAGCTCCTGACGGCCTGCCGGTTCTTCCGCGTTAAGGCCGGCTTCTTCGTGGGTTGGCACGAGGTGGAGTTCCCGTCTTGCCCGGTGCCCATCCGGACGGCCCACTACCCCCGCGTGACTCCTTGGTGGCCGTCGGTGGAGGTACCTTATGGGGCCATGGTCGAGATGCCCCCGGTGTTGACGTACCTCAAGGGGGCCCTGCTGGCCAACCACGCGTGGGCCTGGAACGTCTTCCGCTCCGAGTGGGCCGTCCTCAGCGGGGCCTACTTGGTGGAGGAGTACCGCATGGCAGGCCGGCTGTGGTTGTTCCCGCGGGCCTTGCGCCAGTGGATCGTCCGGGTGGGCCTTGAGAAGGTTTGCACCACCGCGAGGGGCGTCGACCCGGTGGCCGTCGGAGAGTTGGGGGCCCTGTTGGCCCTCTTGGACCAGCTTCCGGGCAGCAAGGCCTTCGAAACCCACCTCAAGGCGATGGACCCCCACCGGCGGGATCGGTCTTCGTGGGTCCGTGTGCGCGTCGAGCGGGAGGAGATGTCTTCGACGGCCTACGTGGACGAGGACTTGGCCCCGTTCCCGCTGCGTTACAGCCGTGACGTCGTGGAGGCCCGCGAGTTGGTGGGGGGCACCGACTTGGCCCACCTGCTAGCCCCTCCCGCGCCTTCGTCCACCGCAGCATTCGGCCATCCTTCCCGCTCGACGCCGTCGGGTCCCCCGATGGCCTCCCGCCTCTTGGTCTCCTCCCCGCTTGGCCACCGTGACGTCCCCGATGAGCTTCTCGCAGTCCTCGATGGCCTCATCCCTGACCGCGTGGCGTACGGCCTCACTCCGCTCCTTGGAGCCTCGGGGGTTGTCCCCGACCCCCTTCGCGTTGGGCCGCTTGTCGCCGGGCTCCTGCACGTGTTGGCCGACGTTGGCGCCGAGGTGGGCAAGTGGGCCGCCCGACAGGAGGCCTTGCCGACGGACGCCCTCCAAGAGCTTCTTGACGTCGTGGGCCAGCCCTCTCTTCGTGAGGCTCTTCGCCGCGAGGTGGGCCTCGCTGAGGCGATGGCCCAACGGGTGTACGCCCGCCAGTCCGCCTCGGCGGCCCGTGTGCGGCCTCGTGACGACGATGAGGAAGAAGGCCCTCCGGGTCGGAACGTGCGTCCGTGGGGCCGCCGTTAGCACTTGAGGGAGGGAGGAGGCCGCCGGGGAAAGAGACGACTGTAAGCAATCGAGCCCGCCTGGTGCGTTGCAGCCCCAAATAAAATTGCCCCTTGATTTGACAGTGTTGCAACGGCCCGAATCCGGTCGGACCGCATCGGATGAAGGCGGGACTTGGTCGAAATGGAAGCCGGGGAGCAAGATGGGCGTGACGACGGCCACGTGGCAAAAGTAGCCCCCCTTTTCGAACAGTCTTGGCTTCGACCATGGCACGTCGCCTCTCCGACATAACCCCAGTGGCCCCATAGTACCCTTGACTCAGCGGTGCAGCCGGGCGGTCCGGCAGGAAGGTCGCCATGTCGCGGCCGCCTCAGGCCCACGAAAAGCCCGGGTCTATCGTGAGGGCCTCCACCAAACTCATGGGGTCGCTCGGGTCTGCGGCCACGTCCAACTCTTCGCCCGGATGGCAGAGCTCATAGAGGGGGCCCCAAAGGGCCCTTATCTCGCCGGCCGTAGGAGGAACCGCGACGCCCATCCGCCGGCAGTATTCGGCCACCTTGCGCTCGTCGAGCCTGTCGTGGGGCTCCCAGGTATCCTCGTCGGCCGCGTAACCCCACCAGCGCACGAGTAGCCAAAGCTTGCCCTCCTCGTCGTGCGTGTAGTCCACGAAGCGCTCCCAAACAAATTGTTGGCCCGTCTCGGTGTGGTCCCACGGCACCGCTAGGCCTTGTGGTCCGCGCAGGATGGTCGAGGAGTCCACTTGGTCCTTCGGGGTGGGGGCGCGCGCCACGTTGTCCCCACTGACCCGCTCAGGATGGCCACCCATCATAACCGTAAACGTGTGGGCGTCTCGGCCGACAATCTGGAAAGGCCCCAAGACAGTCTCGTCCAACTTCTTGGGGTGTTGGATGTTGGCGTCGACGTAGGCCCAGTCACCCACACGTAGGGTCTTGTTGACGGGCCTCACCCTCTTGTCGTAGGCCCGCTTGTACCTCCGCTGCGTTGCAGCCAAGGCCTTCCGCACCTGGTGGGTCAGGTTCCTCAGGCGGGCCCGATAATACTCCCGAGCGGCCCGCGGTGACTGGGGGACCTCCTTGGGGTACGGGCTGGCCGGCAAACGCTCGAGGGAGAGGTTGCGGACCCTCTCGGGGGCCCCCAATTCCAAGGGGGCGACGCCGGTGCTCTGCTGCGGCCGGGAGTTGTAGGCCAAAGAGAGAACAGAGACCAACTCGTCCCACGACTCCTGGTGCTCCGACACGTAGGCCTTCAGCTGCGCCACGATGGTCCGATTGTAGCGTTCCACTTGGCCTTGCGTCTGCGGATGGTAGGCCGTGGAGGTCAGGTGACGGATGCCCAACATACCGCAGAAGCCCCGGAAGAAGGTGGAGGCCAACTGGGGGCCATTATCCGTCAACAGCGTGTCGGGGGGCCCATAGGAGGCCACCCACGTGTCGCAAAACGCCGAGGCCACTGTCTCCGCGTTTTCCCGGGGGATGGGGGCCACCCGCGTAAGCTTGGAGAAGCGGTCCACGATGACCAACAGGAAACGGTTGCCGCTGGCCGTTGTGGGCAGTGGGCCCAACAAATCCAGGCACACGTCCGCAAGGGCCTCCGACGCGGGGAAGAGGCGTAGCGGGGCTGTCCGTCGACGGCCCCTAACCTTGCTCTTCGCGCACACATCGCAGTTGGCCACGTAGTCGTACACGTCGGCCGCCATGGCCTCCCAGTAGTAGGTCCGCCGCATGGAGGCGTACATCTTGTTGACCCCGGGGTGGCCGGCGTGGGCCGGCATGTGCTCCAGAGTGAGAACTTCTTGGCGCAGGCCCTCCGGCACATAAACTTGGACCGACTTGTCCAAAGGGCTCAGCCGGACGAGTAGGCCATCGGGGGTCTCCCCGAACCTTGAGTGGGCGTTCTTGTCCATCTTTGCCCTCACAGACTGGCAGCGGATGTCCGTCGATTGGGCCTTCACAAGCCTCTCGAGCGTCAGCGGGGGGTAGCCCTTGTTAGTCTTGGGGTCGGGGGCCACCCACCCGCGAGCAAAGTTGGCCAGTGTGAGGCACGGGATCTCCTCCGGGATGGGGCTCAAGTCGGCCCCCGAGGTAGTCAGCCTCGACATCGTGTCCGCCGCATGGTGGGCCGCCCCGCTCCGGGTCTCCACCAGGTAGTCAAACTCGGCCAACCGTAACCTCCATTGGGCTAACCGGCCGTGAGCCCCGTCCATGTGGAGCATCCACTTGAGAGCCGTGTGGTCTGTCCGCACAATAAACCGAGTTCCCAACAGGTAGGGCCGAAGAAGGAAGAGGGCCCACACGACGGCGAGGCACTCCCGCTCCGTCGTGCTGTAGTTCCTCTCGGCCGACGACAGGGGCCTGCTCCAGTACCCGACGGGCTTGTGGCCGCCTCCGGGCTGCTCTTGGAGTAGGACGCAGCCCACTTGGGCCGCACTGTCGTCGGTGTCCACGGTATATTGGCCCGTCCGTCGCGGCAAGGCCAAAATGGGCGTGTGGGTCAGCCGCCACTTGAGATCTTCGAAGGCCTTGACCTGCTCCTCATTGAACTTGGGCAGCGGGTCGGCCACCTTAGAACTTGTGAGGGCCGTCAAAGGCCTGGCGACGGCGGCGTAGTCCTTCACAAACCTCCGATAGACATTACACATGCCAAGGAAACTTCGCAGGCTCTTCTTGGTCGTTGGGGGCTCGGCTTTCCGTAGCCCCACGAGGTTCTTCTCGTTCACCCTGACGTGGCCCTTGCCGACGATGTGGCCCAGATACTCGACCTCCTCCTGGAAGAGGAAGCACTTGCTGGCCTTGAGGGATATGCCGGCCTTTGCAATCCACGAGAAGACCTCCTCCAGGTGGCCCACGTGCTCTTGGGCCGATCTTGAGAAGACGATCACGTCGTCCAGGTAGACAAGCACGGACTTCCACTTGAGGCCCGCGAGGAGCATGTCGATGGCCCGCTGGAAGGTCGCGGGTGCATTGATGAGGCCGAAGGGAAGGCGAACATATCTGTAGGTCCCCTCGTGGCACGTAAACGTAGTCTTGTCCTGGTCCTCGACGGCCACCGGGATCTGCCAATAGCCCATGTTACAGTCCAACACGGAGAACACGGTGGCCTCGCCCAAGAAGTCAATACAATCGTCCATCCTGGGCAGAGGGTACGTGTCTTTGACCGTCATGTCGTTGAGCCTTCTGTAGTCCACGCAGAACCTCGGAGATCCGTCGGGCTTGGGGACGATGACCACCGGGAAGGACCACTCGGCCTGCGAAGGCTCGATGACGCCCAGCTTAAGTTGCTTGGCCACTTGGTCCGCGATGAGCCCTCGGTGGTAGAGGCCCGTCCGGTAAGGTTGTGAACGCACGGGTCGAGACCCCGGGGCCAACGTGATCCGGTGCGGCGTGATGTCCATGCGGCCCAGAGTCCCGTCCCATAATCCTTGGTAGCGGCCGACCAAATCTCGGACGGCCTCATGCAACTCGGGGGGGATCAACTCGTAGGCCACCCGTGGCAACTTGGGGCCGTCTTGGCGTTGGGCCGCGGATTCGTCCGGCGGGGGAGGAGCGTCGGGGGCCTGTTCTGGGTTGAGAATGGGCCCATGCGATCCACCACCGTCAGCCTCCGGCCCTTGCGTCACCTCTGCTACCGTGTCGGCCCCTTCACCGAGGGGTGAGCACGTCCCATCGTCGGCCTCAAAAACGGGCCCGTGGTAGGGCTCAACAAGGCCCACGACAAAGCCCTTGGGGAGGTTGACAGGCCTCGCGGTGATGTTGGTCAAGTAGAACCGGAAGTCTCGTCGGGCCTTGACGTCGGCCAACGCGTTGTGTAATAAAATCCCCTTCTCGGCCATCTTGGCTGGCCGTTCCCGTAGTAGGCACCGCCCCGTCGTCCCGCAATGGCCAAAGACAGCCTGGACAGAGTAGGGCTCCACGGTGACCGACCGGGAAAGGCTTAGGGCGGCCGGGTCAAGTCGTAGGGAAGGGGCCCTTTGCTGCGGGGCCGCTTGTTCCTTGCCCGTCCACGCCCTGACGGCCGAAGTGAGGGAACCGTTGTACCACAGCACGGCATCCGTCCCCGGGTAAATGGCCTTCACGTACTCCTTTTGGAAATCCATCCCGAGGATAACAGGGACGGAGAGGGCCTTGACAACCAAGAAAGAGAACACCATGGCCTTTCCCTCCACGAGGACGGTCGTCTCGAGCACCGCGCAGGCCCGTAGTAGTTGTCCCGAGGCGTCGCACACTCGGGTTGACTTCGGGGGCCGGTAAGCGCAGCGCCGCCAGCCCTCAGGAAGGAAGTCCTCACGGATAACGCTTGGGCCCGCGCCGGTGTCCAAGACTGCCCGGGTTGGTTGGGCCTTGTGCCGATGAGTCAACTGGATGGCCGTCTCAATCTCAAAGTTTCTCTTAAGAAGAACAAGGAGGGTCCCCTTAAACGCATAGGGGGCCCCACGATGGTACTCCTCCGGCCCATAAGCAGGGGCCCGACGGCGGAGTACAGGAGGGCAACGGGAAGTCGTAGATGCAAACGTAGTAGGCGTGCAGGTTCTATCCCAGGGGCGGGGAGTAGGCGAAAACCCACTCCCCGCTAGGCTTCCCCCGACGACGGGGGAGGGCCGGCCGGCTTGGCCCGCGTCACGTGGGCCTCCCGACGGGCGTTCTCCTCCTCGTCGGACTGATCAATCCCGTCCACTAGGGCCTGCACCACGGCGATGCGGGTCCGTCGATTGACGTCCCGCTGCGCGCGGTAGCTGGCCTCGTCGGCCACCTTCTTGTGGCCCCGCGTAGAGTTGAGGAAGGCATCGCGGGCCTTCACCACTTGGTCGCGCTGGACGGCCGACAACTTGGGGCACTGGTGGGCCATGTGGACCGGCCTCCCAGCACACGTAGCAACGTAGAGGCCCACGGGCCTCCGGCGTCCGAGCCGCCAGGTGACGACGAGTGGCGGGCTCATACGCCCACTCGGACGAAGTCGCCCGTCCATCCCGTCGGCCCGACGTGCCTTGATCAATCTCTTGACGGCCTTCCATCGCATCCATGGCCATCATTGGAAGTCGTGGCCGGGGGGTCGCCGGGCGGGGGCCAACCGAAGACCGTCGGCCTCCATCCGACTCCTTGGATCCCCCCTTGGCCAACTCGATCACATCCTCGGCCGCCTTGAACTTGCCGGCCGTATAGGTGACCAGCCTCTGGTAGGTGCACGAGGGCTCGTTGTAGACAAACGCGTCCGTCCGAAGGAACTCCGGTAGGCCTTGAATAAGCTGCTGCTTCTGGTGCCCTCCGAGTGGATATTCCCGCAGGACTCCGAGAGGCCACGCAGCCGAAGGGAAAAGGCCTCGACGGACTCGTCGGCCTCCTTGGTCGCCCGACTAAACTTGTCCTGCGCCAGGGCCAACGTGTGGGGCTCCGCGTAGG